>OX328124.1:109189426-109311926 GCA_946811695.1 Gonocerus acuteangulatus | reverse complement strand
ATCGTTATACATAAATAAAATTATCGTTCTACAATAAAAAAATTATAGAGTTTTGTTTCCTTGAGTGTTGAACTACGCATCTAATACTAAAAAAAAAAAATAAAATAAAATTTAGTTGTGGATGCAATAAATTTCATTCATTGCACTTCTTAATAGTCTTATATATCTATTATTACAACTAAATTTTGGTATATTCTACTTGTGACGAGAAGTGTAGAATTATATGTAAAATATAAAAGGCACTTCTGTTAAACAAAGCAGAGTCTTATGTAACAATTTAAAGGTATCAATAAAAACAGTTACCCCAAGGAAGGACAAAAAGTGCAATTCCAAATTAACATAATCGTCTATTTCCCCGGATGCTACTTCATGAGCCTAAAAATAAGTACAGCCTAAAAGTGAAGATTCCTTTACAGCGTCCACGTCCTTTTAATGTCCATTTAAGGCTCGCCCACTTTCCTTTAAGTTATAATTACTTTCAGGCTAATAAAGAGGCATTAAGGAATACGAAACATTTTGAGCCATTCGAATAATTTTTAGCCTTTGAAAAGAAAAAAACCTTTCTTAAGTGGCCTAGAAATTTAACCGACATCTTAAATATCTTCCACGAACCCAGAAAATTCTGGTGCAATTCATTTTAAGGGGAGCGCTCCAATTTGGAAGGCTTGGGTCAAAGTTAAAAAAAAAAGATAAATAAAAAAACGGAATCCTAGAAAACAGACAGATCAAAACTAATTATCAAGACCCTGTGGCCGTTCTTCTGAGGAAGGAAGGGCACAAAGAAATAGAAAAAAAAAAACTCGAAAAAATCTGAAGAAACTTCCGTCTAGAATAACACAGCAAAAATATTCATCAAACCAGGAAAATGATCCTGACGGAGACACAAACTAAAGTTCATTTTATGAATGATTAAAATCCAATCTAGAAGCGGCTAATAAAGGTAAATAACTCTATTCTACAATAATTAATTAGCCGAAGAGAACTGCAGTAGAAACCAAGGTAGATACTGAAATTTTCATTCGTTTCCTTTCTTCTCAAATCACAACCGCCAGAGGCAAAAAATAGATATTGCAGGGGCCCCAGTATTTGGCTATTTCTATATCATCATTACTAGAGCCCGGAAGATAGGCATTTATTTTTGGTTAAAATAGGCAGGCAAAAAGGCACTTGAAATACTGAAAATAGGCAGTATTGTAATTAAAATAGGCATTTATTAGGAGTGAAGGCAAAGAGGAATCTCACTCATTATTAATGAAAACATGTATTTTAAATACTCATTCATTTCTTTATTATCAATATATCACAGAATTAGTGTTACTTTCCCTTCTTACAAGCAACAACAAAATGCTTTTTCAAAGTATCAACTCTCATAGACCTTCTAAGAAAAAATGTTTTTCATTATGGAAAAACTTAGTCTGCATTATCTTATCATTTCTAAATCCGGAATACCAGGTAACTACACCATTGTCACAGCAAAAGGGGTGTGAGGAAGGAGACGTACTTCTCTCATCCTCTCTCTTTCCTGCTATTCGTTATGCCTGTGCATTCCTTCTACCAAGTAAGGCTTTGTTATTTACAGAGGGTCAATCCACGGGTTGGGAAAATAAGCTTTCGAATTGATATTTGTGACGGGAAAATGTAATTTAATTTGTGAAACCTTTTTTGTTTTCGACGAACTGAAATTCGAAATTCGTTATGTGTTTTTTAAAATGTTTAAATCGCAGAAAAAAATTGCATAACGAGCAAAAAAGGCAAAAAAGGCAAAAAAAGGCTTTAAATCTTAAAATAGCCAAAATAGGCAAAAAAGGCAAAATAAAAATTGTCTCTACACTTCCTAAATGCACGAAAACATATTTATTTCTATCTGATTCTTCAATATATCCATTCAGAAAAAAAAGGCATTTTGCCTAACTTCCGGGCTCTAGTCATTACATATAGTAATATTTAAAAAAATATTTTATGCAGTTTGAGGTTGAATGTTATTGAGTTTATTTTCGCTAATAATATCAACAAAAAAAGACAATATTTACGTATTTGCTTCAACGCAGGTTAATGATGAGGGTCTCGTTGAGAGATGTGGATCATCAGCAGGTGCATAACTCATTACCATTTCTATTGGTCTATTCCTATGAGCAATTCTATTGGCATTTGTGTTCATAGTGACCGTCTTGTTCTCTTTCTATTTAGAACGCAGGTTAATGATGAGGGTCTCGTTCAGAGATGTGGATCATCAGCAGGTGCATAACTCATTACCATTTCTATTGGTCTATTCCTATGAGCAATTCTATTGGCATTTGTGTTCATAGTGACCGTCTTGTTCTCTTTCTATTTAGAACGCAGGTTAATGATGAGGGTCTCGTTCAGAGATGTGGATCATCAGCAGGTGCATAACTCATTACCATTTCTATTGGTCTATTCCTATGAGCAATTCTATTGGCATTTGTGTTCATAGTGACCGTCTTGTTCTCTTTCTATTTAGAACGCAATTCATTTGTACATTCTTGTATCTCTGTTTGCTGTTGGGCCATTTCGTAGTGTGTTTGTTTTCTTCGTGTTTGTGCGCTCTTCACGTTTCTCGTGCAAAGATAATTCTTTGGGATTGACTGCAAAAGATGCTATTGCATTTTTACAGGAACGCAATATTTTACCGAAACAAAGGAGATGTACCAATTCACATGGGATGCAAGGATACACAATAAAGTCCGACTCGCAGGAACTGCATCATCTTAGCGCGGCTCCGTTCTTATCCCTAGTCTAATTTGGAAAGATTAAAATATTTATTTATTGATAAGGCTTCGCAACTTTGGCGAATCGCCTGAAGATTAAAATAGAAGCAGTTATTATTTTGGTTCCACCAGTCTTGAAAGGTCTTGATTTACGATTTTACCTGGAAGGGTCGGTCAACACTAGAAAGAGTCCCGCTAGTTACAAGGTCTTGGAATCTAAGAAATCTATATTTCTAAAAATAAATTGTTTTGTTATTTTACTTAACCAGTTTTATTGTAAAATACATTATCCAACTATAAGCAATTAAGAAATAATAAGGAATAAAAACAGACAAAAAAAAACGTTCGAATAAACGAAATCAATTGCTTTAATGTTTTAAGCACTTATTTCTCCGATTGACATCGCCTAATTAAAACTTTCGTCAGAGCATTTTTTGTAGATCATTTAGTAAGCTTTCGAATGGTAACCTTTCGCTTCCCAAGATTTTCAACCGTTTTCGAGATATTAAGAAACTATACGAAGTTCCCAAAACTTTTCATTATTTCTAGCAATAGAAAATTGGTCTCATTTTACCTATCCTGTTTTACACACAAATACATTTTCCTAACATAAGAAATTACAAAAATAAAAAGCAATAAAAAACCAAGGGAAAGAGACAAAAATTACAAAAAGATCGACAAAAACCCGTTCATAAGAACAAAACAGACGTATTTGAAGTTTTAAGCACTTATTTCTCCGATTGACATAACCTAATCAAAAATAGTTTTAGAATAATTTTTGTAGAGAATTTAGTAAGCTTTCAAGTAGTTTCTATCCACTTACCACGATTTCCCAACCGTGTTCGAGATATTAATCAAAGTATACGAAGTTCCCAAAACTTTTCGTGTCTGTTCATAAAATATTATATTCTAACCCTTCCTTAACTCCAAGTGTAACATAACTTTCAACATATTAGTTTTAATGAAAGTAGAACATGCAGATAATGTTTCAACTGAATCCCGTGATTCTAAGTACCCAAACCAAAAACGGTATTCAATAACTATTTTTCCAATTTTCTCGAAAACGGTTAAAGCTATCGCCTTAAAATGGTTTCATTCGTTTTCCTAGCTCAAGAAGTGTATAAAAAGAGTACTTACAAGCTTATGAACTCAAAAACGTAAGCGTTACGATTTTTTCTGCGCAAATTTCGCCCCAAACGCCATATTCCAGTGGGCGGATTTTGCTGGTTGACCTTTCAAATTGGACGACGGATTTTTGTACCAAATGTCAACAAAATCGGACCATCAGGGAAGCCAGAAATGAGCGAACAGACAAATATATATATATATATATATATATATATATATATATATATATATATATATATATATATATATATATATAGCGTTCTGAAACGCGAAATTTTCTTGTCGGCACTTCCGGATTGTTTCATTGTATCAACCTTATAAGCGGGGTTCCTCCCTATGGGGGAGGGAGGAACCGCGCTAAAAGGAAGGTACAAGGTTTCGAAGCAATGTTAAATTGCATATCGGTTCATTGACAACCGAAAAAGTTCCTTGATCTATATTATCATCGAGTTGGATTGACTAGATTTTCAATACAACCTTGAGTGAGCGTAGCGAACGGAAACGCTAAGCAATAATGCCATTAACATAAGTGCTGTAGGTTTTCGCTCGCTCAAGGTTATATCGAAACTCTAGTCAATTCAAATCGTTGATAATCCCGTTGCCATATTGGCAAAAATTGAATTGACGCCTTGATCCAGCTCTCAGAATCTGCGTTGAAGCTAATACGTAAGTACCAAAAATCATTTTAAACCCGCTAAGATGCCGATGTTGCTGCGATTTGCGACTAATTTTATTTGTTGAATTTCAAATTTATAAAAAAAAATCATCATTAGCATTCGTCTGATGCAGAATTACTAATTTTATTCGACGGCACAATTAGAAAAGACCATTGTGATATTTGGACTGTTTTCACCCTCTCCGAGATCCGGTAAAATAAACATTTACATTTGAAATACACCGAAAAGGTAAGTAGATAAAGATGGCGAAGGAAGGAAGGAAGCGTGGGAGTTGTTATCTCTCAGAGATAATTAACAATATTAACTAAACATTCGCCGAGCCTCAACTTCCACAATAACCCGCGACTTTTTCCGCGCCTTTTCTTATCTTATCATCACGCACTCTTAGGCTGTATAATTGAATTTACAATAAAACTTTTCTCGAGACAACTTCCTCTTCCTTCCTACTATTGCACTCTTTCGACTTATTTAATGAATGAACAGTTTTGTCTTCCTCTTAAAGTCACAACAGCGTTTTTTCTGTTTTTTTTATTGCGCCATTTGCGCCGTTATCCATTGTGCAGCGGGGAATAAGCTAAAAGTGCTGTCCGAATTTCCCATTAGTTAGGGAAGTCATAAAACTATGAAGTTTATTTCTAAGGGAGCTCAAAGAATTAAGCAATTGAAGTTTTATATGCTTTAAAAGAAAGAGCTAAAATCTATGAAGGAAAGTTTTTTTTTTATTATTTTATTTTACGACCAGTGCAATATCACTAAACCAAGGAGGAAAAATGGCGGCCACTATATGTTTCAAGGAAAGCTTATTCTTGCTCAGAGCTACTTCAGTGGCAGCCATGAAAATCACATATTTTCCCATGTCCATAATATAGAGATTCTTCGAGTGATTCCAAAAGCTTAAAACGGAGAACATATTGGTAATTTAAAATAATAACTTCTTGAAATTTGTGCTGGGTAGTCATATTTTCTGAGATAATTTTACTGCAACAAATGTGTCATACGTACGCTTCCTTGTGTACGCTTTAGTCATACAGAATTAAAACAAAAAATCGCCTTGCTGTTGTGAAGCTTCGTAAATACATAAATAAATAAATAAAACAAAAAAAAAATTAGTTCCCCCAACAATTTTTGCTGAGAGCCATTCTTCGAAAATCAAAACGGCTACAGAAAGATTTTTACCGTGGAGGCTAAACCGTGTTCTGAATTTTACAATATTGTGAAACGGTTGGTCTCAATATTGTTACAGAAGGCATGGAAAGAAAATTTTACGAAGGGCCACTCTATCTTTCCATTTTTAAGACTTTCGAAAAAGGAATGTTACTTTTAATTAATTCACCACTTCTTCATCGGCCTCATCTACTAGGTACCGAAAATTAGCCCCGATAAAATTCACACATATATATATATATATATATATATATATATATATATATATATATATGTATATACATGTGTGTGTGTGTGTGTGTGTGTGTTAGCGTTAACACGATAGAGGCCAAAATCCCTGTTTTTGCGCTACGAAACTTGGTATATAGCATTCCTCGCTCAAACAATTGGACGAGTTCCTTAACCTTCAAAATCCATTTTAAGAAGTGGACACTCTGAACACAAACTATTCATGGTCCCCCAAAGGTCAAAATGTTTCTTACATTTCAGTGACAATACATAGACATTGAGTAATTGTAATGAGAAGGGTATTTTGTTAATTTGAACTAAATCGGTTCATTAGAAGTTGGAATTTACTCCAAAAGAAAATTAATTAAAAAATTAATTATTGACTCAGCAGCTCAATTGAAATATATTTATTTATTTAAATTTTAACGTCCATTATTATTAACGAAGAATTATAGGACAGGTTATCGACAGGTTACCACCCTTCTCAGGCTAGGATAGGGCTGATGCTTTCTCTTTTTTCTAAAGAAAAGCCACTACCCCATAGTGTTAACACTCACTGCCTTAACACTCACTGCCACTGGGCCTCCAATTTAAATATAAAAGAGGCGAAAGGAGTTTTTTTTTTTTTTTTTTTTGTTTTGTATTTATAGGTTATTTTGTAAACATTTTTAAGGATCTCGGGACAATGTAATTACTCTATGAATACTGGGTTTGCTTCTTCTTCTTCACGGACCTTCTTTGTTACAACATTTATTATGAATGTTTAACAAAGAAGTTCAACAAAAAGCCTTTGTTAAACATTTATTATGAATATGGAAGCCCGGTGGCCGTGTGCGTGAAGTCGTGAGCACTTAACACTCCGTGCCAAAGGATTCTCACTATGGTGTGGTGGATTTGTTTAGAAAAAAGAAAAGGCATCAGCCCGATCCTGGCTAAAAAAGGGTGGTAACTTATAGATAACCCGCCCCAAAATTCTTATTTAATAATTATGGACGTTAAAATTGAAATAATAATATTATGAATAAATGTTCTGATTGGATAGCAAAATTCCATTGAGGAAACACGCAGTTCCTGCACTTCAGAATGCACGAAAGAAATGGCAGAATTCAACGAAGAACTAAGAAAATAAAGCAGTAAAATGGAGAGAAAGAAAATAGCGTAATGTTTCTTCAGGCCCAATCGAAGAGGAGGATGCCTTGGGGATGTGTTATCCTAGTAGGAAAAGGAGGATAGGCTCCCCCAGGGGCATGCAGGGCTCCATTACATCTCGGCATTGGATTAGCAAGCCAATCTCACAAATTCTCTAAGCAAACAGAACAAAAGGAATTTCAAGTTGTACAAAGGAATTATAAAATCAAAGTAATATATACTACAAAATAATAATGTAAATAATGCCAAAGTAATTGTAAAAATATTAGAAATAACAACCAACCTTAATTGTTACTAAATTTGGGGAAAAAGTAATTATAACATATTTTAGTAGCAAACATGAGTGGCTTACTTCCTTAACCCTAGAATTCTAACTCACGCATACACTATTACTAACTGTACATAAATTTAACGTCTATGACAAAACTCTATAAAATGTACTCAACGAGTTCACTCATCCCTTTTTTTTTTGGTTTTTATAAAATCAGGAATAAAATATAAAGAAAATTTGAACATTTTAAAACAATTTATTGAAAAAAAATATTAAAAAAAAAGAACAAATAAAAGTATGTTATAAAAGTTGTTGATAAAATTAAACAGTAAATTAAAATAACTTAATATGCCTCAAAAATATATATATATTTATACGCAAAAAAAAAAACTAAATAATTATGAAAAATTCAAACAACTTTTTTTGGGTAGGATCCACAAATTTCCTTT
Organism: Gonocerus acuteangulatus; assembly: GCA_946811695.1. Lineage (NCBI taxonomy): Eukaryota > Metazoa > Arthropoda > Insecta > Hemiptera > Coreidae > Gonocerus > Gonocerus acuteangulatus. The sequence goes on along the minus strand of OX328124.1, from coordinate 109,304,134 downwards.
CTAAATATCACGCAATAGCTTCTACTGCTTTTATATGACAGCCTAATTCCTCTTCTAATTCTCCTTCATTTGGAACCAAGTCAGCCTATTCAAAAGATATAAAGTCAGGGTCGTTATCGAAATTGTCATCCTCTACCTCGATATCATCATCCACATCATGTGGATCCTCTACCTCGATATCATCATCCACATCATGTGGATCCTCTACCTCGATATCATCATCCACATCATGTGGATCCTCTTCATCGATATCATCATCCACATCATGTGGATCCTCTACCTCGATATCATCATCCACATCATGTGGATCCTCTACCTCGGTATCATCATCCACATCATGTGGATCCTCTACCTCGGTATCATCATCCACATCATGTGGATCCTCTACCTCGGTATCATCATCCACATCATGTGGATCCTCTACCTCGATATCATCATCCACATCATGTGGATCCTCTACCTCGATATCATCATCCACATCATGTGGATCCTCTACTTCGATATCATCATCCACATCATGTGGATCCTCTACCTCGATATCATCATCCACATCATGTGGATCCTCTACCTCGGTATCATCATCCACATCATGTGGATCCTCTACCTCGGTATCATCATCCACATCATGTGGATCCTCTACCTCGGTATCATCATCCACATCATGTGGATCCTCTACCTCGATATCATCATCCACATCATGTGGATCCTCTACCTCGATATCATCATCCACATCATGTGGATCCTCTACCTCGATATCATCATCCACATCATGTGGATCCTCTACCTCGATATCATCATCCACATCATGTGGATCCTCTACCTCGATATCATCATCCACATCATGTGGATCCTCTACCTCGATATCATCATTTACATCATGTGGATCCTCTACCTCGGTATCATCATCCACATCATGTGGATCCTCTACCTCGGTATCATCATCCACATCATGTGGATCCTCTACCTCGATATCATCATCCACATCATGTGGATCCTCTACCTCGATATCATCATCCACATCATGTGGATCCTCTACCTCGATATCATCATCCACATCATGTGGATCCTCTACCTCGATATCATCATCCACATCATGTGGATCCTCTACCTCGATATCATCATCCACATCATGTGGATCCTCTTCATCGAGTTCAGCCATTGATTTCAGAATCTCATCCGGATCCCGGTATAATATTTCAAACTCCCTTAATCGCAGACAAACTGAAAAAAATAAAATAAAAAGAAGAAGTAATATTCTAAGTAATTTACTAACTCAGCGTAAAATTGACGCGGGACCATCAGCATTTATTGCTAACTTTACGTAAGTATGATGTATACATATACATCAGTATTACTAACTATACGTCATTTTTACGTACCTACTTTTAGAAAAAATGTTGAAAATAAATTAATAAGACTGAACGATTGACTTCCCTCGCCAACAATTGCTGGGACACTGACTGAACCCATTGGAATCCCATCATAAAAATTTAGGAATAAATTCTCAAATACACGTAGAAAAACATATAATATTTTGAAAATTTTCAAAAATACGCATTTTGAGATATATAAAAATAAATTTTTGTTTTTGAATTTGAGAAATTGTTTTCCCTCTTAACCTATATGGTATTGCATGTCATAAGAAACCTCATACAAAGAGCTTTAAAATAACACCCCTCCCAGCTCTCTATCTTAACCATAAGAGCCACAGTCACAATTTAAAAATTGCAGGTACCGGTATTTTTTGACGATTTTTGAAACTTTACACGGCTGTAATTTCCAAACCAGTTATTATTTTAAAAAAATAATAAAAAAAAAAAAATGCATTTTTCTAACTCTATACAAAGGCTACATCCTCACCAAATTTCGTCAATTTCTGAGATGGTAAAAAAAATCACTGTGTTGATTTGACACGGAATGACCCCACTTCAGAAATACTAGTGCGATATGTTCTAAACTATAATATTTTTAACAGTTAACTTATTAGGTTATTTATATGTGTTTTTTTTATTCTTGTTTTGTTTATATTGTTTCAAAATAAATAATTTTTTTAAGGTTATAACTATAACAGTAATCATTTATAATTTATTTAAATTTTAATGTCCATTATTAACTAAGAATTTTAGGACGGGTTATCTATAGGTGATGCCTTTTCTTCGTTCTAAAGAAAACCCACCACCCCATAGCGGGAATCCAACCCATGAACCTTGGCACGGAGTGTTAAGTGCTCACGCCTTAACACTCACGGCCACTAGGCCTCCTAACAGTAATAAGTACATGTAATCACTTGGTGGCAATAGAATCACATGTTAAGAATGTAATTTAAATTAATTTATATTTGCGTTAACGAAGCCAAAAAGACCCAAATAGAAACTTGTTTCGTTTCTTTTTTTTTTTTTTTTTTTTTTTTTATTATTAAGGTGCTTCTACTACCTAGGTCATTAGCACCATTGTTTCGTTTCTTGTTTCAACATTTGAGCAGCGTGTGAAGACAAACAATTCGAACACATATTCCAATTGAAAAAATGAGAGTATTATTGAAAATGTTTGTTTTGCTACAACGATAGTGTTTTTCTTTCTTTTTTTTCCCCCAGGTCCATAATAAGTTTTTCGCAAAAATATGAGTTTTTCAAGACATCTTAACATGAAAAATTATAATAAGGTTGGATCGGCGCTAATGACCTAGGCGCTGTAAAAAAAATAAAATAAGGTTTGCACTTGTTGTTTGTAATGCTCTATTCCTAAAGAATTAGATAAAGTTCAGTAAATTCCGATTTCATACGAAATTTCGTTTTCTACTTTTTACTTTTTACTTTTTTTCCAGGAGATATTTAAAATATTTTAACCTTAAATAAGGGGGGTAGTTAGCTCGGTGTTAGTGCACTGGACTAATAAGCTGGAGATCACGAGCTCAAATCTCGAGCGCACTGGGGACTTTATCTTCTAGCATCTTCGTGCGTGGGTTGGATTCGTGGTTCCAGGAAGTCCCTAGGCCCACCCAGCCTTTAATTAACTTACTAATGGGTACCTGCAAAGGGGAAAATCAGGCAGGCGGAGCATAGCATTGACCACATTATCTCCCTAGTGTGCCATATGGTCAAGAATCAGATACCGCTAAATAAATAAGGAGAAGATCGACAAAAAAATTACAATACCTACTTCCTATTCTATGCTTTTCACGTCGTATAAGTGACGAGCATATATATAACATCACGCTAATGAGGCACTGGTCCTGCAAATCGGACTTTTCATCCATTCATACTTAGAAAGGTTGAGAACCCAATAGACAAAAAAAAACTAATGAAAAAATAAAAACGATAAACTATTACAATAGTAGGAGCAGACCATGAAAACTAAGCAATGCGTAGGAGTCAAACCAATAATAAATTTAATATAAATGTTATAAGCGGTTCGATTTATCGCCCAATATTTATTTATGAACTCATTAAAATGATATTATTAATATTTTATATATCAATTCCTGTTAACGTTTATTTTATCTCTGTTTTCAAACATCCCTTATTTATTTCCTCTTTATTCAATATATTCTAGAGTATTAAATGTATTTATATTTTAATGATGTCGTATAAATTGGATAAAATTGTTGACAATTATTACATTTTACCGATACAGTAAATGTATTAAATGTATAATAGTTAAATTATCACGCTAATTATGAATTATCGATCTATTTATTATGAAACGTCATTATAACGTCATAATAACAGATGTATTTCAGTGTTTTAACGCTTTATATGTATGTATTTACTTGCAAAACTGGCATACTTGTAAGTAAGGATAAATTTTCTATGAGAGCTGTTACAATATGGCGCCTTAAAAATATAACATTATATATATATATATATATATATATATATATATATATATATATATATATAAGTGCGCGTGAGTGTGTATGTATTTTAGCGCTACGATAACGCCTGGGAAGTTTGGCATTAACACTCCAATGTTCGCGCCATTGAAATTACCGTAAATAACTTTATCTATTGTATTAAGAATGAACAAAAACTCTTAACAGGAGATTAATATATAAAAAATTAGTAAATTTGCCAAGAAAAAGTTATTTATTTAAATATGTTGATGAAATGGGGAAGGGTATTAATTAATAATACAATCCAAGGTGAGCAATGTTGGGCAAAACTAAAAACTAAAACTAAAATTAAAACTAAATACACTTTTTGGAATAAACTAAAACTAAACGAAAAATTGCAACCTAAAAAAAAAACTAAAACTAAAATTTTACTAATTAATGGATTTTAACTAAACTAAAACTAAAACTAAATCTTTGGGAATTGACTAAAAACTAAACTAAAAATTTAGTTTAGTTTAGTTTAGTTTTACTAAAATAACATGAATTAATATAAATGATATGTTATTTCGATAATTAAGTAAATTATTAAAACTAATAGAACTTGCTTAAGAATAAGAAATTGTGGCTTTTTCTCGTAATTTGAAAACATATGTTCTTTGATAAACTAAATTAGTTAACTAAAAACTAAAACTAAACTAAAATCACAAATTTAGGTCTCTTTTACTAAACTAAACTAATTGCATTACTAAAAACGGAGTCCATATGATTAATAATTATACAAATCTAAAACTAAATTAAAACTAAAACTAAAAATATAACATTAGTTTAGTTTTAGTTAGGGAAAACTAACGTTAGTTTAGTTTACTAACGTTAGTTTTGCCCAACACTGAAGGTGAGGAATAACCCTTCAAAATTCAACATATACTTTTATTATATAATAAGTGTATATGTTGAACTTTGAAGGGTTATTCCTCACCTTGCATTGTAGTATATGTTATTTATTTATTATATGCAAACTCATATAGTTGAAATATATTAATAACAAGTAGGTAGGAAAAATTAGGGAAAATATTAATAATATTTTGTAGAAATATATAACTTCAAAAAACGTCTTCTGTATAATTATCCACTTTACATCCATCTTGACAATATAATGTGCAATGATAGAGACATAAATATTGGCCGCACCCCTTGCATTTATGCTGGGTGAGCCTTGTTTGCCCAAAACATTTGGCATCGCTTTCTAGTTTTGGTCCTCTCGGCTACAGTACTATTTTTTTTTACCCCCGTTTCTTCATCAATCGATGCATCCATATTCATACATGATATCATAAGTACGTTTATTTTGTTGTTGTCTTTTTTTTTGTGGTACGTATGGCACCAATGTGCCCTCTTTTCTAAAAGTAAAAATATGGTCGCGTGGTATCTATGAGATGCAAAATAGTTTTAGTGGATAGTTACTGCTTGGAGGAACGTCAGGTCAGAACTGACCCATCAGTCACTCCTGCTCTAGGAATAGTAAAGGGTATAGCTAGACCCTCGCACTTGCGCCCCTTACACAGTCTGCGTAAGATGCTCTGTATCTGAGAGATCTCAGGCGACCATTGGAGTGTTAATACACTTTTCACCTGAACTGACTGTTAACAATTTTGTTTAATTAGTATAATTTAATTTTAACCCTGCTTAAAATGAAGTTTATATGGACGTAAATGTGGAGCTTTAATGTTAGGATTAAAAAATAAATAATTGATATGTTGATAATTTAATATGTATATATACTGAAATTGATATGTTGATAATTTAATATGTATATATACTGAAATTGATATTTTTTTTTTTTTTTTTTACGGCGCATCTACTTCCAGGTCATTAGCGCCGACATCCAGGTTGCAGCGAGGAATTTTCTCAACGAGCCATGAGATGAGAAAATTCCTGCCGGAGGTGGGGGTCGAACCCACCATCTCCCGCTCATGAATCCAAGGCGCTAGCCATTAGACCACGGGAGACCCCTGAAATTGATATGTTGATAATTTAATATGTATATATACTGAAATTGATATGTTGATAATTTAATATGTATATATACTGAAATTGATATGTTGATAATTTAATATGTATATATACTGAAATTGATATGTTGATAATTTAATATGTATATATACTGAAATTGATATGTTGATAATTTAATATGTATATATACTGAAATTGATATGTTGATAATTTAATATGTATATATACTGAAATTGATATGTTGATAATTTAATATGTATATATACTGAAATTGATATGTTGATAATTTAATATGTATATATACTGAAATTGATATGTTGATAATTTAATATGTAACGTATATATACTGAAATTGATATGTTGATAATTTAATATGTATATATACTGAAATTGATCATTGGCGTGGCATTAATATTATTTTAATTGGTTTAGAAATCATACTGACGACAGAGGACTTGATGAAGGTGACAGGGTACTCATGAAACGCGAACACACTTCCGATACAAACTAAAAGCAACCACATAGACAACAAGACGAAGCCAAATACACATACGTACGAATCCGACAAAACTAACGCAAAACATAACCATACTGACGTAATAAAAATAAGCAGACAGACTTAATACATATGAATTAGATCAAGTAAAAATTGTAATTTTAAAGACCGAATGTTATTGATTGGACAGACTTGGGCATGACGGTCATCCTAGACCTTTGCCTAATGATGTTTTAATAATCAGTACTAATGATTTCTATTTACTATTTTTTTATTGTTTGCTTTGTGTTTTTTTTTTGTTCTCATATTGATGTAGATCTGAAAATGTCTTATTTATAATTATTATGTACTCATGTTTTTTTTATTTATTTTAGTAATATTGATATATGTATCTTGTATTTGCTTTATACGTAAAATAAACATCATTATTCATTCATTCGCTTTTTTTAACAAAGTGTGGAACTCCGGAATGTTTTCTAGCGTATGTAGTACTCATTTGTAAGTACACGTTTTATAGGTTTTTTAACGTAGGAAAACGAATAAAACCATGCTTGAAGCTGTATTTATCTTCAAAAATGGTTTCATCAAGTCTACGAGTAAAAATTGAAACAACTACTTTTCCAAAATTATTTTCAGTTGGGGTATTCAAAAACAGTTGACTCAGTTGAAACTTGTTCCAGAGGTTTGGAATTCATCTCATCTAAAATATCTAAATTTTGATTTCGTTTGAAGTTATTAGAAGTACTAAAAATATTTTGATACATAACAGATCTTTTTATATTTTCTAAAATATCTGGAGAGCGGTCGAAAAAAACTTGGTAAAGAGAACGTGACTATTCGAAAGCTTAGAATATTATCTACAAAATAGGTTCTGATGTGATTTTCAGTGCGGCGATGTCAATCGGAGAATTAAGTGCTTCAAACTTCAAAGGCGTTAGTTTTCTTTTTTAGCACTTTCCTCCGAAGGAAAGTAGCTATTGAGGTTGGACTCATGACGGAATTTTTGAAAAATTTCTTCAAATCTTTATCGATCCTACCTAGTAGACACCGAAAATGACCCCCTTTAAAATTTATATATATCTATATATATATATATATATATATATATATATATATATATATATATATATGCATATATATATGTGTCTGTTAACACGATAGCGGCCAGAGTTTTTGTTTTTTCGTCACGAAACTTGGTATATAGCATTCAATTAGCAAACGATTGAACGAGTTCTTTAACCACCAAAGTCGGTCCACCGGAAGGGGGGGTTTACCCCGAACCCAAAACACTTATTTGACTATGTCAGCCGTAATATTTGTTATATTTCAACGAAACTTGGTATTCGTAGTGTTAATATAGAGAGAAAAGAGAGATATAAAAACGAACTAAATCGGTTCATTAGAAGGGGGGGGGGGGGTTTACTCCGGACCCACAATACCAATTCGCCCCTACCAGCCGTGATTTTTGGTATATTTCGACGAAACTCGGTATTCGTAGTGCTAATCCACAGGTAAATATGTGTTGTAAAAATAAACGAAATCGGTTCATTAGGGGGGGGGGGGGGTTTACTCCGGACCCACAATACCAATTCGCCACTACCAGCCGTGATTTTTGGTATATTTCGACGAAACTTGGTATTCGTAGTGGTAATCTACAGGTAAATATGTGTTGTAAAAATAAACTAAATCGGTTCATTAGAAGGGGGGGTTTACTCCGGACCCAAATTCCTAATATACTCATACCGGTCGTAATTTCTGCTGTATTGTAACGAAACGCGGTATACGTCGTGGATAACTCATGAGAAAGAAGTGTTGTAAAAATGAGCTGAATCGGTCAATCGGAAAGCGGGGGTTTAATTTGTAATATATTTGAATAGAAAAGCCGGCAGACGTAGGTTCACAAAGCCGCCGCAAGGAGCGCTTTCTACCACTAGAATGACTGTATCCTGTTCCTGCGTTAGATCAAAATACGATAATATGAGGATTTTTGTATTCATTACGTAGTGTAGTAGGTACCATGTGTAAACATAACTCTGGATGCAAATTAATAATTGATCAGTTACTCATTACAAAATGAGAACTATTCACATTTTTATTTTATTTATGTAGGATATTTTAAGCAAATTGTTCTGGAAAGCAGTCTACACTACCCAAATTCTGAGGAAAGTGCTTAGTTATGCAGCTCCTGCGTGACGGACTTTTTGAACTGGGTTTTGTGTCTGTTTAACTCACTTTTCAATAGGCGTTTTTGTTTCAAATTGCATTTAACCGTGAAATGAGTATTTTAGCAAAACAAGGTAAGAAAATGAGAAGCTTATTGGTAATAGTGTTTTCCTAGGGCAAACGTTGAAAAGGCTGGGAGTCATTTCTTCTTAGGATAATATCAGTTTCCTGTTTTGGTGCTTACAATTTTATATTATTTCTCGTAGAGATTTTATTGCATACTTTTCCCGAAAAATCAAAACCTATAAATAAATGCTTCCTTTATTAATATCGCTAGGGATATAAATGGAAGCACGCTTAATTGACGCTGTTCCTGCGAGTCGGACTTTTTTGTATTTATCTATGTTTCTAACTTTATTTGTGTAGAATTTGAAAAGACAATATTCTGTACTTTAAAATTCTAGAGAAATAATTTTAGGAACACAATTTCAGTGGAAAAATCGCAGCGGATTTTTCTTTTTTCTCCGTGTTTTTTTTTGCTGTCGGGCAATTTTAACTGGGTAGGTAGAGCACATTATCGCAGGGAGGTTTGTAATATTTATGGTGAAAGATAAATTGTCTATGAGAGACTTGTCTGTGTTACTATCTATGTGCTTGTTCTCCCCCACCCCCCAATCCTAGCCTAGATAAAGGTAGACAAGCTTTTGTAGTAACTGCCAGGGGCAAAGCTATCTTCATTATCTTCTCAGTAATTAATTGCAACCAGTCACCTGCAAATACAGAAATCTCATATTTACTCACTCAATTTACTATTTCATCCATATATATAATTCACAGGCTTTTAGATTGGGTGGTACATTAAAAAAAATCGCCGTATCACTTCTATTTTGGACTCTGTTAATTAGAAAAAGAAGCACTTTATTTATTTTCTGTACCAATTCATTTTAATTGTTGCTCTAATTTTTCTGATTATAATGCTCTAATTCATGTACCGTAATGTAAAATTCATTAAATATTTTTTCAGCCAATAAAATAAAAGGTTTACTTTCCTGTTTTCCTGTTTATAAAAGGTTTACTTTCCTGTTTATAAAAGGTTTACTTTCCTGACTGAGTAGGTAAAAAAGTCAGATAACTGCTTTAAAAACAATTTGGTTCTAGATTTAAATATTATTACTTACAAAACTATAATTTTTTATTTTGCTAGCTGTTACCAGGTGTAGGATGCTACACCTACTTTCTGCATCTTCCCCTGATCCCTCAGCAGCATCCCAACACCTGCAGGAACATTTTACCGCCATACAACATTGGAGTGAAATGTGGAGAGTAAAAATCAACCCGGAAAAATGTAAGCAGGTTACATTCACTCTCAATCGGAGAACATGCTCTTCTGTACATCTCAAAAACACTCCACTACCAGTATCCAGCGAGGTTCGATATCTAGGATTATACCTTGAGAGCCGACTGACAAGAACTGTACAAAAGATACGGGCTACTTAGACGACTCCTTGGACCCTCATCTAAATTATCAATACAGAACAAACTAACGATATACAAAACAATCATTCGACCAATATGGACATACGGACTTGAACTCTGGGGATCTGCAAAGCCATCCAACATCAACAGAATACAGGCATTCCTGTCAAAAGTGCTCCGTAAAATTGTGAATGCCCCGTTCTAAGTCTCAAACAAAACCCTTCACAATGACCTTAACATTCCATTTGTCCTTGACCTTGCTAAAACCCGTTTCCAAATGTTCCACTCCAAATTGTTCTACCATCCTAATCCCGAAGGTCAATCCTTATCATCCCAATCCCATCCAGACAATCCTTGCTGCATCTAGAAAAACCCAAGTAAATTAGAAACCAAATAAGTAATGGTCTTTTTTAAAAAATTATCCTTTTTCTTTTTTCCCCCAAAAAAGGAAGGAATTCTGAGGTCAGTCTAATTTAAAAGCACAATTGGTTTGATCCATTCCTCAGACCTTAATAAGTCCTTTATTTATATCATCATTTTACAACGTTTCGGCCTTCAGGCCATTTTTAATATCTTATTTCTAGCAGCCTCTTTTTTATAACTTTTAAGTTTAGGCCTTGTCATCCTGGCAATTATTCTCATGAAAATTCAAATTTTATAGGGATATTCTAAATCTTATCACAGCCATTTTGATGGCCACAAAATGGCTGTGATTAAGATTTAGAATATACCTATAAAATTTGAATTTTTATGAGAAGAACTGCCAGGATGACAAGGCCTAAACTTAAAAGTTTTAAAAAAGAGGGACACGAAACACAGGGTACGACTCGTGATATGCCAGAGGCGTTCATAACTCAGGCACACAAAATAAATAAAGTGGTATTTTTCAAAGAGTCCATACATACATTCTTATGTATTTCGACAAGCAGAATCCATGTCCGGAGTCCGTTTCATCCCATCACATCAGGTTTAAGACCATGACTCAGTGAGTCAGTGCATATTGTAACATTTTTGGGGCCAGTGTTAGGTATATTGTCTAATGCAAGTATAAGAGCGTGGAGTTCAGCTGAGTAGGAACTTGTCATTTGTGGTAATCTTGATGATATGATTTGTTCTCCTACTACAGCAGCTGCTCCGGTTCCTTCTACTGATTTCGAACCGCCAGTGTAGACGAAGATGGTGTCTGTGCTTTCCGTCAATCGTGAATAAAATGTGTCTAGATGTCTGGACGTTGGGTAGGTTTCGTTGAATTTCGTCGAAGTTCCAAGTAAATATTTAAACATCTATTTGTCCACGGTATGTATGTCGAGTCAGGTTTTTGTAGAGGTACATGTTGTTGTAGGTTATGTATGTAGGTACACTTTTTTTGGATGTGCATCTTTGCAATTTTTTTTGTTCTCATTATCATATCTCATTATATGTAGATCGTACAAATTGATTTCGTTTCAAGGACCTGAAGCGCCAACTTTGAAGAGCCAAACGAGAGCTCTGTACGGATCAGGTTTTGTGCAAGAGAATCTTGGATGCTCTGATCTGCCCGATATCTGGATGGATGGATTGGGTGTTTAAGGGCAGAAAACATCTAGGTCCTCACCGCCCTGAAGTGTAGTGCTAGAGAGTTGTGTATATGTCGTGAGAGGGATTGTAATTTTGTGTTTAGGACAGTGCATGACAATCAACTGTAATTTTTATGACCTGTACTCTATTTTTTTTTTAACCTATGTCATTGCTTACGACTAACATATCGTATCCGATATCTGGATAAATCTGATGCTTGGATGAGCCGATGTCCGTGAATGAAGATAAAAGAAATGTCAAAGAAACAACAAACAATTTACTTGAGTCACTTAAAAAACAAAGAATCTCCCGTAAAACACCCAACAAAGAAGAACGGGACCGATAAATTATTCGGGCTGGATAAGCCCTAGACGAGAGAAGACACGAGAGTGACAGACTATAGCCTCGACAATGGCCCGTGTGAGGTAGGTTTACTAGAAGGAGCAACAGGTAAGCATGGGGTGTCAGCAGCTAGCTTTAGATTTTTTACGGTATCCCATCTCAGATGCCGTTCCACTCTCCAGCAAATCGATCTCATAACTCACACGCAACCCTAACTCTGGAGCAGTCTTTCTATCGGCTCGGGTCGCTGCTAAATTATTCAATCTCTCGACTCACCGGCTTCTAGCGTAGGACGCATTTTATAAAACAGTTCTTTTACGGATGAGGAATACTGATGAAAAGGACAATGTCAAACTCGAAAGGGATGTAAAAAGAAAGATAAGTTTCACAGAAGGTCTGTAAGCAGAGTACATGTTACAGGGCAGCGACCAGTTCTGTAAATATAAAAGTATTATATTGAGAGGAGATCGTTGACCGTAGATGATGCAAGGTAGGGATTGTCGGGGTTCGGTCACTGCTATTTAATAAAACTACATTTTATCATAAAAATGGTTTTATTGTGCCGACGTTTCGGCTTGAACTTCAAGCCTTCATCAGGGCTGTAAAAAACAAGTAGGACGGATGTAATACTGAAATATACACACACACATATATATATATATATATATATATATATATATATATATATATATATATATGCCTACATACAAAAATACACATACATATATACATACATGCATATATGGAAAAATACAAAACATAAAATACTAGAACATAATATATAGAAGAACAATGTGCTCTAGAAGTGTTTGGATTATTAGGAAAACAGATATAAGAATAACAGATTACATATTAGATTAGATATAAGAATAACAATATGGGCTTACCGATGGGAAGATAGAGAACTATTCCTCACAAATGCGGGATCATTTCTGTCAGTTAATACAGGGAAACATAGGAAGAAACATAAAAGTATTATGTTTTTTTAAGGTATTTTATTTAATTTATTATGAGTTCCGCGACGGAGGCAATTTACCCATCAGGACAGCAGAATCAAAGTCCATTAAAGTAGTAGTCAGATCGTAAAATTAAATCAGTAAAAACTGAAATAAAATATAACGCAAGAAAAGTGAGAAAACTTTATTTAAAAATATAAATAAAATGGTCTGCCCAATAGAAACACAGCATGCTTATCATCCGTTCGGAAATGGGGTTAATTTGCATGTTAAGAAAAAAAATATTAACACAATCCTAAAACGTCAACAATGGTTATCTACATATATAAAAATCACGTGTCTGTCTTTCTGTTTGTTCCTTATACAAATCCACACCGTTCAACTGATTTTGACCAAACTTGGCACGCATGTAGATCTTGATGCGGGGAGTGTCATAGCCTAGGTTAAAAAACGTGTACCAGGCGTCTGTCTGTATGTTTGTTCCTCACACAAATCTACAAAGTATGACCGATTTTGACCAAACTTGGCAGACAGATCTTGGTCCGGGGAGTGTCGTAAGGCAATGAGTAGAAGGAGAGCTATGCTTCACGGGTAAGCAATCATTTTTCTAGAGAGAAAACTTACCCTTAATAATAATAAAGAAATTAAAAATAAATTTACCGTAATTTCAACGAAACTCCAATAATGATAGCGGACAATCAGTCTTTTATCCCAATTAAATTACGGATTAATACAATACACTGTTAAATGGAGAATAATATGGTTCATAAATATAATTAAATGTTATTTTATTGTTGTATAATTAAATTTTCATCTCATTGATAATCAAAATTCAGAAAAGTCATATATTTATTAATATATAATTATGTTTACTAATTAGAGGCTATAGCGTATTACATATCAGAACGGATATTAATGAAACAATAATGAACATTAATGAAAATGATTGCGGAACCAACAGGTAGATAATTACACATTTGTTATTTATGCTTTGTTCTCTGAATTCGCGTCACATGCAGAACATGACCAGAGCAGAAATATTTATTAGCCATTAGGGTAAATAAAATTTATTCTTCAATGTTCTTTATAGATTTGTAAACAGGAGTTATCAAAATTAGTTCATTAAATTTATGGCCCAGCCATAAATATTGTAGGAAGTAAAAAAAAAAAATAAGGAATTCAATAGAAAAATAATTTCTTCTAAAATCGTTCTTAGAAAATAGAATCGTGGGATATAACTCACCCCTAGGACCCCCTGTTAATTTTTGCTTTTATTCTACTAGGAAATATATATATATATATATATATATATATATATATATATATATATATGAAAAATGCTTTAGCCGTTCATTTTTAACATGTTTTCGTATAATATTTCCAGATTGCTAATTTTTTTTTTTGCTAAGATATGTTTTATGGCTGTAAATTATGTAAATGTAAAGTGTAAAATAATTAAATATAAATAATTTAATAATAAATGTAAAGTGCAAGCCTAAACCTATCCAATATTGTTTTTTATAAAAATATTCCAACCTTAAAGAAGGTAGTGTAAGACACTTTATAGTTTCCCTCAATGAGAAATAATTAAGATCATGCCTAGGCCTTATTAGACTCGCGATGAACAAAATGTAAGCAGGAATTGATCAAATAGTAAGCAAGAATAGGACCCAGAAGTGAACAGGTAATGAACTTGAATTGTATTGAAACTGAGCAGGATGTGAACAGGTACCGTAAAATGTGATCACATTAGTGTGGTCACAAACCTATACTGCTTATATATGCCTATACTGGGTAGCCCAGATGAGCGGGACACAAGAGAAATAACTACTAAACATTAGTGTGGTCACAAACCTATACTGCTTATATATGCCTATACTGGGTAGCCCAGATGAGCGGGACACAAGAGAAATAACTACTAAACATTAGTGTGGTCACAAACCTATACTGCTTATATATGCCTATACAGGGTGGCCCAGATGAGCGGGCCACAAGAGAAATAACTACTAAACATTAGTGTGGTCACAAACCTATACTGCTTATATATGCCTATACAGGGTGGCCCAGATGAGCGGGCCACAAGAGAAATAACTACTAAACATTAGTGTGGTCACAAACCTATACTGCTTATATATGCCTATACAGGGTGGCCCAGATGAGCGGGACACAAGAGAAATAACTACTAAACATTAGTGTGGTCACAAACCTATACTGCTTATATATGCCTATACTGGGTGGCCCAGATGAGCGGGCCACAAGAGAAATAACTACTAAACGGTTTGAGGTATCAACATTTTTCATAGGGGCAAATTTCTCGTCGTGATCTATAAAATTGTGCCCTTGGAAATGAGAAAATAACACTTCTAAGGGCTCAATTAGGCCTTTGAAGGGAAGAGTTACCTTTTTACCCATACTTTGCATTATATTTGTACAATGTATTAACAAAATAAGGAAAAACCATGCAAACGGGGTTTCGATGCGTCAATTAGTTCTCTGTAGAAATACCTTATTGTTTGCATGTATTCCCCATCTGAAATTCCAAAAAATGGCACTTGAATTTATTTCAATAGTATTTTTGTTAAGGGAGGGGCACATCAGAATAGGAGAATGTGTTCAGCACTAAACAAAACAATTCCCATTAGTGTAAACTGAAAAAGAAAATACATACAAATTATAGCTTTAGGCCAAAATTACAGATCACAAATAATGAATGACTTTTCTTCTTTTTTTTTTTGCAATAAATACAATTTTTAAAGCTGAGCACATTCTCCTAAGCTGAAGCTCCTTGCCTCCCTTAACAAAAATACTATTTAAATAAATTTATTGCCTTTTTTTGGAATTTCAGATGAGGAATACATGCAAATGAAAACGTATCTTTAGAGAGAACTACTTGACTCATCGAAACCCCGTTTGCACGGTCCTTCCTTGTATTGTTAGCACATTTCAAAAATATAATGCAAAATATGGGTAAAGAGGAAACCCTTCCCTTCAAAGGCCTATTTGAGTGTTATTTTCTCATTTCCCCCGAAGTGTTATTTCTCTTATCTGGGCCACCCAGTATATTTCCCTGAGAGCGAACAGTCAAATATGCAGGTATATGTTTGTCGATGCGCACTCATTGGGCAAAGTTCAACTCATTGGTATCAGCTAAAGAAAATTTTATAGCTGTTTACTTTTGTATAAATTTCACCACACTGTACTAGTGTGACCCCATTTTACGGTAGTGAATATGGCACAATGGTATCGTGTTTTAGTTCCATTACCCCGATTTTTACGGTAGTTAGGACAGGCTAAAGTATGTCCCATGCTAAAAAATGTATATTATGATGAGAATTTTCCCCTTTTGACACAAGTTTCTAGTCAGAATGGCCAGTTACCAGTGGCTGTACGCAGTTCGTGAAAAAGATGCGCACTTGCCCAAAGCAGTGATTTATGGAGGATTAAGTTATGGTGCGCTCTGTGATATGCCATTCTCTTCAGTTCGGATCACATACTTTAATGTAATGGAAAGAGATCATTGCTCCATCCAACGGGTTATTTTTCAGAGGCTTGACAGCAGGTTCAAAAATATCATTCTGATGGTTTTTATGGAGTTTTGACTACTTTTTAACAAAAATGGATCATTGTGTAGTCATCGAAACTTACTTCCTACAACCCAACAGTGAAAAAGGGTGATGACCCCTTTCAACGCGTCAAATGACTTCCTAGGCAACTCTAGAGCTAGGCGAGTACATAAAATATTTGAAGAATTAGTGAGGCGGTAGGATGAACTTGCGACAACATCGCCCGTCCATTTCAGTGCAATAAATAGGTCAAAATCTCATCCAGTCTGACCGAAGCCTAACCAAACTTCCGTATATTATTCGTATAGTGATTATAATTGAAGGGCTCAGTGCCAAAGGTGACTAACCCAAAATTTTAACAAATTTGAGTTATACACTTTTCCTGATAGAGAAATTTAAGTTTCATAATTGATAAAAATAACCAGCCTTTACACCACATTGATTAGTACTGACATCTGTTAGTTTGTTTTGGAACTTACTGCAAAGCTGTATCATGCGAGAGGCAGACTTGACCAACCCACACTAGGTATGGCTTTGTTAATGGTAAGCAGCAACATGAGTCAAATAGTTGAAGCTTCTGATGATTCTGTGGCAGATCCTCTCTATGAACCACCAAGGAATGTTCATGAACTTCGCTTATGGAGGACAAAACCGCAATATTAAGATTGCACTGTTCCAATACTACAGAACACAACGTATCTGGAAATCATTGTTTTGTTAAATTATTGTTATATAGTCATAGAAATGTATTGAAAAATAATTTTTCATTATTTATTAATCTCCGATTGTGTCCACTATTCTTCAAGAATAAGTTATTTTTTATTTATGTCAGAGCCAAACATGGCTATACTTTTTGTTTTTCATTATCATGTCTAACTATAAACGAGTGGCTTAATATCAAAGACGGACACCTGTAATTTCCTAAATGTTGGGAAAATCACCTTTTATGTTCACAAGTTATAGTGAATATTTTTTTTGAAAATATTTATTTCATAATTAGGCTTAGATGTTTGAAGTTGATATTGTTCTGTTTCTGATATCAATACCACTCAAACAATTAGTGAAAATTACCTTTGAACCTTACCTTTGATACTTACCTTTGATTGGTAGGTGTTCGTTTATGAAAAAAACCTCCACAGCAGGAGTCCGTTTTTGAAACAAAGCATCTACTTTGAAGCGAGAAATTACGTATTTACGCCCGTTTTTTACAGGAACTAATTTCATCATTGAAAAGAGCAGACAAGAACCTATAGGAATCCACTGCTAACTCAATTTCGATTTTTTTACAGATGTCCGTCTTTGATATTAAGCCATTCAAACTTTTGATTATTATTGTATATTCATCAGAATTTTGTGTATCTATTGAAAAAAGACCAATTAAAATAATTTCTGTCACCAACACTAATTTTTCCAAAGTCTTCTAAACTTTAACCTCAATTTTCTCAGTTTGTTCTGATATTGGGTTAGTCATATTTGGCACTGAGCCCATCAATTATGAAAGGCATGAATGAAATTGAGCTCATCGACATGAATAAGGTATTTTATATGAATTTATTGACTATCCTAGTACCACCTCCCCTTACCCCTTCCCATATTCAAGAGAGTGCTCCAGATGAGTGTATAATGAAGGCTATATAAGACATTAGCCGAGGCCCATTAGAGAATCTAACCCACAAGCATTTATCTTCATATTCAAAGTGTCTGCTTCTCCATCTTCCGTTCCTACAGCACATAATTAGTCATGGGAAAGTTATCCCGCAAGCTGTGCCCCGCAATTAAACCATCCTTTCAGCACCTTTATTGTTATTACGCTTATTACGGATCTTGTAATAAATTTCCTCTGTCATAAAGGGGACAATGTGAACAGAATTTATTTTAAAATATTTCTGTAACCACTTACACATGAAACAAAGCCTAATGTTAATCCACAAGGATTAGATGTTCGAATTCACAATACAATCTACTGTTACTAAAATCAAACACATTCCTTTAGCTCCAAACTCATTATATATCATTCTTTGAATTTCTGGCCTCTTCAGGAGCTTTTTGTTATAAACCCCCAAAAGAGCGTTGAATGAAGCATTTGGAGCTGAATGGTTAGATTTTTATTATTTATCTTCCGACACATTGAATTTAGTGTTATTAAAAGCCACTATAAGCATATCGCACTAATATTTATAGAGTGACACAACTCGAAATAAAACTCAACTGAAAATGCGTCACGCCTATGTAGGGCCTTAGGATTAATACTGGAAGGGTGACGTAAGTGGCTTCTGGTGCACAAGCTCTGAAGCTAGGTACATCCAGTTTTGATAGTTGATAAAGATATATTTACCACGTCTTTCACGGTCATAACTATGAAGGTGTGAATAAAACCGATTTTTGAGTTGTGTCACTTTAGAAATACTAGTGCGATATGATAACACAGGCATACAAAATGAAAAAAAAAGATATTTTCCAAAGATACCGTACATATATTCTTAGGTACTTCGACACGCTAAATCCGAATCCGGTGTCCGTGTCCCCCCTGCACGTCAGGTTTAAGGGCATTTGAAGATCATATTTCGTACGAAGTTGTTTAAGAAGAAATAACTCCAGCTTCCATGGTTTTTAGATTAGCTTAATTCGAATCCAAGGTCTATTTCCCCTCATTGCGCAAAATAAAGGTCATTTCAAGGACACACGTTTATTTTGCAAAAAAATAATCTGCAATCAAAAATTCATTTTCCAAAATAGACATATTTGATCTTGAAATGACCTTGATTTTGCGCCGATGGAGTGAAACAGACATCGGGTAGCATTTTTTTTTTTTTTTTTTTTTTTTTTTTTTTTTGGCAACGTAGCAGCGTTTATGAATTATTCGCATTTTCCATGTAAGCTGCTCGTTATGATTACCTTTCTAACTCATTGAATTCAAAAACAGCCTTATCAATACCAGATTTCCATGAAGAAGTTTCGTTCAACATTAATTCTTAATATTAAATTTATCTATAGCTAACTACACACATCCCCGATAATGCCGATGATAGGGCCATGTTTCTGGATGTTAGTTTGAAAAACACGTTTGTACAACATCCCTCGCATTACCTCATTATCCAGGTACATGGAGTTGTAAATTAAGAAGCTTCAACACGACATCTGTTCACCGATACAGCGAATATTATCATAATTAGGGCGTGTCTATTTTCAGTTGGATGTTGAGAGGGGGATACGCCAATTTTTGTGGGAATATCTGCAGAATAATTGCAAGAATAATAATTTCGGTATGCGTAAATCAACTGGACCACATATATTTAATACTTAAAAGTTGGAAAAATAACGTTTTATTTTTTTTAATGTGTACTTCTTGCACTTATAACTCCTAAAGTATTCACGATAGAGCCCTTCTTGCACTTATAACTCCTAAAGTATTCACGATAGAGCCCTTCTTGCACTTATAACTCCTAAAGTATTCACGATAGAGCCCTTCTTGCACTTATAACTACTAAAGTATTCACGATAGAGCCCTTCTTGTACGTATAACTCCTAAAGTATTCACGATAGAGCTCTTCTTGCACTTATAACTCCTAAAGTATTCACGATAGAGCCCTTCTTGCACTTATAACTCCTAAAGTATTCACGATAGAGCCCTTCTTGCACTTATAACTCCTAAAGTATTCACGATAGAGCCCTTCTTGCACTTATAACTCCTAAAGTATTCACGATAGAGCCCTTCTTCCACTTATAACTCCTAAAGTATTCACGATAGAGCCCTTCTTGCACTTATAACTCCTAAAGTATTCACGATAGAGCCCTTCTTGCACTTATAACTCCTAAAGTATTCACGATAGAGCCCTTCTTGCACTTATAACTCCTAAAGTATTCACGATAGAGCCCTTCTTGCACTTATAACTCCTAAAGTATTCACGATAGAGCCCTTCTTGCACTTATAACTCCAAAGTATTCACGATAGAACCCTTCCCAAGACCTTAAAAGATTTGTAATGAACTAGCCTTTAATGTTCGATTATTTAGAAATGTTAGCATTTATTCGTTTCTTTACAAAATGGCTATATGTATGCACTTACGCTTTCAAAACAATATTCCAGAGTGAAAATCGGTCAATTTGAACAGTTATAGGATTTCTTTTAAAGGTATTGCAGGAGTTAATACATCCTATTAAAATCAATAAATATCATTGGAAATTATTCAAGAAGACGTTTAATTTCACGTTGTAGGTTTTCAATTCCAGTCGGTAGATAGAGAGTTACGGAATGCCTATGTCCAATTAAGCGTATTTTTTTGCACTTTCCAAAGCAGTTTACTGGTTTGAATTAACTGGTTAAATTCGTGGAGATATTTAATTTGTTAATAACAGCTTTTTTAGAACAGCCCCGCCAGTGTTTTTATCTAGTTACTATTACTAGGTGACAAATAAAAAAAAGTGATATTCGATTAGAAACATGTTATTAAATAGATTTTATTTTTATCATTTTACATTCATTTTTATCAGGAGGCCGGGTGACCGTGAGTGTTAAGGCGTGAGCACTTAACACTCCGTGCTAAAGGTCGTGGGTTCGATTCCCACTATGGGGTGATGGCTTTTCATTACAAAACAGGAGCCCTATCCTGGCTAGAATAGGATGGTAACCTATAAATAACCCGTCCCAAAATTCTTAGATAATAATAATAGACGTTAAAATTTAAATAAATAAATCATTTTTATCAACATTTACAACAAATCAATTTTTAAGATAGGTTAATATAACTTTCTGGAGACTAGTATTCCTTGATGTCTAAAATGATTTTTCTTAAGTGATCCTCCCCTTTGTTGCGCTTCCTCCACAGGAAATCACACAAATAAGAATGATAAATGTACATATATCATTGTAATAACATATGTTTGATTAGATTGTGTTGGTTACTAGAAAATCACTGGCGGAACTGTTCTAAAAAAGACCACCGATTTTCAAACTCTAAAATGTTCTTAAACTCTTGGGTGCATTCTTTTTTTCTTTTTCTTATTTTTTTAATATAAAGCTTTTCGTTTGGAATTTGCAATTATTTGAAAAATGTTTTCGGTAATACGTTTATTGCATAGTTTTCAGCCCTTAACTCCAAACGGTCCTCCGTCTCCTTCGCTATAAGCTAAAAAGAAATTTTACAACTATTTTTACAATTTCCTCCAAGTAAATTCCGCGATAAAAACAATATGAAATAGATAAGAGTTCCTGACGATTCCAATATTGTTAGAACGTAAGTTTTCCCGCTTTGGTAAGTGTTGTTATCACCGCACAGCTGGATTACCTCCTGTCCCATCCCCAGGAAATTGAACCTCCCATAGGAGACAGGGAAGAGATTCTCCCAGCTCTACAATACTCTATCCTGTCTCTTCATTTCCTTCAGGATCTTCATTCTCTCTCGCTTATTAGTTTCCTGAAATAGCAATTTGGATACATATGAATACACAGTGACTACTTTTATCATGTATATGAAAAGCACAAACTGAATCTATTTTTTTACTTAACCCTAGAACGCTAACCTTCCTCGGCCTACCCTATTCTACCAACTATTCGTCATTCTGATGAAAATATTTAAAAAAAATATACATGGACGTTAAAACTCACCTTAAGAGATATTTTTTAATATTAGGTATTATTTCATATTATATATTCTTTAAAATTTTTGAATATAACTGTATTAATTAGTTTCAGGACTTGGAGGGGAGGAATGATGAAAATTAGTATAAAATTCCAAATCTTCTTTTATTCACAGATTTTCTTGTAAATATTAAAAACAGAATAAAAGAAAAAGCACATACAACGTAAAAAATAAAATAATAAATGATCTTACCAACCTTAAGTGAAACAGGCGTACACACAGATACTCGTATTCCTACATCTACAAACAATCGTAATCTTCACGTACTTTCTTGGACATAATTTTATGTAATTTCCGAACGGCACATACAATGGATTTAATTCTCTCGGTGACTCGTCAAGTATTGACCACAGGTAGCATAGCTGGGCTCTGGTGGAGAATAGAAGACAGGGAGGGGAGGGGCGACTGTAAATCACAGAGGTGTTCGTCATTTGGACGAAGGTTGGCGTTCTAGGGTTAATAAGCCAGGAATGTATAGAAGCATCGTCAGGCAAGCCAGGAAAAATCCAGATCAAGAAAAAAGTCATTCCCTTGGCTACCAAGAAGGAAGAAACAATGGCGTGCATGAAGAAACTGGAGAGGATTCCAGCGAAATATAGCAGGAAGAAGTAGGAGAGAAGAACTACCCCTGAAGAAAGAAGCCGTTCCATCTAAAAATATTATTTGAAACGATGAAATCTACACCAAACATATATATATATATATATATATATATATATATATATATATATATATATATATATCAATGACGTTGGTTTTGTTCCGTCACAAACTATTATTACGTCCCTAACAGTCGTAATTTTTGTTACAATGCATCGGAATTCATAATAAAAGACCAGAGAGTAAATACAAATTTTGTGAGGAGAACGCACGAAAAATCGACAAATTAGAAGTTTACAGTGGACCCAAAATTATTATCGTCCCTAAAGGTCGTAATTTTTGTTATATTGCAACAAAACTTGCTAAACGATCCTTAGGAGAAATGATAGAATTTTGTTATGAAAACAGGCAAAATCGGAAAAATTTTTCTTAAAGCCCCCCACTCCAGAACGAATTATTTATGTGCCTCCAGCACAAGCCATTTTTGTTTCGTTGCAACGAAAGCGATATATTAAATTTGCAGTATTTTATGCTAATAACTAAATCCATGTGGAACTTTTTTTTTTTGGTTCTAGAGGCTCCTGGACATCTATGACATAGTTTTAAAACAAAATCAGTCCAAAAAATAATGTACTATTAATTCTTTACGGACTCAAACCATAACCAGAGAAAACGGTGCATCTCCTTAATTTTCCAAAGCATATGTATGCATAGGTATATTATTCATTCTGGTGATTATTCATTCTGTCTAAGATAGTTTTTCTTTTTTTTCATTTTAATTTTGCTGAGAGTTGGTTGTTTACTGTTTATTTGTTTTTAAGGGCAAAACTTTCTTGGCAGGCTATTTGTTATTCTAAACATATTTTATCTATAACCTTAGATATTTATTATTTATTTTATTTTATTTATTGTGTCCCGCTTCAATGGCGATAACACAAAGAACAGTATCCTCTGACCTTAGCTATTCTAGGAAATCAGCATGGTTATTGGTGTTGGAAGTGTGTGTGTGGTTATATAATGTTTAAGACGTAGGGTTCACCTATAAATAGTGCTTAGTATTAGTGGAAACATAATATCTTATAAGCCAACATTACAGACGTTCATCAAATAAGGTTGTATAGTCGTGTATTCTTGAGGTAGGTCAGTATAGTGTTGATGTACTGGCATATCATACAGGATGTTGTAATTGCTTCTTCTCTGTCAGTCTGTCAGTAAATGTTTAATGGTAACTTGCTTCTTCTCTGGCAGTCTGTCAGTAAATGTTTAATCGCAACTTGCTTCTTCTCTGGCAGTCTGTCAGTAAATGTTTAATCGCAACTTGCTTCTTCTCTGGCAGTCTGTCAGTAAATGTTTAATCGTAACTTGCTTCTTCTCTGGCAGTCTGTCAGTAAATGTTTAATCGTAACTTGCTTCTTCTCTGGCAGTCTGTCAGTAAATGTTTAATCGTAACTTGCTTCTTCTCTGGCAGTCTGTCAGTAAATGTTTAATCGTAACTTGCTTCTTCTCTGGCAGTCTGTCAGTAAATGTTTAATCGTAACTTGCTTCTTCTCTGGCAGTCTGTCAGTAAATGTTTAATCGTAACTTGCTTCTTCTCAGGCAGTCTGTCAGCAAATGTTTAATCGTACGTTATTTATTAAGTACTTCATACTTCTTCTACGGTCTAAGCAATTTGTTTCGATATTTAGATTGTGATCCTTTCTTTCTTTGTATTTTAAAAATGGTTAAATTTAATTTTTTTTTTCTTTATTGTCTTCATTTATTTCAATAATTTCGGGATTTATGTTTCTGCTGCCACTCCGCTTATGCTCCAAATAAGTCTAGTGACAAGAGAAACTATTTTAAAATTATCGATATGAATATACACAATGACGAAAAAAAAATAACCTTTCGCCATTTTAAATATATATTGTCTATAACTTGTACTATTTATTTTTACTAGTATATAATTTCGGTAATTAATGCTATTTATATAGTTAATTATAAATTATTTTTAAATGATAATTTTTCTCTGCATATTTTATCGCGTTTGCTTCGAATGGTTTCTGTTCTCTCGGTTTGTATTAAAAATAGAACACATAGAACAAACACCATCAGTTTCTATAATTGGACACGTGACAAGCTAGTGGAATTTAGCCCATGGGACATGTAGAGGATGCTGTCTACAGACCAGCTGATTAGGTGTGACAATGTTCGAGCATTAGCATAGTAATGATACACTGCATATCTCATGTTCTTGCTCGGCGCATATATACCACACCTTTGTCGGGACAATTATATTAAACCAGAATAGAGCACGGATTACTCGATATAGACAAAATGTTCCAAAATAGCTCTTACATTTAATGGAATTATTTTATCATATTTGAACTAGTGGTTTATTTAATCAATGTTTTCTAAAAGTTTCGAACTTTAAATTATTTAATACGAAATCCTTCGCCGACTCTGCAAGGGTGTCTGAAGGTATATAATTCCAGACGAAACGCGATCCAATTATTCCCTCGTAGAGAAGTACCAATAGTTCTTATTAATTTATTTAATTTATAAAGTTACGAAACATAGGCGAAAAACTCATTCGACATCAACGTTAAATAGCAAAATATAAATAAAAATAAATAAATAAAAGATAATAAGGAGAAAAAGAAGAACTGTGAATAAGACAAAAAACAAACAAACAAAATAAATGAAATGCAAATTAATGAATACATAAATAAAACACGAAAAGAAAAAAATAACTGGATTTAAAAAAAATTAATATAATTAGATAAAATAAAACATTATTAAGTAATACAAAGACAAGTAACGCGAGGAACTCTTAAAAAACGCTATTCATGTTTCCTTAGCCGAATCCCAACTAATCCCTGATTGCTTATCACCTCGACGGCTAACTATCTCATCTTCATGAAAAATTATCATCAGTTAAAAGTTGAATAAGTTAAATTTTGTTGTATAAGTGTGTGTTTTTTAAATATTTAAGTAGGGAAGCTATGTGTGGGCTACCTTCTGTCAGTAAGTCCCGTAAGTCGTAGGGAATATTTACATTATTGCGTTGTCTGCAGTTCGTAAGTATTCTTATGTAATAAATGTATTCGATAACAATACATTCTGTATATAATCCGTAGAAAGAGGGATGTTCAAGCCCAGAGCATGTGTACGCATAACGATATTACTACAACCGAGGCTTTTCTCTGCAAGAAAAAATAATATTTACACATTTTATTTTCGTGTATTTACATAAAGCGAGAAAATAATTCTACAACTTAACACCGCTGAGGTTGGGAGGAGAATTGGAACGAAGGATTAGCCAGTGAACGAGGTGGAACTTTTGATTGCCTGCTTTGCATAATCTCTCGACCAAACAAATATTTATTTAAATAGGAACTGGAAGGTTGAGCATCGGGCTGAAATATCCACTGGAGGATTCTTGACTCCTATCGAGCAGAGAGTAGCAGCGTCCATTGTTATAGACAGCCGTGACAGTTGGACAATATCTAGCATAGATAAGTAGTTTCCTAGTTTTTTTTCGTAGTGTGCTGGAATTGATGTCATACCGGAACGACAGGAAGAGAAACAAGTGCCAGATCTATGCTTTGGCTCAGAGATTACTGCTTCTTCTCTTCATATAGTTATGCTTAAGAGTCATAAGTGCTTCTTCTCTTCATATAGTTATGCTCAAGAGTCATAAGTGCTTCTTCTCTTCTTATAGTTATGCTCAAGAGTCATAAGTGCTTCTTGTCTTCATATAGTTATGCTCAAGAGTCATAAGTGCTTCTTCTGTTCATATAGTTATACTCAAGAGTCATAACTGCTTCTTCTGTTCATATAGTTATTCTCAAGAGTCATAACTGCTTCTTCTGTTCATATAGTTATTCTCAAGAGTCATAACTGCTTCTTCTGTTCATATAGTTATGCTCAAGAGTCATAACTGCTTCTTCTGTTCATATAGTTATGATTAAGAGTCATAACTGCTTCTTCTGTTCATATAGTTATGCTCAAGAGTCATAACTGCTTCTTCTCTTCATATAGTTATGCTCAAGAGTCATAAGTGCTTCTTCTCTTCTTATAGTTATGCTCAAGAGTCATAAGTGCTTCTTCTCTTCATATAGTTATGCTTAAGAGTCATAAGTGCTTCTTCTGTTCATATAGTTATGCTCAAGAGTCATAAGTGCTTCTTGTCTTCTTATAGTTATGCTCAAGAGTCATAACTGCTTCTTCTGTTCATATAGTTATGATTAAGAGTCATAACTGCTTCTTCTGTTCATATAGTTATGCTCAAGAGTCATAAGTGCTTCTTCTCTTCATATAGTTATGCTCAAGAGTCATAAGTGCTTCTTCATATAGTTATGCTCAAGAGTCATAAGTGCTTCTTTTCTTCATATAGTTATGCTCAAGAGTCATAACTGCTTCTTCTGTTCATATAGTTATGCTCAAGAGGAAATACCACCTTGTGCTATCAAAATCAAATTCATTTACTTCATTCATAAATAACAAATAAATCAATATTTTTCATTTCATTATATCAAACGTTTTATACAGGATGCTAAAGTATCGAGAAAAAAAATTTCAATTCTTCCGAAAAAAATGGCGGCCCTGTGTTTGACGAACGGAAACCCTTTTTTCACAGGTGATAGTCTTCAGGCGGTAATTTTTAATCTAGAACGAAAAAATAAAATTATTTACTTAAAGTACATAAGATTTTTTTTTTCATTAGAAAATGGTGAGCAATTATTCATTTTCCATTAATAAATCCGTCAAAAATCGGCCATAGAGTCGTTATAATTCATTGAATCGAAAACATCCTTCGTACATTACTAGCAAATATCATTAATAAGCTGCAGTTAAAATTACAAGTTGATAGGGCAACAATTGAAGAGTCCAGAGTATCGCCAATCAGACTCCAGAGTTCTGAAATGTTCATTTTTTTCCCCCTATTTAATTTTTCTTCATACTTTCTTGTCATAAAGATGGGGTTTAATTTTGAAATGTATTGTTCGCTCAGCATCGGTATTTCACTCGGTAAATCGTATTTTCTGCCCAGTCAGAACATTTTTCTTCAGATAAACACTCTTTTATATCATTTTTGATTAGTTAAGGAAGAAGTTTATCCCCCAAAAAATTGTTAAAAAAGTTACAAGGTATTATTACCCCTTAGGATAATAAATATTTTTCTTAACTAATTAGGGCTTTGGAGAAAAAGAAAAAGAAGAGAGAAAATAGAAATGTAAAATTCTGGGTGTAGCCGGAGAAAGAAAGTAAATGGTCGACGGTGTAAAAAACGTGAAAATATTTTTTCGTAGGTAGTTCTTGACTGCAAGGTTCTTCCTAATTGTGTTGAGAAAAAGAGTTAATTAATATTTTTTTTAAAATAAGTTATCGTAGGGCCATTAAAGGAAAATATCCCCAACGTTCGGAAAGAAATATCTCCCCTGCTGGTTAGAGCTTTTTGGCGTAAGGTATCATGGGCGTATATATATATATATATATATATATATATATATATATATATATAGAGCGAGAGAGAGAGAGAGAGAAAATAATTTCAGGAGGGGCTGAGAGAATTTCGGGGGGGAGCTGAGAGCATTTGGGGGATATGGCATACTAACAATCTAGACCTCGAATATTTGGCCAATTAAAACGCTATTCCACCCCAAAAAAATGTTTTTCTCTGAACTAAGTGATCTTATTCAGTCATTTAATTTATTTTTAAGGTGTTAATGACAAATTTCGATTTCGGGGGGGGGGGGGCTGAGGCCACTTTAGCTCCCTCCTTATATACGCACATATAAAGTATACGTAATTTCGAAGGTGGATTCTTGAAAGCCAATTTAACATGAGGCACCGTGTCAATATTCGGGTATCCTCCATATAGGGACGGAAAGAACAGGATAATGCTGGTTACTTTCCTTTTTGTGAAAAACCCCTGACGAATAAGGCAAACATGTCGATTTACGTGACCAGATGTCCGTAGCACTCAGAGTTAAGGTTATGAGTTTTACTACGAGTGGTGACATTTCCTTGAAATGAAAGTGTTTTCCAAATAATCCTTTTCATGGGGTCTCCCGTGGTCTAATGGCTAGTGCCTTCGATTCGCTGGTAAAATTCCTCGCTGCATCCTGGATGTCGGCGCTAATGACCTAGATGTAGATGCGCCGTAAAAAAAAAAAAAAAAAAAAAAAAAAAAAAAAAAAAAAAAAAAAAAAAAAAAAAAAAAAAAAAAATCCTTTTTTTTCATGGAGCTTAGAATGGAAATTCTTAATATTTGTTTCAAATGCAATGTTATATCTATACATTCATTCTAGAATAAATATTTATAAAAACGGATAACCATCATCAATAGAATCAACCACCAGTATGTCACTATAAACACAAGGAAATAGTCCTCAAAACCTAAGTAATGTATAAATGAACGTTAAAATTTAACTAGATAAAGATTCAATTTTCTCATTGTTCCAATAATACAGTAAAAGTATCAATATTTATCCATAATATAAATTGATAGGAATAAATTTGCTAAAAGACTAGCTCGCAACTTTAGATTGAAACTTTATCCGATTGATTCTTGTAACTAATTGGTCCTATAGGGTATTCCTTTTTCCTCTTCAGCTCTGAAGCCCTTGTCCTCCCATAATTGCCTCCTGGAAGAGGTTTAATTATCAAGGATCATTTTCTAACTTTAATTTTATTAGGCCAATGAATGTGACTTTATTTTATAAACACGGTATTTTTCGAAGAAGTTTGATCAAAATCGGATAGCAGTACCGTCGTAAAAACCAAGGGTCAATCAACCATGATTAAATAGGTTGACTTTTTCCTTCAATCGACCCATTAATTGAGATACCATATATAGATCGAAGTCAATGAAATCGTAGAAAGATATTTAAGGAACAATATTCAAGGTCACAACTATAGTCAAACATTTGATAGACAATATAAATTATACAAACTTTGTGGCTAGTTGTCTATGTGCGTTCAGGTTACGGACACCTAAAATAGTTCGGCCACCATGCGCAACACCATCTCGCCATTATAGTTCGGCCTCTTCGTCTAGGCACATTTAGCGTTTAGAATAGTACCGTATTGGGGACTGCGTGATCTTCCATTCTCGCCCAATAAGCAGCTCCTTGTACAGTCTTCATGGGTTTGACGACACAGGATTTTCTTTGACATCAATAACACATCTTCTTTCTTTGTCCGAACACATCATATGTGATTAGGGTCCTTGCCTGAGTGCCTTACGCGCTGGAAGGATAAGGGTCTTTTACAACAGTACCAGGTTGCATTTTAAATTAAATTAAATTAGAGTGGGTGCACGTGTGTTAACAAGAACGTTGGAAAAAGTTGCCTTCAGTTTTTCTAGGAATTAGTTAAGAATAGAAAGATTTATTGGCCCAAATTTGTGTTTAAGTGTGCATAACATTATCATTGGTAAGCAAGAAATCAACTTATTGTATCTTACTGGCCCTCAACAGTTAAATTTATGATATAATGAAATCACAGTTCAACCTAACCTCAGATGGTCAAATTCCACCAACAAAAGATGCTTCAAACCAATCTGGTTTTATTAATAAAACAACCTCCATAAGCGGATCATTGTGTCCCAGTGAAAATGCAATAGTTTTAAAGACTGTGAATGGAATAAAACAGGAAGATTATGTGCTGGGTTTGATTGATTTTGTTGATTCCAAATCTATAACATTTGCTTCCAATATTTCTAGAGGTATACACTTCAACAGTAAGGATGAAGTTGATCGATTAATAAACCAACATCCTATTGTAAATAGTGGTGGTCATGATATTGTAATAAAACGTCTCCTAGAGCCAGCTATTCGAGTAATAGTATCCAATGTGTTTCCAGTAATACCTAACCAAGCCATTGAAGATGCACTACAGAGGTTAGGTATTGCCATAGTAACGCCCTTGGTTTGTCTAAAAGCTATTCTTCATGATCCACGCTTAGCACATGTCATAGAAGACAGCTGTTCATTAAACCAGAGCACGCTAACAAGTTACCTTCCTCTTTGGTTATAAGAGTTGAGAATAAATTATTTAACATATTTTTTACCACTGAAGGGCTCAGCTGTTTCATATGTAAAGGAAATCATTTAGCTTCACAATGTCCTGTAACTCAAGAAAATAAAGATGAAACAAATCATCTAGTTATTACTAATAATGAACTCCCTAAAAATACAGAAACACCTACAACAGTCTCAGATGTGATTAAAGAATCTCGTGAAACTACAAACCATTCTAAAAATGATGGTGGTCGTAAAATACCACGCTTAAAAGAAAATAAAGAATATAATCCATCAATTTTAGGAGGTGAGTTCTCTGGTGTCCCGACCTTGCAGGAATATCTTGTTATAGAAGAAGAGATTATTAGAGAACCAAAGCATGCAAGGGAAGGTAATTATGAAGATGCTGATTTAAAGTTTACATTGGAAATGTTAACCCAGGAAAGCGCTGAGCGTCTGTAATTGATGGAAAACTTCCTGAGAATGATGTCTCCTAAGAGAGATCGTCCTCCTCAAGAAGCTAGGAGCCCCCGAAAGGAGTCTGGTAGTAGCACCACCCGCCAAGTGGAGAGCAGTTCGAATGAAGATGAAGATGCGGAAAGAATGGAAAACTCTGGGAGTAATGAAAATATTACCTATAAGCGGCAGAGGCAACCTTGAAAAACAAAAAGAACGAAGAAGAATGCGGCCAGGAAAAAGTAAATAGACAATATGAATGTAATTTTTCCCATGAATTTTTGGTTATAGTAGGCACTAGTTTAATTAACACAGCTGTTCTTTGATAAAAATGTTCCTGATTGTTTGTTTTTTCCCCTTTACTTTGTTTCTGTGTTCTATAATTAGTTTTATTGTATTAGAGTTTTTCTTCTTTTGTTTTGTTTTCAATATTTCTGTTTATTATTATGTTTTGATGTCAAGTTTGTTTGTAAAACATTTCATGGAGCCAGTCGTCTTCGTTACGAAGCTCCTCAAATAAATAAATAAATTAGAGTGCATAATAAATCACTCTTCTCTATCAGATCAAACAAACACTCAATATTAGATCATTCCCTTAGTTTCTTTGATCGAGTCTCCTTTTCCACCTAACCAGAAAGACTTCATATCGTACCTACCTCCTTCCTTCGTCAAATTACGAATTTTACGAGCACAAATTAAAATGAATGGACTCGGATAATAGCAAGGAATAGAAAACGGAGATCTCAGACCCTGCAAAAATGAGATTGGAGTATAATATTTCTCAGCAGATCGGAGGACACCAAACGAACGCATGTGTTTGACAAAAATTCAAAGTGGTCCAGAACGAAGTCGGCTATATTTTAGGGGGGGGGAGAAAACCTCACAAAGAGGATCGTTGGTGTAGTACACAGTTAAAAATGAAAGTGCTCACGAAGGAATACATGGTCCCGAAACCAAAATTTATTAAGGTCTTGGATCATATTCTATAACTACTGTTTTTCAGTCCGATGTACAAATTTAAAGACTATATTTATAAATAGTGACAGTCGAGTATGCTTTTGAGGTCACTGAGTACGAATCCGTTGTTTGTTTGACCCCAAAAACCCTATAAGGACCATACCGCTTCGAGTGTTTTTTTTTTAGATCAAATGTTGAC
Organism: Gonocerus acuteangulatus; assembly: GCA_946811695.1. Lineage (NCBI taxonomy): Eukaryota > Metazoa > Arthropoda > Insecta > Hemiptera > Coreidae > Gonocerus > Gonocerus acuteangulatus. Next base: position 109,271,879 of record OX328124.1, on the reverse strand, counting down.
CTTTGCAATTAGAAGTCGTACCTCAGTGTATTTTCGTCAAAGAGGCGATACATATTTAAATAACTAATTCAGAATTTCAATACTTCAGCGTTCCTTTGAAAATTGTATGAAGAAGAATTTCATATTTCTTTTTCCTTTCTATGTTAATTTTGAGGAAGGAAATGAGAATAATAGGCGGGAGGCCGAAAAATATTGCTAAGAAATATCCACTTTATACAAGGAAAAGACTGAATGAAAATATAATATTCTACTTTGGGCTTTGGGGGTTATTCTGTTTTGCTAAGAATGGAATGCAAATTGTGGAGGGCTGAGGACACAAAGGATTGGCAACAAAGAAGTCCTGGACAAGTTGGACTCAGAACGAAGGATAAATGGGTTATCCTGACTAAACTTTCATCACGGCTCCTTCATCCCTATATCTCTCTCCTCATCTCTATATCTCTCCTTCTCATCCCTCTATCTCTCCTTCTCATCCTCTATTTCTCTTCCGTCTTATTCCTTTTTCTTCTTTACTCCCGCTAATCCTTAAAGGTCCGTTCCTTTTTTCCTTTCCCATTTATTCCCTTTTGAAAGGATCCCTCCTTAGCGAGTAGCTGACTGGTTTTCTTCTCCGAGAACTTTATACCGCTTCCGCTTTTATGTATAGCTGTGTAAAATGAAATATTTTGCCTTCAGAGGTCTGCGCTCTTTTTGAATTTCTTTGAGAGCTAAATTTAGAAGCCTTATATTCTGCCCTTACAGTCTCATTAGGGAAATTTTTTATTCATATCAAAAAATGTATGAGGAACTAAATATATTATACTTATGAATCTATAAACATACCAATTATCTTCTGCTTCGCTAAAATAGTAATAAAAACTGGTCCGAATCGCAGGAACTGCGTCATCACAGTGCGGTTCCGTTCTTATCCCTAGTTTCAAATGGAAAGATTGAAATAGAAACAGTTATTATTTTTGTGACAAAGGGCCAGCATAACCTATTACCTGTAAATATACCCAACAACTGGGTCGGCCAGCCCCACCGCTACAAACTAGAAATACTCATTTCGCAGTTCAAGGCAATGAAAAATATCAAAATGATTCTAGTTTTCTTCACTTCTACTATAATACTAATCCTACAAATAAATGCAATTTAAAACAAAAAAAAACAACCAAATAAAATGTGAGATAAACAACTACGAAAACATGTTTAAAAGAACAAAACAAATACATTTGAAGTTTTAAGCACCTATTTCTCCGATTGACATCGTCTAATCGAAAATTCCCTCAGACATTTGTTGTGAAGAATTTAGTATGCTTTCGAATGGTCACCTTCCACTTACCACGATTACCTGATTTCGAGATATTAAGGAAAATAGACAAAATTCCCAAAACTTTTCTCGTGTATTAATAAAATAACTCATTCAAATCCTTCCTTAACACCAAAGGTAACCAAAATTTAAACATTTTTAATTATATGAATTTTAAACATGCACTTAATCCGTTAGTACTCTTCTCAAAAAATTTATTCAACAACTTTTTTTTCCCATTTTTCTCGAAAACGATTCAAGCTATCGCCGCTATATATATATATATATATATATATATATATATATATATATATATATATATATATATATATACATATATGTATATATATATTTATATTTCATATAAATTTGAGCCACCGTTATTTTCGTTCTCTAGGGGTTCGGAAACGTAAAATTTTCTAGTCCGCAATTCCTGATTACGTCATGAGGTCAACGTTATAAGCGGGGTTCCTCCCTATGGAGGGTGGGAGAAACCCCGCTTAAACAAGGTTATCATTTAGGAAAGAATTACGATTAAATTTACAATTCTTAATTAACCGCCTTTATCTTCCAAACTCTTTGACATCCCCACAGATCACCTCTAACCGAATCACAAGTAATTGCATCAGCCCATCTAAGCCGTGGTCTCTTCTACTGGTGCGGTACAAGTGGCCTTCCAATGCTTTCCTGGGAATCCGTTCTGCTGTCATAAGAGCAACATGTCCAGCCCACCGAAGTCTCCCAATTTTAATGTATCGAACTATGTTCAAATCTCCGAATAGGTCGTACAAAGAAAATCGTGTCTATCAAAAGTATTTTAAATTTTAGTTTCCCTATTCAAAAAAATACGTAATTATATATATATATTTAGAGAGAGAGAGAGAGAGAGAGAGAGAGAGAGAGAGAGAGAGAGAGAGAGAATGAGTGACGGATGCGTGACAAGAAGTCAAGAATTCTCAAACATTACTGTTTAAGGAAGACGTCAAAATTCATCTGTGGTATTCCTATGAAGTTAAAAGAAGCCATTTCAACGTTGGAATTAAAGTGCTTCAGCATTTTAACATCAAAAGCATTGACCGGTTTAATTATCCATAACACGGCCTTTTGAGGAGTGATAAAAAGCTCACACGGCACAACAGCTATATCGGCCGAGTAAAAGGCAGCCATAGAACAACTGGATGCAAGTTCAAGCTTTCACAATTAAACTAATTTATTCATGAAACGAACTAGTAACGATGACCGCTCAACCAGTTTAATGTTCACAATTTATGGCTAGCTGAATACCAAACTTCCAACATTGGCTGATTATTCATTCATCCTAGGACGGTAAGGTAGACCAGGCACTTTCTATGGGTAGCAGCTATAGTAATTGTGTTTAACCTCTATGCACACATATTCCAACAGAACAAGCAAACAATACACCAGGGCATGTCCTGATAATGAAAATATTAATAGAACTATGCAACGAACATAGTAGACTCATGTAGAATAATTAATTGTAAATTATTAAAGAAAAAAAATACTTCACCTCCACAACTAGTAATTATTAACTAACCACCAAGCTGAGAAATAAGGTTAGCTACACAAGTCTTGGAGGACAGACTTTTAGCACCCCACGGAGGTCCTGATAAGAACCGTCCTTCAGACCCTATAAAGTCACGAAATACAGATAGTGATTGCTGAGTGGAAACTAATATATATATATATATATATATATATATATATATATATATATACATATATATACATATATATATATATACATATATATACATATATATATATATATATATATATATACATATATACATATATATACACACACACATATATATATATATATATATATATATATATATATATATATATTAGTTTCCACTCAGCAATCACCCGGCAAACAGGGCATATATATATATATATATATATATATATATATATATATATATATATATATATATATATACATTGTAAAAAGATTGCCACACCACCATTTTTTTATATGGTATGATGTGGAAGTAATATTTTTGTAGTGCTGGATAAATAAGTGGACTGTATGAATAATGAGTTGATAATTTATATTTATTGAGTACAAGATGATGAGTGGGGGGAAAGTTGCCAAAATCAGAAACAAATGGTGTTTAATGGATTAATGAAATTTTGGAAGTTGTGTGACTGATGAGGTTGAAATAATGGCGAGCTGATGAAGAGGTGATGAAGATAGGCTGCTGGAGATACATGAAATTAGGTATATTAACTAGGTACCTGGTGACTGGTGCCTTGTGAGATTAAAATATGGTACTTCCAAGCTGAGTACTGCATTTCTCCCTGTGGCTTCATGTTCGGTCAGTTGGTGGCTTTCTTCACCTCCATGGCCCGGTGATTTGAGGTGACTACTCGGCCATGGTATATATAGTAAAGCCGGTGAAAGAGAACAAAAAAATGACTTTACACGCTCTGTGAAAGCGGGTGGACTTCGTTTGTCCCGACTTGACCGGGGGTGGTTGGCCCAGTTGTGGTAGACGGCGCCACCGTTGGCAAAGTTCAAAAGAAGAAAGCAACTTTAGGGTGGCAACCCTAAACATATATATATATATATATATATATATATATATATATATATATATATATATATATATATAAGGGCATATATAAAATTAGGGCTACAAGTTCCCATACACAATGTATATAACGTGTATTTCATACAATTGTATCATATAATTGTATTATACATAGCCAGCAGAATCCGTCCACCGGAACATGGTTTTTGGAGCGATATTCGCGGGAGAAAGTCGTTATGCTTACATCATATGCTTGTTAGTACTCGATTTATAGGCTTCTTGGCCTAGGAAAGCGATTGGAACCTTTTTTAAAGCAATGGCTCTAACCGTTTTCGAGAAAAGCCGAAAAATATTTGTCGAATAAAGTTTTTGTTTGGGGTACTTCGAATCATGGGATTAAGGTAAACTATTTTCTGCATGTTTAAAAGTCATATAAACAATGATGTTTAGATTTTGTTTACGTTCGGAGTTAAGAAGGAATGAGAATGAAATATTTTATTAATAGATATGAAAAATTTTAAGAACTTTAAGGAAAGAGTTATTACGTACTAACTTATATACAGAACAAATGAAAGGAAAAATTAGATAGATTAATACAGATTTATAACTTAAAATATGGGTAGCTTAGAAATAGATATAAAATTAATAAGTATAGGAAGAAAATTGGCTTACCGATGGGAAGAAGGGCAACTGAGGCTCACTGATGTGCGCCATTATTTCTGAATCTGGTGGGTCCCGGAAAGTAAGACGTGATGTGGGGGGAGGGGAAAGATTTGGAAGATAAAGGCGGTTAATTAAGAATTTTAAATTTAATCGTTATTCTTTTCTAAATGATAACTTTGTTGTAGCACGGTCCATAGGGAGGAACTCCGCCTATAAGGTTGACCTCATGACGCAATCCGGAAGTAAGGACTAGAAAAGTTTACGTTTCAGAACCCCTAGAGAACGAAAATAACGGTGGTTCAAATTTGTGTATATATATATATATATATATATATATATATATATATATATACATATATATACATACATAGCTTTCGAAGCTATGTATATTTTGTCTATTTTCCTTAATATCTCGAAAACGGTTGAGAATCTTGGTAAGCGGAGAATCTTGGTAATCTTCGAAAGCTTACTAAATTCTCAACAAAAATATTTTTTTAAGTACTTGGTTTATCTTATTTGAACGGATATACGTTTGCTTTTATTTCTTGGTATTCTGGTAAAATTCAGAACGGTTTTTTTTTTTTTTCGATATACCTACCTTACATTTTAATGTTTTTTATTATTATATTTTTTTTTTTATTTTTTTTTTATTTTTTTTTTTTTATAAATTGAACTGTGAAATGAGTAGGTATTCTATTTTGTTTCACCGTGAGTAGTGGGGGCTGGCCGACCCTACTGTACAGTTATCTACCTGTTCGTGCTCTATTTGCCTATGCTAAGCTTGCCCTCCTCTCCTCTACCTGCGTGAATCCTCTCATAAAATGTCCTCCATTAAAATTTCAAATTGTAGGAAAGCTTAATTTTGTTATTTATTTACCTTTTCTATTTAGCCCCGAACATTAAGGTTGAATTATGTAATTATATGCTCCAATATATTTTTTATAGACTAAATTTATAAAAACCTGCCAATAAATGCTTCTATTCCTTTACTAATGACACTAGCGATATGAACGGAACCCGATTCTTGAATTTCTCACTTTTTCTGAAGTGCTTTCTTTTATTCTTGCTGACCTGGCAGTTGGCAGCTAAAATATTCCATTATTTAGGAAAGTATACTTCTTTACCATAAACTATAAACATAAAAAATCAAACACGTGTAGGGTAAATGACCCGATCGTTGACACTACTCCTTAAGTTGACACTTCAAATTTAAATTTGAAAAATAACAATTAGATTCTAGAGAATTCAATAAGTTTGCATCCAAATGAAAGAACAGTTGTTGAACAATAATGTTGACTGACCCAATCAACTATGCAACTCCGTTAATAACATCTGCCGCCATTTTAGTATGAAAAATCCTCGAGTCAACTCCTGCTGCTCTCTTCACTTAGTGAATTTGATAAGAGATTAAGAATATTTCTTAAGATTTTTTTTTTTTCTTTTTTGTAATGTGTGCATTAAATTGTTTTTTTGTGATCTCTATGATACTTAAATCATGGACTGTAAAAGGTTTGACTCAAGTTAAATAAAAAAATCTTGAGATTTTGATAGTCAGCATTGGGAACACAATAAACAACCAGGGCTCCTTTTCTTGACACTAATGTCAACTTTAGGAAAACGGTTGTCAGTGATGAATACTAAAACATTTAGTTGAGATTTTCATTGGATTGAGATTCATGTATCCTGATTTTATTAATTTCTTATGACTGGAACTTTAAGTTGACAACATGTTTTCCTAATTTTGACACTCTGTTCCTAATGTCGACAGACAACTTTTTATAATAGTTTTCTGCAATTTGAAATGGTCACACAACTTCTTAATCTATTTGTGGTACAGTGGTTATAACTGGCGGAACCTCCAAATGCTTCTCACATTATCCATAAATACATTCAAAATTATTATTATTATTATTATCTTCAAAAACTAAGCGAAGAATTATTTTAAGTAAAAGAACCTCTCCTTAAAGTCAACTATTGTGTCATTTACCCTATATGATGTTCATTGTAGCTAGTATTTTCCTTATGAATATATTCAACATTCGCAGATCTGCCCAACATCAGTAACCAACGTGATACAGAAAATCCAACGTTAATTACATAATATAACGTCACTTTGGTAGATTACTAATTATACTGACAGAGAGTAGACTGCCAGAAGCAGAAGACGAGATAAGTAGGTTGGTGTATGTTATTACAACCCTTTCCATCCCTACCAGTCCTTCCCCATGTCATCTACAGCTAGCTTCAACCCTTGCTCATTCCAAGCATTTCAACAGCACTAACTAAAATTACTGCTACTATTATTATAAAATTTTATTTACGGTTAGTGAAAATTTTAAAATATCAAGAGAAATAAAAACTACCCTTTAGTACAGATATTTTATTCTGCAATCCTTCATTAGCTCCTTAAACAACTACAATTATAGTTCCCATATAAATATTTGTAAATCTTAAAAATCTCTTTGGGCAGGTTTATTTATTAACGCTTTTTTGAGACCATGACAACGGCGATAGGCCTGGTTTTAAATGAGGAATTTGACTAATTTATTGTATAAATAAATGCATAAATATGTTACATAATGTAAAACATATTTAAAATAAAATTAGACTGCTTGGGTCGTTATTGGCATAGGCACAAGAGTAAGCAAGATTATTTATGAGGGTTATTTTTGGTAAATAGCAGGTAGATTCAAATATTAAAAAAAAAAAAAAAACACACAAAAGAAGAAAACAAAAAAAAAAAAAAAAAAAAAAAAAAAAAAACACTGTCTTTCTCAACCACAGCCACATTCATTTTCTGAATTCAGATTCTTATACATTCGAAAGTTCTATGGCTAGTTGATGGCGAAATATTGCATTCCTTACGGAATTTTGCAATATTTTCGTCATTGAAGAATGAATTTCTTTTTAAATAAAATGGACACGTAATATTTTCCATCAGCACACAAAAAAGAAAAGCTATTATCATTCCCTTATAATGTACTAATTATACACACAAAAAATATTGTTAATAAATATATCATATTTTTAGAGTCAATTGTAAAAATCACGACTATCTAATAAAAAAATTCTATATCTGAATTTATGTTTTATGTATCTACAACATTATACTATATATAGATACATACATACATGCATATATATATATATATATATATATATATATATATATATATATATATATATATATGTGTGTGTGTGTGTGTGTGTGTATAGTATAATGTTGTAGATACATAAAACATAAATTCAGATATAGAATTTTTTTATTAGTTAGTCGTGATTGTTAGTAGTGTTAGTATTATTAGTTAGTAGTGTGTGTGTGTGTGTGTGTGTGTGTGTGTGTGTGTGTGTGTGAGTGTGAGTGTGTGTGTAAATTACACTTTTAAACTAAATGGAAAAAAGTGGAATTTGTTAGAGAAAATCTGGTAAATACCCCCAAGTTTATCTGGTCCCGGAGTCACTATCAGCCTTTTTTCACAGTGGCCTAAGCTGCACCTTATCGGAATTGGCAAGGGAACACTTCCCGGATTAAGTCGATAGCTCAGTTTTTCCTCCTAAGGCCATGCAATCACTAGATGGAGTCGGAGAGGAATTTCACAATATTAGCAGGAATTCAGAATACACGCTTTTCCACTTGGGGAAAATGAAAATTGGAGTCCGTTTTGAAAGCATTAGAATTGAATCTAATAACAGTTATTGGTCATTCAATCAGGATCTCAATTGGTGAGTCATCACGATAAAATACGGAAATTATTCAATAAAATTATTATAAATTACTAACCTAAAGGGTCAGTTATGTATTGTCCACTCTCAAAGAATTTTTAACAGAAATTTGTACTACGCCCGTTGTTCCTCAGCTTCGGTGATCTGAGATGTAATATACTCTTAATTGGTGTGATACTGAAGTTTGTGGACGTGACATATCGTCCCTACCATGTGAAACTATCGAATATGCAAATCGGAGGAAAGTAGAGAACGAAAATATTCTATTCATTGTCGAAGAAATATATTCAAATGTGGTCTTATTCGATACTTCATTTAAGGCATTAAAGGCTATTCTAAAGGGGTTAGAGTTGTGGCAATTTGCGACAAGCCGTATCGTCCACAAACCAAGAGCAAAGTCTCGAATCTGAAGAAAGTGATTTTGCATATTCGATAGTTTGACATAGCAGGGACAATATTATCAATGGCTTAAATTTTTAACAAAGAATCTCTTTAATAAATCTACAATCAGACATTTGTCAATATTGTTACAGTCAACATAATATTGTTTAGTTTAATATATACAATCAGTAAAAACTAATAACGAAAAATTAACTAAAATTCTATATCTGAACTGATTATTAATATTTTAAGTATTAGTCTTAAAATGTCTTGCTTTACTCACTCTTGTAAAGAGGATATAATATCCTTCTCCTTTTGTTTTAAAATACCGTCAATCTGGATTTTAAAGATTTCTTTTCGCTTATCTATTTATTCTAGTTGCTTGGAAAATCAGAACTTTTATTTAATTTTATAAATTAATTACCTAAGAGCGGACAAAAATTTGAGAAAATATTCTCAGATTAATCCTTATTTTGCCAAAAAAGCCCAGAACTTTATTTCTCAGCAAATTAACCTGTGTTAAACAAACTTTTTCTGAATATAACTTCCTCTCTATAAGAAGTTCTTGAAATGTCAAGGGCAAAATGTTATTCATAAGAAACTAATCAGAACAAGTTCCTAACAAAAATGTTTAAATAGAAGAAAACAAACAGTCACAATCTAATTACATGCTCTTGGAGCGTGTAATGTTTGACTCGGAAATGTAATCAACTGGTAGTCATATTTACAGCTGTCAAATGAGCGACAATGTTTGAGCGCAGGTTACATGGCTGGAACATAATTAGGCTGGTTCTACAGCTCTATAACCGCCGGAGTCAACAGCCGCAACAACCGCTACGTAACACATCAAACAAACGTAGTAACTTGGCATTCGTCAATTAAAGAAACAATTATTTTAAACTTTTCGGAAGTAAAATAGACTGTTTTAAATTGAGGCTCTAGAATAATTCAGAAGGGAATTACAAAGGAATGTTATTGTTCTATGAATGAATAATTAAAAATCTCGTCATTTGAATGCTTTTTGAATTTTTTACGCTTTGGTATGCTGCCAATTATGCTACTGTGCATAGTATCACAGATTAAATAAACGAAAAAAACACTTTATTATGGACAAAGAATAACAACCAGGTCCAAACAACGGCACACAAAAACTTTACAAAATCTTAAATTAAAAAATTGCACAATTTTACTAATAAAATATTGAAATGTATCAATATCTATCAACATGAGCGGGAATGAATTGGAGTGAGGATACATCATGAAAGCGTGCAAAGCGGAAAAAAGAGAGAAGTACAAAAATGGTGGAGGGAGGGAGGGAGGGAGGGAGGGAGGGAGGGAGGGAGGGAGGGAGGGAGGGAGGGAGGGAGGGAGGGAGAGAGGGGGAGAGAGAGAGAGAGAGAGAGAGAGAGAGAGAGAGAGAGAGAGAGAGAGAGAGAGAGAGAAAGGAGGGATTATCGAGCCAGCTGGGGCACTGTAGTTTGCATGTGAACAGAGCTGTAATTTACCGAAGCTAGACTAAACCGATATTGTAATTATAATGGAAATCAGCGAGATATGGAGCAGCTAGGAGATCCTCCTCTATAAAGAGAGAAAAACGAGCATAGAAATTATTAAATCAGGGTTTAAAAAACAAACTTTTTTTTTTTCGTTTGGACAACGTAAAAACTAATCTCCAAAAAAGTAAAGAAATAACCTACCTTGTAACAAATCTTTGAGGAAAGAGTTTTTGTTTACACATTTACAATGTTATTTTTTTTTCTTTGTGTTTAACAACTACAATGTTAATGTAGGTGATATTAGCAGTGATTTAGGTATGTGCATAACAATTTGTTGTACTTAAAGGATGTCTTATAGTCTGATTTGTTCAAAAATTTTTAGCGTGTTTTGTATATATTACCTATCGTCTCTGAGTAGGTCAGTCAAGTAATCAGACATGAACACGTTTTGTCTGTGCCTGCATTTTGTTGGTATGTTTTATATATATATATATATATATATATATATATATATATATATATATATATATATATATATAGTATTCTCATATCAAACGATTGAACGAGTTCTTTAACCATAAAAATCGGTCAATCGGAAGGGAGGGTTTATTCCGGGTCCAAAGTACTAATTTGTCCATATCGGCCGTAATATTTGATGCACAGCAACAAAACTTGGTTTTACTTGAGGTCATATAAAGTGGAAAATACGGTGTGAAAATAAACTAAATTGGTTTACTAGGTTTACTCCGGACCTACATTTCTAATTTGCTTCTATCGGACGTTCTTTCCCGTGTATAACGACATTCGGTATATGCCGTGGGTATCCATAGAGAAATGTGTATTTTTAAAATAAAGTAAATCGGTTCATAAGGAGTTGGAGTTTAATCTGTATTAAAATCAAATGTAATTAAACCGGCTCGGGCATTAGTTCTTGCTTCTACTACTAGGAGCTCTGAGCATAGACACTTCATCCGGCTTCTGCTCTACATTCATTCAGCGGTTCACTTTAACTGTAAAAGCACATGTATTATTACTTATTGGATGCATGCAACAATGTTGTTCTATGAAATATATTAGTAAGGGACATGGACAGCTTACCAAGTCTACAGATGGAGCTGTTCCCGGAACCGGAAGACCGGTACCGGCGTGACGGACTTTTATGTATATTCAATATCTATTCATTTACAGGAATCCATTTATGAAAATAATCAGAAAGGCACCATATATTTACTCCATTAAGGAGTGAGTTGGGCCGATGGTGGCGTTTGTTGTGTCGCTTATATTTTAAATGTATTTTTCTTTGTTCCTCCGATAATTCTTATTTTATTTTACTCTTAACTAACCTCTCTATACAACTCCTCTTAGTTAGCTTAAAAAAAAATGCGTTATTACCTAATACTCACAGAAAAACATATTTAACGCAACGTCATTTTACTCAGACCTCACGATTCTCTGAAAAATTGTAATTTTTTTATTAAAACATTAAAGAAAAATAGCGTACAAAGAGTAAGAAATAGACCAAAAAACATAAAGTAAAAAATCATTACTTTCATTGTACCTGCAGTAGATCAGACCGCGGTGCTGACCCAATCAAAATGGATGCCAACTATAATCGTGGGTAATGAATGCATTAATCCACGTAGGAATAGAATGTGTCTATCCTTTATCTCCCTTGAGATAATCTTATCAGCAAAACCTACCCCCGGAACAACCAACCCCGCCCTACTCTGTATACGATAGGAATTTTCGCAAGAGAGAAATAAAATCTTAATAACTTGTTATGTTTAAAATATATTTTACTCTAACTCAAAGAAAGAAGGACCCTGGAATATTGGAGGAGTGACGGAACTCTAGTAGAAACTCCTTAAAAAGAGGAAGAAATGGTTCCATAAAGGAAAAAAAAATACGAGAAGAACTTCATGAAGCTGCAGGGTAATGGTGAAGCACTTCATACTCAAGGAAGCTTTTACTTGCATACATAAAGGCACTTTTTCTTCTCTCTACTCCATTTACCCTCAATACCGCAATACCGTTCACTTTCATTTTTATATTCGGCAAGGCGTTCTCAACTCAACACTACTATCTTCTGCATATTTACTCTGATAGATATCACCTAGGAGGCATCCAAATCATAATAATCATTACAAAATATTATAAATAACGAATTTTCGGTGTTCCATAACGCAAAATAACAGAATCATAAGAAGCGCCAAAACAAAAGATATCATTCTATATATATTAACGAACGTATGTCTTGAATATACGGTATACATGGTGTAGGTATCGCAATGAAATAATAATACTCAAAGGTGTGAAACGACCCAAACATTTAATTAAAGCAGGCCATTCAAGTTCCGATTTGCAGTAAGACTTCGCAGGACTACTAGTTGGATCGTCGACTCCACTCACGCTCCGAGTTGCTGTCCAACTTTAGTCCTAGTCTGTTTTCAGGACTGTGTAAGTGGCCGAAAACTGTATCACGGGACGACTGAAGTTGCCCAAAGCTCACGCAACGACTGTGGTAAGTTGGACGAATTTGATCGGACTCCCCCACTCACGCTCCAAGTCCGTCGCCAGTAGGTTGTCGGAGCTTCCAGACGTCCCTCTAAATGTTCCGAATCGTCCAACTAGACTTCCAACAATTCAACAAGCACATTCACGATCCGACTTGTGGTCCGACTTCGGAAGTTGGACCACTAGTCGTACTGTAAATCGGATCGTGCCTACCAAAATTCCCTTCTGCTCCGACCTGCGGCTGGAGTCGAAGGGAGATTGATAAACCACAGATATTGACGCACTTGAAGGAAAAGAATTTTATATGTCCATTATTAAGACACGGGCCAAACGATTTATAGTTTAATATGAAACTAAAGATGGAACGAGTAATGTGATCATTCAAATCTGTGTATTTCTGCGTACAAAGTTCTATCAGCAACCTCCGCTCCTGGTGAAAATACCTGACTCCTAGTGGCTATTAATATACCTGAAACATGGATCCTGGGTAAAAAAAGGTAGCACAAAAGAAGAATATATGTTGTCCGTCGTAACATATGGTATTTTAGATATTGGTATATGAGGCGAACCCCTGGCTAATATTCGGGAATTTACAGTACCTATTTCACCCGAAACTCCAATGTGGGATAGCATTGGCAGTGGCCAGAATAAGCATTCGGAGATGGGCCGATGCTGAACACAGAAGAAAGTGGTGCAACAGTACCACCCAGAGAAAGGTGAGGCAATTTAGACTTTTTGTAGACATGAAGAGGACGGAGACTTCTTAATCTGTGCAGGCATGTAAGACTACTAACATCTTTCCTTACAGGACACCATTACATGCCTATTCTACGGGATTAACCACCGTCAGGTGGTGTCTACTTTTAAGGTGATGAAACTCCATACCATATCTTAAGCAGGTGTTCGGAGATATCTGCATTTTGGAACGGACTTCATTGATGATCCAAGGAAGACACCTCAGCTGAACCTTACTATTCTTTTGAGGTTCATTACTGACAAGAATCTAGTGTTCTTAACAGATCGACTCGTCGAGTGAAACAATTGGCCTTACGGGCTTCGGTGCGGGTCATCCAAGATGGATTTAACGGGCACCCGTTTCTTAATCTAATTAGGCGGATGTATGAACCCTTTTGGACTGCTTAAGCTAACGTACACAAATCTTCAAAATGTTGTTATTAAAGTTATTCAAATTTCGTTCAAAAACCTTCTAACTTTCGAAATAACCAAACTATATAAAAAAAATATTATACGTATGCAATGTTACAATTTCACGGCCTAATAGATGATTTTAATGAAGATATATTTACTGATAGTAATATTCAATAAATTTAAGGAAATCTGCTGCTCAAAAACGAACTCATTTTTCTCTGTTTTTACAACCCCTAAAGAAAGAACCACAAGGCTGGCTCACTATTAAACGCCAAGAGGAAAATCCCGTTGCAGCTAATGTTTGTGGTGCGGAGCGGCTGGTTCTACGTTGATAAGTCCTGTTTAGCATAATTGAATGTAGTTTTCTCTCCTCTTCCCAGGGCTAAGTACAACACAGGAGACAGCGGTTAGGATAGGTTCTAATCGGAAGGCTGCAACACAGTCTTGGTACATCTTGTTGCTTATTTATTGATATCAAGTTTCCTCTTATAATCTGCCTTATAATTTGTATTTAATTATTACTTATGAGAAAAGTGTCATGGATTGTATTGAATTTTCCCTGAAGCTCATGTGAAAGATAGATATTTATTGTGGGTTCGAGGAGCAGTAAATCAATAAGTGTCTTTCTTTATAAAAAAAAAAGAGACCTTCTCTTCATTAAAAGTAAATTAGACAAATTGTACTGTTATTCAGGAACTGTTAAACCTCCCTTTATAACTATCTTAATTGCAACAAAACTTCACTGCAATGGTAACTTCAAGGTTAAAATGACTGCAACAAAATAAGGCGTTAAGTTTAACATTCTTCTTCATCTCGGTATGCAAAGACATATTGAGCCAAGTGTTTTGGCGGTAAACCCGAAGGAGAGCGTCCTCAACACCGATTTTCTTCAAAGTTTGCACTATAACGTATTTTCATGCACTAAACACGAATCCATTGAAAACAATTGTTGTTCTCAACCAGGAAAGAAGTTATTTAAAAAAAAAGTTCACTGTTAGCGGGTTACAAACGACCAAAGGTGCTGTTAGCGGGTTAAAAACGATCAAATTTTCTTCAAAATTTGCACTATAACGTATTTTGATGCACTAAACACGAATCCGTTGAAAAAAAAAAAAAAAGTTGCTCGCAACTAGGAAAGAAGTTATTAAGCACTAAAGTTCACTGTTATGGAGGTTATAAAAGACGGGGTAAACAGCTTATATGTAAACACGCGCCTGCGCAATAGTCCTTAATGACGAAGTGTAATTGAAATTTAGACTCACCTTGTGGTAGCTGACTTGGTCGTAAACTGTCGCTTTTGGGCATACGTGCTACGCGTTTCCGCTCGCTCCGCTCGCTCAAGAAAACATCAAAACCCCTAGTCAATCCAACTCGCAGAAATAAAAAGAATTCTATGCCCAAAAGTCGTCCAAGGCAGTCTTCCCTAACCTTCATAACAGTGAACTTTTTTTTAAAATAACTTCTTTCCTGGTTGAGAACAACAATTTTTTTCAACGGATTCGTGTTTAGTACATGAAAATACGTTATAGTGCAAACTTTGAAGAAAATCGGTGTTGAGGACGCTCTCCTTCAGGTTTACCGTTTTGGCAACTATATTGTAAATATGTAAACATTTTTTGACTGAACAATATTTTATTTGGAACTATATATCTAAAAACAAGCTCAGTGGCTTAGTGATATATTAAGTTGAAAAGTTCTTGTGGAAACGAATGCCGTTTCGATTATTTTAAAAATTAGAAAGTGGGCCGTAGCAACTTTTTCTTGGTTTATGAGCGGGTAAACAAGTACAATCGCAGACTCAGATTTGTGAATTATGAAGTTATCTTGGAATATCAGTTAGTAAAAATCGCAAAGTTAACAATGCAAGACACGGGTCTTGTTTAGAACAGGCCAGCCAGTGATTTTATCTAGTAACAGTTACTTATTGATAATTAAAACAAATATGGGTTAAAGGAACATATGATTTATTTAATAAAAACTTTTTACACATAACCAAAAACATTATCATACTTTTAATCAGTTCCTTCAAGTACATCTGGAGGCCAAAATTCTACTATGTCCTTAACGATTTTATCAAATATAATAAGGATTTTATCAAATATAATAACGTACCCTTATACACGCCACATTCAAACCGACATTCTCTTTTGTTGCATCTATATTTTTTCCTTTGTTCGTAAAATATCATAATGTGGCCTTTTTTACAATATCTTTCCTTGGGTAAAATTCCTCTTTCGACAAAGAAAATCCTGGCTCGTTGCTCTTCTTTGCATAAATCGTAAACATCAAAAATATTCATAGTTTAATACTTTTATAACCGCAAATACACAAACAATACTAAATTAAATAGTATTTAAACATGTGTTTTTATTTCTGTATCGATGGTATCAAATTACATAATAACAGTTACTAAATATCATTATAAAATCACTGGCGGGCCTGTTCTAAACAAGACCCCAAGGCACTATAAAGAAGCATCGAAGAGCTTTAGCAAATAATATCTGAGAATATCATCACCTGCGTTTATTAGCACTTTCCTCCGAAGGAAAGTAGCTATTGAGGTTGGACTCATGACGGAATTTTTGAAAAATTTCTTCAAATCTTTATCGATCCTACCTAGTAGACACCGAAAATGACCCCCGTTAAAATTTATATATATCTATATATATATATATATATATATATATATATATATATATATATATGCATATATATATATATATATATATATATATATATATATATATGTGTCTGTTAACACGATAGCGGCCAGAGTTTTTGTTTTTTCGGCACGAAACTTGGTATATAGCATTCAATTAGCAAACGATTGAACGAGTTCGTTAACCACCAAAGTCGGTCCACCGGAAGGGGGAGTTTACCCCGAACCCAAAACACTAATTTGACTATGTCAGCCGTAGTATTTGTTATATTTCAACGAAACTTGGTATTCGTAGTGGTAATATAGAGAGAAAAGTGAGATATAAAAATGAACTAAATCGGTTCATTAGAAGGGGGGGTTTACTCCGGACCCACAATACCAATTCGCCACTACCAGGCGTGATTTTTGGTATATTTCAACGGAACTCGGTATTCGTAGTGGTAATCCACAGGTAAATAACTGTTGTAAAAATAAACTAAATCGGTTTATTAGGAGGGGGGGTTTACTCCGGACCCACAATACCAATTCGCCACTACCAGCCGTGATTTTTGGTATATTTCGACGAAACTCGGTATTCGTAGTGGTAATCTACAGGTAAATATGTGTTGTAAAAATAAACTAAATCGGTTCATTAGAAGGGGGGTTTACTCCTGACCCAAATTCTTAATATACTCATACCGGTCGTAATTTCTGCTGTATTGTAACGAAACGCAGTATACGTCGTGGGTAACTCATGAGAAAGAAGTGTTGTAGAAATGAGCTGAATCGGTCAATCGGAAAGCGGGGGTTTAATTTGTAATATATTTCAATAGAAAAGCCCGTCAGACGTAGGTTCACAAAGCCGCCGCAAGGAGCGCTTTCTACCACTAGAGTGACTGTATCCTGCTCCTGCGTTAGATCAAAATACGATAATATGAGGTTTTTTGTATTTATTACGAAGTGTAATAGGTACCATGTGTAAACATAACTCTGGAAGCAAATTAATAATTGATAAGTTACTCATTACAAATTTAAAAGAGAACTATTCATGTTTTTATTTTATTTATGTAGGATATTTTAAGCAAATTGTTCTGGAAAGCAATCTACACTACCCAAATTCTGAGGAAAGTGCTTAGTTATGCAGCTCCTGCGTGACGGACTTTTTTTTTTACCCAATTTGTCTAGAAATTTAACTAGAGGGCTACAGGCCATCCGGATTAGAACCTGTAGCTGGGCTTATACCTACACCTAAAAATCCCGCTTATGATGCTGCAATGCTTTTTAAAATTGCAGCTCCATAGATAAATCTTAAACTTCTTGAAAGTGACCTGGAGCACGTCAGAGATTCATCGCTAACTACGCTAGGGCTCATAATATATCATTCACCGAGGTTCAACGCATACAGCGTCAAATCCTAAATTCTGGAGATTGGGAACGGGAGTACAGAAACCTAGAAACATATTTCCAGCAACAAGGCTTCGAGTCAGCAGGCGATAGACTCACCCGTTATAGAGGGATTGGAAGACCTCTGAGAGGAGAAATGCTGAGAAGTAGTGAAGATAATAAGCTTGTCTTGGAAGAGAAAAAACGCTTATCTATAAATTATGGTTATACCGCAGATCCGGATGTATTTATTGTCTATTCTTTAAGAAGGTGAGCTTTTAATTTTAGAAAGAATACAAAATTTACACAAAAATACATGTTTTTAGCCTATGAACAATCTATATGACTGATATTTTTTTAACACACCCAGAGCCAAATCTCTAACTAGTTGACGATTAAAAGCTTCCCAACATTTACAGACAAATTTCGCAGCTTATTATAAACATGAAAATATTTACATACACTACTAAATACCTATATGAAAATATTCAAATAAAATAATAAAGATCTATTCAAAGTTCAATAGCAGACATTTAATTTAAATTAATGGGAGTAACAAACAGTAAAAACGGTTGCCCATAAATCCACAATCACGAAAGGGCAAAACGAATTGTATATCGTCACACTCAGCATTGTTGTAAATTGAGGTAATCCCAAGAGTGGCCGAAACCACATATTGGATTGCATAAACTCGACTGGATGGACATAAAATGCAGAAATTACACTGAGCGAGAAGGTTGGAAACAATTACAGCTCCTGTTAAATCAATCAACGTCAGAACAGTCACGCCAATCTAGTACAACCTCAACCACATCATATGGAGTAATGGGCGAATATAAACACAACAATATTTCATTCCTATTTCAAAATTAGTATACATCATAACTCCTATTTCACAATTACTAAACAATAATATCTCTTCGTTGTTATATTGAACCTACATAAAATGAAAAATGTCAGACTCCCAGGAACTGCATCATCTTCCGTAATAAATGTTGTATGAAGTTTTAAAGCTTAACAAGATCTTAGGCACCACAACAGTAAACTGACAGTAGGTATCCAAAAAGAAAATCAAAGCTCTATCAAAAATCGCAAGAGAACCCGATTTCTAGATGATTTAATAAGCTTTTGAATACATTTCTTTACATTTACTACGATATTTCAACATTTGGTATCGATATATATGAGAATGTATCATAAAATCCATTTCCCTCAAAATCCATTATAGTTACGGCCTTCAAAATAGTTTCATTAGATTCCACACATCCAGTTACTTATAAAACGTGTCTCTGGAAGCCTAGTAAAGCAAAACATAATTCGCAAGGATTTCATCCACATGTTCTGTCGGATGGAGTCTGGTGATTAACGAAGTTGACCATTCAAATCGCACAATCTATTTTTGTTTCACATTTCATTAAAATCGGTCCATTTTGAGCCATTCATATACGCAAATTCGACCCACCGGTACTTTGGAGATCAATGGGTTCTGAAACGTGAAATGATATATGTAGTCGGCACTGAACCTTATTATCGGGTATCCTCCGAATAAAGGGAGGGGAAATAATTAGGAAGCTTAAAATGACCTGGGAGTTGTCCAAAGTTGCTCATAAGCGGTATTGACCAGAGAATTCCCAGAATGCGCGGGATTTCAGCAAGGGGATGGTTTATCTGGACACTATTTAATCTGTCATTGAGATAAGCGCGAATGCGGCTGACATCTGCCTAATTGTTCGAAACAGGCGTGCGTTGGAGATTTCCGGTGGTCAGTAATGAGAGGGGGGGGAGGTGTGGCTGCTAGCCGATAACAGTAACACAATTACATGTATTTGTCGTGGAATGGAGTGCAGACGACTCCACTTACCCAGGATTCTAAATCAAAGAAAGAGTTATTATTTTAGTTTAAAATCATCAAGAAGACTCAATATTTTAAACTACAAAGTACATATAAAACAGAAAGTATTATTTATTCTAATGTTGGGCTGGCTGACGAATTCCTTCAGTTAAAAATAATTTCCTAAAGAAACCCCCCCCCCCCAAAAATCCAGAATATCAATATTTACGAGATCATTAAGAGCGTATTTAAATTTTTATTAGCTTCCAGACATTATAAAAAGCTCTCCAAGAACATATAAAAAAGTTATTGAAAGTATAATACACACCAGTAATGAACATTTTTCCGAGAGTTTGAACTAATTTATTTTCCGACCTTTGAAGTATTATTTTGTATTTATTTATTCTTCATGAAGATACAACACCATTAAGTACTCCTTTTACTTTATATAGAACATGATAGCTTAGATTCTTTTCTTGGGCATTATTGAAAGTAGAAAGAGACTGTTTTTTTGAGTGGGGGGAGGGGAAACAGATTTTTCGTTTATCATGATAAATTTGACATGCTATGTTGTTTAAGTTTTGAGGCATTTAATAAATAAATGAAATGAACGAAAAAAAAACCACTTAATTCTCGGACATTCTAGTATCCTTAGAATAGCCATGAAATTTAAATAATTGAATAAAATCTAACTACATAAAGCCTTAAATAAAATTACATAAAATAACTAATAATATAAGAAAATGTCTCAAGATATCCAACATAAGAGAGAACGAATGTGAAGGGATTGTGGGATATGGGTGTTGGAAGGGGATGAATGACGGAGGAAAACTATGAAAGTTTATACACTGAGAAAAGTAAAAAAAAAAAAAAAAAAAATTAAAATACAGTAAATACTTCCATATAAAACAAAACCGCAAGCAGCAAAGGAAAATAAAATAAGACCAAATAAATGCTTATATAAAAAATATATATATAAGATTCGGAAGCAAAACAATTCTGAACAAAAATCATATATTACAAAAATGTTAATATACATATGGACAAATATTAATATACATTTGTCTAAGAGATATTGGAATGGTGAAAGATTCATACAATACGTCGAATGAAGAGAGGGAGAGAGTTCTAGAAGGAGGAGGCTCGGGAGATGAAGGAACGGTCGAAGAAGGTTGTTTTATGAGTGGGAGGATAGTGATCGGAGGGACGGGAACGGGTACCACGGGAATGGACAGAGGATTTAAACTGAAGGAGGTTGTAGATATAGGAAGGGGATTTGGAAGAAATGGTATAGTAAAGGAAGGAATCTAGGAAATATTGTCGTCGATTTGATGGAAATAGCCACTTCATCTCGGGATACCGGCGAGAAATATGGGCATCCCTGGGGGTGGTGAGGATAAATCTGAGAAAACTGTTTATTAACCGCTTAAGACGACCCACAAGTTCCCCATGGAGCCCTAGAGACACTAGGCAACCGTAGTCAAAGTGGAGAAAGACAAGACAGTATAGTAGAAGCTGACGTGCAGGAGGAGGGAGTCGTTAACGGGAACGGTGGAAGAGTGGCTCTGAAGCGACGAGAAATTAGGGATAAGTGATTTTTCAAGGAAAGGGTTTGGTCGAAATCAAGGCCGAGGAGACATATTGAATAGGACCTGAGATAATAGTAAAGGAAGGGTAAATTCATGTGTCATGAAATCACAGAGGCGTGATTATCACGTGGTTAAAGGAGGGAAAAATTTCAAGAGGAAATGGATTTACTTAAAATAGTATTACTGTTACTCTTATGTTAAGACTTCTGTTGGTAATTTTGATTTTACTACGAAAGAAGTGTTTAATTTTAAAATTAGCAACACAAAATAAGATTTTTTTTTTTTTTATTTATTTATTTGAAATCTGTACAAAATATAAAATGTACAATGATCAAGTGTGTTGATACAGATATTGATATGTACTTTATATGAACAAAACGGAAAAAAATAAAATAAAATAAGTACAAAATTTGGAAGAAGCCAACCATTGTTAGCACTTCCTAGTTAACAAAATAAGATAAGAAATCAGGGATCAGTTGGAATTCGGCTAAGAAAACATCAATACGATTTTTGTAAAAAATCTTTATTAAGGACGTTTCGGCTACTCCTTGTTAGCCTTCGTCAGCCAAAAAACAAAAAAAAAATACAAAAAAATAATGAACAGAAAAAGGTTAACCTGACGTTAACGTACATAATACAGATTTTTACAAAAATCGTATTGATGTTTTCTTAGCCATATCCCAACTAATCCCTGATTGCTTATCACTTCGACAGCTAACTAGCTACACCTCAAAATAAGATATACTAAAAAAATTAAGAAGGGGAACATCAATAAGGAAATAATGAAAAGTGGGAATTTTAACACTCACCTCGCAAAATATTCTAGTAAGATTAATATATTAGAGAAAAAAAACACTTGACCTAAGATTAAACGGAAATAAACATTGCAATTCAGCAAGCAATATAACAAAATAAAGACGGAGAAACATATGACTGCTTCTTACAGGAAAGGAGTGGACTTTTGTGGAAGGGTAGTGCTAAATTTTCTTCTACCAAAATTTAGGAATATTCAGCTGATCAAAAGGTGATTATTAAAAATTAAAAAAAGAAACCTTAGAGAATACCCGTGTAACAAGAATTTTCGAGATGGAGTTTGCACGCAACACTAGCATCCTGTATTAAACCTGTTAATTACTTAAAATAATATATTGTTAATTAGGAATTATAATGTTTTGAATTGTCCAAATCTCAATTTTGAGCGAAGGAAATCTTATTGTACTGGCAATCAATTTTCTGTTGTGCGAACCTTGTAAGTTGGAAAGGTTTAGAATGGTGCATTATCAGTATTCTCATGTTCAAGAAGATCTGGGGAACCAAGCAAAGCTCATATCGGTTCTAAGTGGGTTCAGTTCCTTGCCAAGTTAGCAGTTTGTCACTAATGCAATATCGACTGTTATCGGGCTTAGCGCTCTAATGGAGAGAACTGAGGAGAATTAGCGAAGACGAGACAAGCGACCTGTTTCGAGCGATCGGAGGAGCTGTGTAACTGTCGAGATATGTTATAAACAAAGTTACAGCCCTTTCGGCTTGTTAGAGTTGAAGAGGGTTATCTCTCACGAGAGAGGGGAGAGAGATACTGAGCAAGAGACGACAGAATTAAAGTTAAACTTATAAGAGGTTTAGTCGGCACCATATTCCTCGGTCTTGGAGAAAGTGGTGGGAGGGAGGCGAAAATCCTTGCCTTGGCCTAACTTCTGGTTTAGTGAATTAACCCCCAACGTCTCTTCTCATGGCCATCACTCGGCTGGCCTCATTGTTTCCTTAGTACCCTATACCCAAGCTATAATAATACAAATAATAGTGGGTAATAAAATAGTAGATAAGGTTGCAAAAACCGCCTCTTGCATCGCCGAGAACATTTTATAAAATAAATAATCAATTGGTCCAGTGTAAGCCTTCACCTACATTCGACCCGTATTTCCCGATCCGATCCGATTTCGTTTAACCGACAATGGCCGACGTGAGTGCCTACATTGGTCCCGACCCTATTTGATCCGATCTAGTCTCAGTTCGTTAGTAATGACCTCGAAGTGAAGTGAAAATTGAATGATTAATTTAAGAAATACCACCTAATAAGTTGGAGGTATGAAGTAGGAGTTGAGAGCCCAATCAATCTTTTGGAAGTATATCAGTCCCGAAAAAATAAATTCTAGTGTAATGGTTATTTTTTAACTCTTACACTACGATAAGAGAAGCATTAGTATTCATATTTTAAAATTATTTATAAGAAAGGTAGGAAGAAGGTTATAAGCATTGACTGGTGATAAACATTGGATGGTTATAAACATTTTTCCACGTAATTTAATAAACAAGGGAAACAATTAGCAAAAATGTGAATGAACAAAGTTGTTTAAATTTTATTAACTTTCATGTAAAAGAAAATTCAATGAAATCGGTTAAGATGTAGAGGCTGGAGATCTTTTTGAAACACTGAAACACAATATGTCGTTTGGCGCTATTTTGCGTCGTCAGTCCGAAATCGGTCTAGAAACAAACAAGTTTGAACGGCCGAGAATCGGTCGCCATCGGATCGGAATGTAGGTGCTGACAGAAACTAGCCTTGGTAAATGGCAACGGAGATGAGGAACAGAGAAGAAGGATCACGAGAAGGATCAAGATAAGTTTGGAAATGTAGTCAGATTTTTATTTTATTCTCTATTCCCCTTAGTTTTTGTTGCCAATATTAATTTCCGCGTAGGGCACTATGAGTTTTCTATTTTGGAGCCTTGGGAAATCTTGTTTCTTTCTGAGATACCAATTTAAATTTTTACAAGTGTTTTCATTTTTAATAAAACATCAAAACAATACATGTTGATGTTAAATTATCGTATTAATCTGTTAAAACTGATTCTATTCTAAACTATCCAAATTACTAAATTAGTAGGATAAGAACAGAAATTCGCTTAAATGACGCAGTTCCTGTGGGTCTGACTTTTTAGATGGCAAATGTCAGGGATAAACTGAATAAACATAGAAATTATTACAAATAAATGAAATTTCAAGGGTATAAAAGCTATTGCTAAGCAATAATGACTTTGTAATAAATCTGGGAAGTGATTTTTCATCAATAGAAGCGTTGAGAAACTCATAATAATAATCTCTTGAGAAAATCAAGGTACCTAATCTGCGCTTTCAAGGTAGGATATTATATTGCTCACTATAAAAGGAGATAATCAGATTGAGAAAGCTATAAAACAGCAGGTACTTGAATTCTTGGAGACAGCTAAAAACAGCCGGAGTTAAACTAAATTTAAACTGAGATGGTTCTGGGTCATTCTGTTTTACAGCGTTAAAGGCTTTCAGAAATTTATTTTACTCTTGCACTTAATGTTGTCAAAGGCTTTTATTACTTTTCTTTATTGATATACATTAATTAAATATAAATAGTTAAAAAAATATTTAGTTTAACCAACGATCAGAGAAAATATTAATTGCCATTTTTTTTTATAAATTGATTGTGGTGCATTAATTATTTTCATCGAAAAATGTCATAATCTTCTAACAGATTTTGCTTATTTTCATGAGATACTTCTGAACTAAGTTTCGAGCATTGTACAGCGAATTCCATGGGAATATAACCAAAATTAATGCATATTAATAATTTAACAATTAGGTAAACATTAATCATTTCTGTAGTGAAAATAAAAAAACGCTTTTCCTTATTGCCGTATGGCGTGTACATCATTGGTTCCGGAAATTATTCAGGATGTCCAAAGATATTCGTCCATCACATAAAACGTTTTCGAAGAAAATTGTTTTGTCGTGCAGTTTACTCGCATCGCAAACCAAAAGATGTGAAAGATGTGAACAGAGTAAAGGAACAGAAGTCGTTGCCAGTGCAATGTAACCAAATATATACGTGTATGATACATTTTAACGGAGGCTATTTTCTGTATCAAGGATAGTCAACGAAAATTGTTCACAATTCTGTTGTAAAAAAGTTACATTTATACGGAGGATGATAAAAAGAAGTGTCTCGTTTTTTTTTCCTACGGCGCTTTGACATCTAGGCCATTAGCGCCGACATCCAGGGTGCAGCAATTTTCCCAACGAGCCATAGGATGAGAAAATTCCTCCCACCGGTGGGGATCGAACCCACCACCTCCCGCTTATGAATGGCGCTAGCCACGGGACCCCCCAGTGTTTCGCTTTTATTAAGAAATTTTTTGACGCTGGGACACTTAAGAGATATTGCACTAGGTTATGTTGACCATTTTCAGATCGCCTAACCCACCACAAACAAGTAAAGCATAATTCCGTACTTTTCCATAGGTGTTTAGAAAGAATGACAACCAAAAGATAGTCTGAATAGTTTACATTAAAGGAAATACTAAGTAAAAAAGATAAAATAATAATTTTGTTTTAGCTTACAAAATAGTCCTGAGATAGATTAACACGCTATTTTAGTCAAGATGGAAGGGATAACATTAGTTTCTCTCAATGAACATTTACAACCACAAGGGAAATCAAAGGCGAGAGATAAATTGCTAGAAAGTTCGGAATAATTTTCTAAGAAGAGGGTTGAGGAATCCTTAGTAATACAGGTGAAAAATTATGCTAAAACTCATCTTGATATTCTTATTAGTAAAGTAGATGGAAATTATGCATAGCCTTCTCCTGTCCTCTCTGAAACAGGGCCATTGATTCGAACGTAAAACTACGGTCTTACGGACCGTTTTTCGCACTCAATACACATAAGTGCTCCTCATAAAGACGTGTCTAAAAACGTTATCCACAGACCGTTTTTCGCACTGAATTCACGGTAAGTGCTCCGCGAATAGAGGTGTCTAAAAAGCGTTTTTCGCACTCATTTAAAAGGCTTTATTTTATTTGTAATTAATTTTTGTATATATTATTATCATTAATTTTTATTTTTTTAACTTCATTATGTGAGATCAAAAATAAGCTCTTGTATAAACTGAACATACTTAACCAATGTACTTAAATATTGTACAGATGATAAACAAACATATTTAAAAAAAAAAAAAAATTAAAAGGTAGTTCTGTGCACACTGAGTTGATTGACTGGGGTTTTGTTATCTTCTTGAGCGAGCGGAAACGCCTAGCATATAGGCCTTAAAGTCGTCATTTATGCCTTAAAGTCGTCACAAATTTAGTTGTTAACATTAGCTCTCATAACCCACATAACAGTGAATTTTAGTGCTTATTACTTCTTTCGTAGTTAAATACGAAGGTTTTTTTTTTAAAGTATACGTGCTTAGTGCATCAAAATACGTTATTGTAGAAAATTTGAAAGAAATCGGTTTTGAGGGCGTGAAACGTCATTTTTACCTGAGTATTTCATAAAGACTTGTTTGCACTCAATCGAAGATAGTTCTACGCACAATATGCAAAGAAATGTAAAGATTACGATTTGTAAAATTTATTCATATATTTTTCCTGATTTGTAAAATGTACAGATGTATAACATTTCTATAATGTATTAATATAAAACATCATGATTTGTGCAATTTGTTTCTATACACAATTTATAGAAGGTATTTATATTGTTTTAATTATTTATTTTTGTCATGTATAAGATTAATTTATTTTTTCATTCTTTCTTTTACTCCATTTCCCCCTTTTAGCGCGGTTCCTCCCTCCCCCATAGGGAGGAACCCCGCTTATAAGGTTGATACAATGAAACAATCCGGAAGTGCCGACAAGAAAATTTCGCGTTTCAGAACCCCTAGAGACCGAAAATAACGGTGGTTCAAATTTGTATATATATATATATATATATATATATATATATATATATATATTTGTCTGTTCGCTCATTTCTGGCTTCCCTGATGGTCCGATTTTGATGAAATTTGGTACAAAAATCCGTCGTCCAATTTGAAAGGTCAAGTTCGTTAACCAGCAAAATCCGCCAACTGGAAGATGGCGTTTGGGGCGAAATTCGCGCAGAAAAAATCGTAACGCTTACGTTTTTGAGTTCATAAACTTGTAAGTACTCTTTTTATACGCTTCTTGGGCTAGGAAAACGAATGAGGGGTTAAGGAAGGGTTAGAATAAAATGTTTTATGAACAGACATGAAAAGCTTTGGGAACTTCGTATATTTCCATTAATATCTCGAACACGGTTGGGAAATTTTTATAAGTGGATAGAAACTATTTGAAAGCTTTCTAAATTCTCTACAGAAATGATTCTGAAACAAGTTTTGATTAGGTGATGTCAGTCGAAGAAATAAGTGCTTAAAAGTTCAAATACGTCTGTTTAGTTCTTATGAACGGGTGTTTGTCGTTCTTTTTGTAATTTTTGTCTCTTTCCCTCAGTTTTTTATTGATTTTTATTTTTGTAATTTCTTATGTTAGGGAAATGTATTTGTGTGTAAAACAGGATAGGTAAAATGAGACCAATTTTCTATTGCTAGAAATAATGAAAAGTTTTGGGAACCTCGTATAATTTCTTAATATCTCGAAAACGGTTGAAAATCTTGGGAAGCGAAAGGTTACCATTCGAAAGCTTACGAAATGCTCTACAAAAAATGTTCTGACGAAAGATTTAATTAGGCGATGTCAATCGGAGAAATAAGTGCTTAAAACATTAAGTGCTTTAAACATCGGTTAACATTAAGTGCTTAAAGTAATTGATTTCGTTTATTCGAACGGTTTTTTTTTTTTTGTCTGTTTTTATTCCTTATTAATTCTTAATTGCTTATAGTTGGATAATGTATTTTACAATAAAACTGGTTAAGTAAAATAACAAAACAATTTATTGTTAGAAATATAGATTTCCTAGATTCCAAGACCTCGTAACTAGCGGGACCCTTTCTAGTGTTGACCGACCCTTCCAGGTAAGATCGTAAATCAAGACCTTTCAAGACTGGTGGAACCAAAATAATAACTGCTTCTATTTTAATCTTCAGGCGATTCGCCAAAGTTGCGAAGCCTTATCAATAAATAAATATTTTAGTCTTTCCAAATTAGACTAGGGATAAGAACGGAACCGCGCTAAGATGATGCATCATTATTTATCATTGACTATACCCTATTGACCCCCTATTGACTTTCCTGTACTTTTCTCAATTCTTTATTGCCGCAGTTTAATCGGCTGAGTTATGATAAATGTAATTATTAAAATAAAAGGTATTTCTATACATGTCTTGTAATATTACTATATAATACGTTAATATAGGGTAATTCGCCAAAAGTTGAGAAACTATTAAGGAATAAATAAAATTAAAATCATCGTATTCCTAAGATTCAGAGGGTCGGACAAAAACATTCTACCCCTTCATTATGAACTTGCGCACTCACGCCTCGCGGAGAGCTCCAAGCACGGAAGTCCACTAAGAGTTTTGAACTCGCAATTTACGAGAAGTTCTACGCAGGCAACAACTCATGGAGTGTACTTCACACGCAACTCGAAGAGGGGGTTGAAAACGGAACTCAACATTGTATACGCACACAACGCGTTGAGAGTTTTAAGCACGCAACTCGCGGGATGTGGTACTCTATTCAAGGAGAGTTAGGCACAAATCCTTCTAGAAGTGTTTAACATATGAAACTAAATGAGAGCTCTGCAGAAACTCTTTACATAACAACATATTTTTTTTTTTTTTTTTTTTACAAACTGCTTACCAAGAATCCTACAGATACAATTAATACAAAGGTCAACAAAAACTCGAAGAGAGCTCCACACACATACAAAACAAAGAGACTGTATATCAAGAAACATAGGAAGACTTCTATAAATACTCACAAACTGTTCCAAACAAAAACAGCTACACAAAGTAATATAAACTTTGGAAGTTCTGCCAAAATAAATCAGGGCACAAGAAGGCTTGCAAGTGCGATGAATTCAAATTAGATCCATAAGTAAACCAATTTAATTTAACAACATCCGGAGGGGTCTCCCGTAGTCTAGTGGCTAGCACGCTGGATTCATAAGCGGGAGATGGTGGGTTCGATTCCCACCTCCGGCAGGAATTTTCTCATCTCAAGGCTCGCTGGGAAAATTCCTCGCTGCACATCCGGAAGAATGTTACGTTTTAATCAGTACACAAATAAATCATTTTTAAAAATAGCCTTCAAGTTTAATAACCAAAAATGACGGAGGTTCTGAAATATGTGTCTACAAGATAGCTTCTACAATTTTTTTTCGTATGAAACTCAATATATCTTTATTTCATCAACAAAATAAATTCAAAGCGAAATAAATTTCTCACTTTTTGAAATATTCTAAATAAATTCATTCATACCATGAATTTTCATTAAATGTTCTGGGTACAACGTAATTTTAGCCCAACTTTGATGCACTATAACTCTGGAGAGTAGAGTCTCAGTCACCAAATTTCATCATTTCAATCATTTATTTGTCATAAAAAGATATATATATATATATTTTGAGATATTGTACTTTAAATATTGCGAAAAATGCGATTATAGCCAACTTCGAAAAACTATATAAAAAATAAAAATTTCTCAAGCTTGAAACTTCTTTAGTCAGTAACCCTATAATAAATCTATTAAATAAAACAAAATGAAGGCGAGTTTCTCTCCCTTATAATATTTTTTTAGCACTAAAACACCATTTTAAGATAAATTTCAATCAATTTCGTGATTATATTTCTTCAATTTTCACACTATTTAGAAAACAAAATGCCGGAACAAAAATCGAGAGCATATCGTTCTGATAATTTTAGTGTTCATATTGTTTTGATATCTATGATATTAAAAGAGTTAGATACATTTACGGAAAACTTGTTTTCAGCCAAGAAGTAGTTATAATGTAAACTTCAAATTGTCGACAAAAAAACCTATGAGCCAGACATTTTTTTTACTGCAGGTTTGAACTCACCTAGTGTAGGGAAATAAAGTGTATGGTAAAGAAATTAGGAAAATCCAAAATGTGGAGCAACACGGTCTGGGTGGTTTCTAATGGATTGACCCAATTCCCAAAAATAAAATGCTAATTTATCCAGAAAGGAAGAAAGAATCAATCCCGTAAATATGACCGGTGTTGGAAACCGTAAAATATTCCTAAAAAACATTTGTTTAGGTTCATTAGTTTATTATAAAACCATAAGTATTAGTGTAGATGGAGATAATTAGCCGCTGTAGAGATACGAAGACAGGTATAGTTGGGATTCGGCTAGGGGGGAGGGAGGAAGACCTCGAGGACAACTTAGGTCTTCCTCCCTCCCCCCTAGGCATTCTCTAGTGGTATGTATCTATATATTAATTGTTATAAATTGTATTCACTTATAAAATAGATTTTGTTTTTCACTACATAAAAAATGTTCGTTGTTTTTACTGTTTAATTTTTTTTGTACTGTTTTTACTAACACTTTCTACATGCTGTTTTCTTTCCAACTACCGTATTTTCATTGTCTTTAAAAATAAGATTGGTTAAAATTTATTGTATTATTGCCTGTCTTTTACTTACTAGTTGTACATTTTCTTTACTTATAAGTTGTATATATTTTTTAGCTGAAGAAGGCTGCCATTGTTGCAGTCGAAACGTCCAAAAATACAGATTTCTTTTTGAAAGTCTGACGTTTTTCTCCTAGCCGAATCCCAACTATACCTGTCTTCATAAGTATTAGTGTAATACAAGAAAAGGTCGTACATCATCAAACTCGAATAGGATTCGGGAATTAGCCTAAATAAGGAGCTCTGTGGCGGATAATCCCCCCGCAAACTTATACATAAATGAAGGTATCTTGTATTTATGGATATGATTACTATTATTAACATATTTTTTTTATTGCTAAACCGCAACAAAGGCGATTCAAAAATTGGACGGTCTTAAAAAAGAAACAACAAATTAAAAAAAAAATGGTAATAGAAGTGAATAAGTTTTCTTAGTTTACTTATCCCCCATCCTATGGAAGAAAAATGAATATGAAAGAAATCGTTGGCCTGGAATTATCATTTCTGAAGCTATAATTACTACTGCAACGTACGCACACCGCCCTGAAGTGTACTTGAAGCACAGGGACATGCTCGTTACTAGAAGCTGCGTACATCAAAAGCTCTATGCACGTCAAAAGAAATCTCGTTATTCAACAACTCCAGATGTATTGTAGAGTTTCTATGCTGCACAATAACATTAAACTTAGCTTCAATAAAAACCAGTTTCCAGCAGGAAACTCAGCGAAGCATATCGACGCTCTTCAACTTGTTTCATGTGAATACGCTATGAACACATCTCTGTATTTTTTTTTTTTTTTTTTTTTTTTACGGTGCATCTACATCTAGGTCATTAGCGCCGACATCCAGGATGCAGCGGGGAATTTTCCCAGCGAGCCCTGAGATGAGAAAATTCCTGCCGGAGGTGGGAATCGAACCCACCATCTCCCGCTTATGAGACCACGGGAGACCCCACATCTCTGCGTTCTCAGAAATTCCTTTACACTCCACTCAGATATATATATATATATTGTATAATATAAAAAAAAAAGTCCGACTCGCAGGAAATGCGTCATCTTAGCGCACTTCAGTTCATATCCCCAGTGCCATTAGTAAGCAGTTATTGGTAGGTTTTGATCTTCCATGAAAAAAAATATAAAACAATGTCTCAAAGATAAGGAAGATTTAAGGCGCCAAAACAGGAAACGTCCAATGTCGTAATCAACCATTTAAAAAGTGAGTTAAACAGAGACTAAACCCTTAACTTTGTGAACTTTTGTTGTTAAGAGAACAAAACTAAGACTTTCGAAGTTTTAACTACTTATTCCTCTGTGTGACATCATCCCATCCAAAATTGCTTCAAAACATTTTGTAGATAATTTATTAACCTTTCGAATGGTCATCATCTACTTACCACGGTTTTCCAGCCGTTTTCATGATATTTTAGAAAGTTTACCAAGATCTGGCAATCTTCGTGTTTATTAATACATTTTTTCTAATCCTTCCTTACCTCCAAACGCAAAAAAAAAAAAATTAAATGTCTTAGATTACATAAATGTCGAACATCTGGAATAAGTTTCAACTTAATCAATCGCTTCTGAATACCCAAATTTAAAATTAGTTTGGTAAAGTAGTTGTATCCTGTTTTCTCGAACACGGTTACAGATGTCGCTTTAAAAATGGTTTTATTCGTTTTCCTGCGTTGAATAACCAATAAAACGAGTACCAGGAACCATATGAACTCGAAAACGTAAGCGTTACAATTTTTTCTCGCGAATTTAGCTTCAAAAACAATGTTCCGGTGGTCGGATTCTGTTGGTTAACGAGCTCGACCTTTCAAATTAGACGAAAGATGTTTGTACAATATTTCATCAAAAACAAATAGAAAGCAATAACTTAATAACTGTTTGTGATATTTAACTCCCAATTGCAGTATCGTAAAGTAGACAAAATTTCTTCGAAGAACAGGTAGATTTTGTCAATTATAAAACCATTGAAAGGGGGCTAAAAGACAGTATAAATTTAGACCCTTCTTTTTTTGGAGGCAAGATATTCTCTCGCCAATACAAGCACAGAATCAGCTGCTGCAAGCACCTCTGCCTCATTAATGTTAAACTACGTTTTAGCCCCATTTCATTGTTTTTATAATTGACTAAATCAACATGTTCTTCTATTATATTTGTACAGTTTAGGATGCTGCACTTGGTAATTAAATATCTTGAACATTTATTTAGTTATTGCTTACTATTCAACGAAAAACGTGGTTAACCTAAAAAAAAACCAAACACAAAAATTAAATTTCCTCCCTTCCTGTTGGGATTTGAGCCTTAACCCAAAGGACCATTTGTGTTCCATTTAGTGGCTACTATCATCTCGTTAAGTATTCGTCACCACTTACGTTACACCTTGTATATATATATATATATATATATATATATATATATATATATATATATATACAAATTTGAGCAACCGGTATTTTCATGACTTATAAGGGTCTGAAACGTAAACAAGAAGCCCGCCAAAATGAGTCAGCGGCTACAAGAAGTATATCATTTTTCGCCAAATGACTTTTTTCACCACGACACAATTTCATCAAGCCACCAGCCAAGTGGCCATTAAAAGTAAATGATTCGTTCCGAAGTGACGTGAACATCTATTTGACCAACCACAGGTAAGGATTACATTATTACCCCAGAGAAGGGCCGAGACTTCTACTGATTAATTAACTGATAAGCTTTCGGGGATAATGAAAGTATGAATTTTTAAAACGGCAAGCCCGGCAGGGTGGAGTTCTCCCCATTAGAACATGCCATCATTCAGCAACTACATAGAACACACTACAGCTGAGGTGGTTATATATTGTTTTAGGTTTAATGGCAAATGTAGGTGACACATCTAAAATTATTGATAATGTATGAAGGGTTTACATTTGTTTCTGGTTTTTCTGAAACCAAAAAAGAAAGTTTAAAAAATTCCGTCTTTCAAGAACTGCTCATCTTAGTGCGTTTCCGTTTTTACCACTAGTGTCATTTGGAAAAATCAAAACAAAGACAGTAAATATTTTGTCTTAAGCATTCGCAAAAAAATACCAACACACGTAAAAATCGTATGCGACACAACAGGAAACAGACACTACCCTAAGCAGAAATAACTCTATTTAAAACGGAATTTCGGACCCTTGGAATTCAAATATTAGTTCACAAAAGAAATAAATTTCAGACCTAGGGTAACTAAATATATTATTACTTCTAATGCTAGAAGAGTCTGCTTAGAAATATTAGTAATTTCAACTTTTAGCTTAGAAATATTAGTTAAAAAATGTCCGTTTTCAATATTAACAACATATTTTCAGCGTTATTATTGTTTACAAATAATTATATATACCATTAATGACTAAAAATAGATAAATATTAAAGTCGTGTGACACGACACAATGCAAATTAAATACTAACCTACTTTTTATAACAAAACGTCACAATACAATACTAGCAAAGTTAAAATCTGTTAAATTGTTACTTACTCAAATTTGTTAGCATATTTGTATAATTAAAGAAATAAGTAAAATTTTATTCTCCTATATCTAGATATAAAATGAATTGTAATATATATTTATGTACTGTGATGTACATATGTAATTATGTGTTTGTATGCACATATTTAATAATATAATTATATGTATATATGTAATGATTGTTCTGAGGAAGCCGCTATAGTTACGGATGCTCATACAATAACTATTAATGATGATTAGATAGTTAGCCGTCGAGGTGATAAGTACAGATGGAATGGTTGGGATTCGGCTAAATAAACCTCAATATGATTTTGTTTTAAAAAATCTATATTTCGGACGTTTCGGCTACTCATTGGTAGCCTTCGTCAGCTATAGAAATGCCGAGCGGCAGAGGAAGACCAAGGTTGGCAATTAAGTGACCATTGTAGAGTGTCTGAGATGACACTCTACAATGGTTACTTAATTGCCAACCTTGGTCTTCCTCTGCCGCTCGGCATTTCTATAGCTGACGAAGGCTACCAATGAGTAGCCGAAACGTCCGAAATATAGATTTTTTAAAACAAAATCATATTGAGGTTTATTTAGCCGAATCCCAACCATTCCATCTGTACTTAATAACTATTAATTTTTATTTTTTTTACGGCGCTGGACCGTTTCTTCAGCCAAGTTACTAAAATTAAATGCTATGTTCGACTAAGTGAAGGTTAAAAATTCAATTAATAATGAAAATTGTCTTCCTTAATTAAAAAGGAGTTTGTCGATTGGATCGACCTTGACCTAGAGAGCAAGTGAAATGTTAGCAAGAGCACAACTCATAAGTTAGCTTTGCCCTACCAGAGGTTTATAACTACTTAATCCAGCAGTAAATGGTGCATATGGTCGGTAAATTTCAAAAGAACCAGGACGCGGTGAACAGCTGGAGCAATTAAACTAGTTTTATTAAGATTAATCTTTCTCTCTAGGTATAGAGGAGAACACCACTAACCCACATCTAAATCCCAGTCTACCCCCAACATTTACACTGTCTACAGCTGGTTTTCGTTGTAGGATAAGAGTAGATTCGCATGCATAATATATATATATATATATATATATATATATATATATATATATATATATAGTAGAACATGGATAATTCGAACCCCCAGGGACCGATAAAAAAGTTCGAATTATCCAAAATTCGAATTACAAAAGTTTTTGAAAATAAAGGGGAAAAAATCGAACTTCATATTTTCACATTTTTTAATTTAAAAAAATACGTTTTATTTAAAGAATAACAAATGATCCTAGAAATAGATGCACCAAAAAAATTAAAAAATAAAAAAAAAATAAGAAAAAAAAAACAAAAACATTTCATGAATTGATGATTTTGTACATAAGTAATAAATAATTTATCAAAAAAATAAAAATAAACGTCTATTGTTTTGAAAAAAAGTCATTTTCATGGGAAAGAATTTTTTCTTTATTTTTCAGGTAAGTTGGTAAAGTGTTAGGAGGAATTCCAAAGTCTTTGGCACTTTCAGATTTTTTTTAATCCTTTTTCAACTTCTTTAATCGCAGCTATTTTCTCTGACAACGTTAAAGTTTCATAACCTCTAGGCTTCGACATCTTAAATCAACAACTCACAGAACTGTACTGTACAACAGAAATTCAATGCACAAACAACAACAACAAAATTCAACAGATCTAGGCGCTGACTGATT
Organism: Gonocerus acuteangulatus; assembly: GCA_946811695.1. Lineage (NCBI taxonomy): Eukaryota > Metazoa > Arthropoda > Insecta > Hemiptera > Coreidae > Gonocerus > Gonocerus acuteangulatus. The sequence continues at coordinate 109,236,085 of OX328124.1, read as the reverse complement.
TTTAATTGAAAAAGAAATGAAAATCGGAAGGGATGTTGAGAGGGAATTTTAGGATAAAACAACTCTTGGAAGGGGGGAAGCGCGACCCTCCACTTTGCAGAACTCAGAGTCCAAGACTAGACTATGAGACCGCCTCGCTTCTTGTCCAGGAACCCCTACATCCGTATCTTATTATCCGCTTTTCCGGAAGGGAGAATATTTTCACAAGATTTAAGATCGACCGCCTCTCTGTCCACTTCCCAGTGGAGGCACAGGCTCGTCAAAAAATCGAATTATCCAAAATTTTATTCGAATCAACCAAGATTTTTTTACATTGCTTAAGCCCTAAATTCTAGGGACCGAGAGAAATATTGGAATTAAAGACGATTTCGAATTATCCATGTTCCACTGTATATATATATATATATATATATATATATATATATATATATATGTATATATATATATATATATATATATATATATATATGTATATATATATATATATATATATATATATATATATATATATATATATATATATATACAGGAGCCTCTCCCTTATCCGGCGTTCTCCTATCCGTTGTTCCCTCTAATCCGGCGGTCTCCAAGAGGAATGAATGACGGATCTTGGAAATCGCCAGAGCTAGACCGGTTCGGCAGTTCCTAGAAAATCTTCCCTTGCTTTCTAGCCAAACATTTATTTCGTGGTATTTCATTGAACAGAAATCAAAGAAGCCATATGTGTTTTGTTTTAGGAGCAGGAACTTGTGTTTCTAGTAACAAAATAAATGTTTATATTAAGGCACCTGCGGCTTGATCGCCTGATTTTAGCCTGTCTAGTTCCAGCATTTATCGAGATTGAATTGCAAGTTTTACAATGTTTTTTTTTTTTTTTTTTTTAATTTCTTCTGATATGGCCAAGAAAAGGAAGACCTTCGAACCCGATCTAGCAGAAGAACCCTTTCGATCTAGCAGAGGTTAAGAGCTATTGAACAAATCGATAAAGGGGTGACAGCAGCCCCCTGGTAAAAATGGTACATACTATTGTATCCTCAAATAATAAGCTTTTCAAATACATAAGTGACCGCTTCTAACTGAATTCTCCAATCCGGCATTTTCTCTAATCCGACTGGACCCCGGTCCCGACGACGCCGGATTAGGGAGAGTCTACTGTATATATATAAGCAAGCAAATTAGTAATTTGGGTCCAGAGTAAACACCTCTTTCAGATGGACCGATTTAGTTTATATTTACAAGACAACATTCTCTTTACATGCCCACGAGGTTAACTGAGTTTCGTTGCAATAAAACAAAAAGTACGGCAGCAAAATTACCCCCCCCCCCCTCCCATTTTGCTGGTAAAAGAAATCGTTCTTTTGTTTGCTAAGGCGATGATATATACCAAGTTTCGAGGAGGAAAAACGAAAACTCTGGCTTGTATCCAATTAGTAGACGATTAATATATAAATAAATTTTTACGGGAATCATTTTCGGTATCTAGAATGTAGTATGAATATTTAAAGAAATGTTTCAACAATTTGTTTTAAGAGTGCAACCTCAATAGCTACATTCCATCGGAAAATGCAATATATGGAATAAAGTGTGAAGTCGTGGCCTCTTATTTACCCCAGATTAACGAATTTGTCTTTATTACTAGTGATGGAAGAACAAACTTAATTTATTGTCAGATAGAACACTTCCATCACACTCCTTATCTTGTAGGGATTTGATAAGAAGTCGAAAAACATAATTGGAAGATATAGCCAGCCAGAAGGCGTTAGGAGTTTAGGAGAACTCTTTGGATTTATTATGCCGTTTGGTGGCGTGGAATGGGCAGAACCGTAAAACCAGATCCATTTCATCAGTTATATCAGGGTCATCTCCCGTGGCGGGTCATTTCGGCCTACAAGCAACCTTATGCTATTCAAGTTTATCATTAGATTGATCTTGTCAATTCTTATCAAATCCAACAAGCCCGTCATCTTGGGGAATTTCTTTATCAAGTTATTTGACACTTCGTTACGTTAATTCCACAAAATGGAACATAATGTTCATAAAATGTTCCATGTTCAACAAAATGGAAATGCAATATCGAATTATTCGGCTGAAGCTTAGTTTTCAATGTTTTGAACTTTTGTTCATTTTGAAAGACACCATTCATATATTTTTATGTATTCCAAAATGGTGAATCCGAATCCGGTGTCCGTTTCACCCCATCACGTCACGTTTAAGGGCATTTGAAGGTCAAATTTCGTATGAAGTAGTTAAAGAAGAAATAACAAGAGCTTCCGTGGTTGAGTGGGTCGCTGAATTCGAACCTGGGGTCCATTTCACCCCATCGGCACAAAATCAAGGTCATTTCAAGGAAAAATATGTCTTATTTGCAAAAAAAATTCTGCAAATTCATTTCTTGCGAAATGAACATATTTGTCCTTGAAATGACCTTGATTTTGCGCCGATGTCCTGAAACAGATCTTGGACAAATATGTTTATTAAATGCCATTAAACCTGACGTGTTGGGGTGAACCCTACTCCGGAGTCGGATTCAGCGTGTCCAAAAACATAAGAATATATGTATGGCGTCTTTCGAAAATACTACCTACTTTTTTTCTTTCTTTCTTTTTTTTCAAGACAACGAGAAATGTTTGTTTTAAAATTTATTAATATTGTATTTACTTTCGTCGAGGACAAATGTTAATTAAAAATGTGTATGTAATACCATCCAATTCAAAGTCTGGTTAATACTGCTTCTTCGAGATTTGTGAGGTCTTCCTTCGACCAGCAGATAAAATTATAAAATGTTTATACACCCATAATATAACGGAAGACAATTTATAAATAGCACGGCAGCAATAGAGTAGCATAAACTCCTTTCTTTTGCTTGGTAGTAAAAGTTAGACAATCCTAGCAGAATACTGGCAAACTTACTCTAACGAGAGTTTAAAACATTTGCCTTCGTTCCTTCCACTTTCTCTCTCGGCTAATGCATGCCCGAATTAGTACTCATCTAAATATTAAACTTCTGCTTTCTGGTAATTTCTTTTGTCAGTACTGCTCAACTTTATTCCCTAGCCAAGTCTAGCTTGGAAGATAAATGGCCAACTTGGCTATTTATTTCTTAAACTAGGATTTTATGCAAGTCACCGAATGGTTCCCCGTTCCATGGGGACAGATATCACAGGATATATTAAAAGTAACTCACGCAGGGGCTTTATAGCTTAGCACATTCTACAATGAGTTGGTACATTTGGTGATCGCTAAATCATGAGCAGCCTGTGATTAAAGTCGTTTGTGCGATTTTCACTAGGGATGGTGGTGTTCCTTTGGAAAAAGGAAAGGCCACCATCAACCCTGACCGGGCTAGAAAAGGGTGATCTATTGATTACCCAAAATGGACGTCAAAATTTAAATAATTATTGTGCACAAAACGACAAAACAATTTTTATTTGGACCAATACAAACGTATTATGCACAAACATGATTATTTTTCAGGTTGAATTTAAAGATTTAAAATATGCTGGTAAAGTTTGTTTTTTATTAGAGATGATTTTGTCATTAGTCTCAGCTGATAAAAGACGGCACTACTGGAGTCTGGAAGAGTTTTGTTATATGCACTTGCTTTTCCATGTGAATAAAAATGTATCAACATCCAATTCTCTGTGGATCTGTCTGTTCCTTACGAACCAAGGAGCATTGGACACTATTTCGAGTATCCTGTTTTGAAAAGTTTGTAGACGTTTTAAGTGCGCGATTCTGGCACCAAACCAGACTGAGCATGCGAAGGCTGTTATGGTTAGTACTGTCGAGTACCACAGGGCACAAAACAACTATAAGAAATATAAATACTAAATAAACATGAATCTGATTGGTCTTTCATGTTTGAAATGAACAACTGACTCAATTGTTAATTTATATTTAATGTGTTCTAATCCCAAGTTTTAATGGAACAATCAGCGGATTCAAAATTCGACCAGGAAATGAATTCAAAAATTCACCTCACACTCCTATTTATACCAACAAAACATTCAGTAACAATAAATAATATTTATTTCTACCATTCACCTTTATTTTTTTATGAACTTGGAAAAAAAAAATGTGCTGAAGAACATATATAAAATACTACCTGAATAACCTTCAACGTTATACACTAACATACCTAAAACAAAAAAAAATGTATTATTATTATTATTATTATTAGGTTTCATCGCAAAATTAATAAAACAAACATACATGGGAACTGTATAATTAAATAAGAGAATATTAAAATCATTAATAAATCAATTATTAAAGCCTCATTGTTAAAAATTACCTCTGTTTTAAAAAAGAGGTAATTTATATAACATTATTTATTTTTTTTATAACATTCTTGATGCGTTTTTAGTTCTTTGGCCTCTTTTCAAAAGAATAATTCTTATTTAGATTTTAATAAGAAATACTCTTTTGAAAAGAATCCAAAGAGCTAATATAGAAGAGGTCAATTTATGATTTTTTACATATATATATATATATATATATATATATATATATATATATATATATATATTTCAATTCAATTTATTTGCTTTTAAGTTACAACTCATAGCATTTCTTATATCATTCCGTTAGTTGCTACGTTAGAAATAATAAATAATTCATAGGTGAGGTTACACACTTTAAAATATAACAGTAATATAATAACAATATGTAAATTCTTTACTTCATATATTGATGGGAAAAAAATTATAAATAAAGCAATAAAAATAAAATATATATTTATACTTAGCTCTTACGTAAATTAAATAATAGTTAGTAGTGATAGGTTTTTATTTATTATAATTCACTATTAGTATATTATTAATTATTTACATTTTAATCATTAAGTATTTCTGACCTTAGTTTTAATATCTTCAAAATAAATCTGGCAAATCTGACAAACGTTTCTTATCTATTACAATTCAGAATTGAATAAAATGTATTCTCTTCAGAGGGTGGAATGGTAGATGGGAATAATTTTTGTCGGATGTTGTTGTAAGCGGGAACAGTAGATTAAGATATGGTATATGGTTTCTTCAACTGTATACTTACATAGAGAGCACATGAGTGTATTTAATGGATTTGGAGGAGAATCTGATGGCATATATATACACATATATATATATATATATATATATATATATATATATATATATATATATATATAGAGAGAGAGAGAGAGAGAGAGTTATGAACCTTGCATATGGGATCCACTCGCCACCCATATATTGTCTCATAAAGAATCATCGAAATATGAGTGGCCCACGGACAGGAATGCTATAGACTATTCTAATAGCCCCCAGAACAGGCCACGAAACATGTAGGTCATTCATAAAATAAAGGTGTATAAAAGTATACATATATTCATTAAATCATACATGGCCACTAAGCTATCAAGTTATCTACCACATATTTCAAGGTAGAAAAATTAATGAAGAAATGTAGGATAATAATATAATTCTTGATTATTTTTTTTTATATTAGATAAGATTAGGATTAATTATAATTAATATACAGTTTTATTACGAAATAAAATATAAATGTTTTTTGTTACTGAATAACATAATATGTTTATGATAATGCTAGCAAGCAGAACACTATTAAAATGTTTGTAGTTTCAACATTAAGCTAAAGCTGATATATATATATATATATATATATATATATATATATATATTTTTTTTTTTTTTTTTTTTTTTTTTTTACGGCGCATCTACAACTTGGCCATTAGCGCCGGGCTAACTACAGGTTGCCACCCTTTTCTAATACCAACAGCACGTGGTCTAAAGCTAATATTATATGAAACACTCCACTACTAAAACTAAAGTACATTAAATAGATTAGAGAGGGATTAAGCTGGTGAAACTACTGCATTTACGAAGCAGCCAATGTTGTTTGTGGGATTTAACTTATTTTGAAACTGTCAGGAGGGAGAACTGATTATGTAACATTGACTTGGAATTTTTATCTATACAGGGTGTATTGCAAGTAGATGACAATAAAAGGGGCGAAACTAGACAAAAAATGTAGTCAACCTTAAGTTTATATCTGTCATTCTTCCAGATGCAGAGATACAATGTGCACAAGTAGAAAACTTTGGAGTTTTCCAACGTTCATATCTCAACGTTACATGAGGGTTTTGAAATCTGGATCAAATTTGGTTTTGCACTTTTAATGTTAGAAGGAGTACCTATTTTTCAAAGCGCAATAATTGTTGACAAAATCTACATGAAAAAAGAATCGACTACTCTTTTAAAAACACTCCCAAAACTGTGGAATCACACAAAAGAAATACAAGCTTAGATCATAACAATCACTGAAAAAACTACTATTAATTTTAAAAATGGAGTTGTTAGGTCTTCGCTTTCTTTACGTCTAACATCATCAATTTTATTTGGGCCTCGTATATTAAGTTTTCGATTTATCGGAAAAAACGTTATAATTTCTTGGGTAGTTGAGCTTTCATTTTTTCGTGATAATATAAGGACGGCATTTTTAAAGAGTGATTTTCCTGTGGCCAACGTGCATTCAGTCCAGCTTTAATTAATCTTTGACGATTTATTTATTTTAGCGCGGTTCCTCCCTCCCCCATAGGGAGGAACCCCGCATATAAGGTTGATACAATGAAACAATCCGGAAGTGCCGACTAGAAAATTTCGCGTTTCAGAACCCATAGAGAGCGAATATAACGGTGGTTCAAATTTGTGTATATATATATATATATATATATATATATATATATATATATATATATATATTTACATATATATTTGTCTGTTCGCTCAATTCTGGCTTCCCTACTGGTCCGATTGTGATGAAATTTGGTACAAAAATCCGTCTTCGAATTTGAAAGGTCAAGTTCGTTAACCAGCAGAATCCGCCCACTGGAAGATGGCGTTTGGGGCGAAATTCGCGCAAAAAAATCGTAACGCTTACGTTTTTGAGTTCATAAGCTTGTAAGTACTCGTTTTATATGCTTCTTGGGCTAGGGAAACGAATGAAATCATTTTCAAGGCGATAGCTTTAACCGTTTTCGAGAAAATTGGAAAAATAGTTTTTGAATACCGTTTTTGGTTTGGGTACTTAGAATCATGGGATTCAGTTGAAACATTTTCTGCATGTTCTACTTTCATTAAAACTAATATGTTGAAATTTTTGTTACGTTTGGAGTTAAGGAAGGGTTAGAATAAAATATTTTATTAACAGACATAAAAAGTTTTGGTAACTTTGTATATTTTCCTTAATATCTCGAAAAAGGTTGAGAATCTTGCGAAACGTAAGATTACCATTAGAAAGCTTACTAAATGCTCTACAAAAATGGTTCTAATGAAAGTTTTGATTAGGCGATGTCAATCGGAGAAATAAGTCCTTAAACCTTTAAAGTAATTGATTTCGCTTATTCGAACTGTTCTTTTTGTCTTTGATTTTGGTACTTAGAATTATGGGATTCAGTTGAAACATTTTCTGCATGTTCGAATTTCATCAACACTAATATGTTGAAATTTTGGTTATGTTTGGAGTAAAGAAAGGGTTAGAATAAAATATTTTATTAACAGACAAGAAAAGTTTTGGTAACTTTGTATACTTTCGTTAGTATCTCGAAAACCGTTGACAATCTTGTGAAGCAGAAGGTTTCCATTCGAAAGCTTACTAAATGCTCTACAAAAAAGGTTCTAAAGAAAGTTTTAATTAGGCAAAGTCAATCGGAGAAATAAGTGCTTAAAACTTTAAAGTAATTGATTTCGTTTATTCGAATGGTTCTTTTTGTCTATTTTATTCCTTGTTATTTTTAAATTGCTTATAGTCGGATAATGTATTTGACAATAAAACAGATTAAGTAAAATAAGAAGATCAATTTATTGTTAAGAATGTAGCGTTCAACGAGAGAGATCCCAAGGCTTTCCAAATGCCTCTGTGCGGAGGCCTTTCTGCCCGACTTATGGGATAGCTGACCCATACAGGTAAGATTGTAAATCAAGACCTTTCAAGACTGGTTAGTTTGAGATTTCATTTGGATAGGTGTTTCGCTATTGATCTAAACAAAGTAATAACTGTTTCTATTCTATGCCTTCATAAACACTAAAGATAAGAACGGAACCGCGCTAAGATGACGCAGTTCCTGCGAATCGGACTTTTTATTTTTAATTTTAGCACGTTTCGTTACTGCCATTAAAGGAGTTAAAGACTACAATTATTTTAACGAAATCAAAAATATGTATAACATTGGCCAATAAAAACAAGATTCCGAGGATTTGATCGTGGATTTCCACCATGCCCCGAGATCCGTGGGAGGTCTAGTGGGAATGGAATTCCTCTGTAGGAGTTATTTCAAGGGTGAACCATCAATCTTAGTGAGTCTGGGAATTTACGACTCCAACAACCCGGCAAGATCAGAGAGAGGGCTTTCATCTATGCCGCAAATATACACCTCGCTCCAATAAAATCCAACAAACGGCCCGATAAAGCAGTAAGTTTGTTGATAATGAATTGAAGTAATATAGTAAACTATATCTGATGAATAAATCAACCATTCTTTATCACAAAATTTGTGTTAGCTCCATTATTCGCTTCTTAGTGAAGGAACATTAGGACAGAAAATGATGCGTTGGTTTTACAAAATATTTTAATAATTATTTAGTGGCGTAATGAAATCGCCCTTCTATCAGCTCTTCCATTTTTACCACACGCCCACATATAGAGGCGACAGAAAAGCTAGGAAAGTCATTTTGGAAATCTGACAAAAGGAGGAAAAACAGAAGAATTTAAATTAAGAAATGAATTATTTTTGGGGTAAAGTTTGTCGGCAATAAAATAAACAATTCAAATATAATCTCCATATTCTTTTTTTTAGAAATGATTACACATCCGTGAGACATATATCTCCTTCTTCTCATCGCCCTGATCAAGTCGAGAATTTTAAGCCGAAACATTGGCAAAAAATAAAGCTCATTTTCTTATAGAAAATGTAGTTTTAGTAAGATACCTCGACCGAACTCTGAAAAATTCTACCTTCTCCATATTCTTATTAATAACATTGAAATTATGATTTGGCGTAATTCTTTTTTGATATTTAAATTGTGATCTAAATCTGGGTGTGTTTAAAATACTGTTATATGGAGTGTACTTCCAGGCTTACCTTGTCCAGTAGTCCTTGTAGGACATATTATGTCACGACTTTTACATGCTGAAAGTGTACATGGGGATACATTTATTTATTTTTCTTTTTTCTTTTTTTTTTTCTTTTTTTTTTTTTTTTTTTGAGCGTCTAATTTGTCAGTTTTACTTGGTATCGTCTTTTCAATGCGTTTATTATTTCGTGTGTGGTCTTTTTATTATTTTATGTGGTCTTTCTACGGGATATATGAAACAAGTTCTGTGGTTATTTTTTCAATGTCTAAGTTCTGTATTTTGCGTCATTGTCTATAATATGTTACAAAATAAATTATAGGGCTAAAATAACGCAGAGGATATCGCCTATGTATTTTTTTTTTTATTATTTTTTATAGGTTGTGGGTTTGAATCTCACTAGGGCTGGTTGTTTTTCTTTTGAAAAAGGTCCTATTCTGCCTAGAAAGTGTAGTAATCTTTTGTGACTCGTTTTAAAAATCTGTGTAATTTATAAATAATCGCTAAAATATAAATAAATGCATTCATTAGATTTTTATTTGGAGAAATAAATGCATTAACGATGGTATGAAAAAGCAATGGTCAACCTCCACAAGGTCTTGTCCGTTTTCCATACATTTAAAGGAAATACCTAACATCCCAAAAAATAAAAAAACGTTTTTCTCATCTCCTCTATTCGTGACACAATACACAATTTAAAATCTTACTTTGGATAATGTTATGGTAGGGACATCATTTTTAAGTCATTTCTTTGATTTTGAGAGCCTGAAACGGTAAATTCATAGAAATATTGCCAAATATCTAAGACATAAATTTACAAATTTATTTTTTGGAATTTTTTAATGACTTCGTTGTATGAAAAACTTTTAATTGGTATTGAAAAACAGATCCTTCATCCATAACATTTTCTTTTGAAATATAGGATGCTTTATAAACACTGTTCCAAACAAAACCAACATGACAAGTGAGTCCATCCTATTTTCACGCAGGAAGTGATGAACACACTTTCTCGCAACTCAATATATATTTTTTTTTAACATTTATCAATTATATTTCATCCTGTCCAGCGAAAAAAAAATAAAGTAAATTCTGAGGCGTGAAAAAGGTAGCTATCCTACAGCACGGAGACCGAGGGCCAGGAGATTCCTATTTCTGATAAAATAGACAGGGATTTGTGCCTTGACAGGTCTTCTACTCCTTCCACCATCTTGGCCAGCTCTCTCTTACACAACATATTTCCCCAACTCCTGCATTAGACCGATATTGAATCTTCGATATGACGCACAGTGGTGCCGAGAGGGAAAGGACATCCAAAACCGAAGGTGTTCAAAGGCGTTTGAACCAACAATTTTTTTATATCTAAATATCTGTAGAACACTCTTTGAATAATGCTTTTTCCATTTTAGCGCGGTTCCTCCCTCCCCCATAGGGAGGAACCCCGCTTATAGGGTTGATACAATGAAACAATCCGGAAGTGCCGACTAGAAAATTTCGCGTTTCAGAACCCCTAGAGACCGAAAATAACGGTGGTTCAAATTTGTATATATATATATGTATATATATATATATGTATATATTTATATATATATATATATATATATATATATATATATATATATATATACATATATATAAATATATTTGTCTGTTCGCTCTCTAGATAGAAGACGAATGGTCCGATTTTGATGAAATTTGGTACAAAAATCCTTCGTCCAATTTGAAAGGTCAAGTTCGTTAACCAGCAAAATCCGCCTCCTGGAAGATGGCGTTTGGGGCGAAATTCGCGCAAAAAAAATCGTAACGCTTACGTTTTTGAGTTCATAAGCTTCTAAGTACTCGTTTTATATGATTCCTGGGCTAGGAAAACGAATGAAACCATTTTCAAGGCGATAGCTTTAACCGTTTTCGAGAAAATTGGAAAAATATTTTTTGAATACCGTTTTTGGTTTGGGTACTTAGAATCATGGGATTCAGTTGAAACATTTTCTGCATGTTCTACTTTCATCAAAACTAATATGTTGAAATTTTGGTTACGTTTGGAGTTAAGGAAGGGTTAGAATAAAATATTTTATTAACAGACATAAAAAGTTTTAGTAACTTTGTTTACTTTCATTAATATCTCGAAAAAGGTTGAGAATCTTGGTAAACGGAAGAATACCATTAGAAAGCTTATTAAATGCTCTACAAAAATGGTTCTAATGAAAGTTTTGATTAGGCGATGTCAATCGGAGAAATAAGAGCTTAAAACTTTAAATTAATTGATTTCGTTTATTCCAATGGTTCTTTTTGTCTGTTTTATTTCTTGTTATTTTTTAATTGCTTATAGTTGGATAATGTATTTGACAATAAAACTGGTTAAGTAAAATAACAAAAACAATTTATTGTTAGAAATATAGATTTCCAAGATTCCAAGACCTTGTCACTAGCGGGTCTGTTTCTAGTGTAGCGGACCCTTCCAGGTAAGATTGTAAATCATGACCTTTCAAGACTTTACTACTCACAGGAATGGCGTTAGTGACCTTAAGGGTTGACACGCCATCATAATAATTAATTTTAAAAAAAATACTGGTGGAACCAAAATAATAACTGCTTCTATTTTAATCTTTCCAAATTAGACTAGGGATATGAACAGAACCGCGCTAAGATGATGCAGTCCTGCGAGACGGACTTTTTTCAATAGGTATGATCACAAAACGCCTTTTTGTTGACCGTTTTCTCAATGAGTAAAAATCTCAGTTTAAGTAAAACAATATTTTATACCACGTATTTTATTCCTGAAAAATGTATATTACCCAGGAAGTCTCATGAGTACATGTGTAGCTTTTAAACGAATTTTCTTTTTTGCCAAAATACACCATGAACTTGGAGCAATTAGGTTCTGAAAATATCTGTAATCAAGCTCAATTATCCTTGGTTAAAAAAAAAAAGAAAAGTGGTACGTAGCTATTCTCTACGCATAGTTTTACCTAAAATTACATGTTTTGAAGTTGCTTTCCTATAAATTTCATTGCCGTACTCGGCCGTATGTGTGCACAGCCTAATAAGATGAAGGTGTCAATTAGTGATGCGATTATTTTACAAAAAACGAGTTTACCAATATTATTTTCTGCAGAGTGTTTGAGGTAGCAAGAAACTGCACATTTATAGTGAGATCTACTTAATACCTCGTGTACAAATGTTAACATTTATTCGTTATAAGCGAAAATTTTAACAAAAAGTAATATGTTGAGAACAGTTAACAGTATTACATTGTTGTTGTTAATTTATTCAACTTAGCACTCGAAAAAACATTTGGAAGGATCCATATCTCTACCAATTGAGTAAAATGTGACTTTTTAAAAAAAATTAAATACTTAGGTACTGTTTTTTTCGGTTTTCGTAATATAAAACCCGTTTATCTTCCAAAATAATAATACTATCAAATTTGCAGCGGTCTCATTCGACTCAGCACTAAAACATATATTAAAAATGGTATCAAAATAAGGAAAGTTGAAGTGCCTACTCGTTTTTCCCCAAAATCGGGTGTTTGGCACCACTGTGTGGCGGCTGAGTTACCGGTTCCGAAGATAGTTTGAAACATATGTTGTTTATTTTGTATTGATCCTAGTACATTATTTATTTTAGCATTTTCCTCCGAAGGAAAGTAGCTATTGAGGTTGCACTCATGACGGAATTTTTAAAAAATGTCTTCAAATCTTTATCGATCCTACCTAGTAGACATCGAAAATGACCCCCGTTAAAATTTATATATATATATATGTCTGTTAACACGATAGCGGCTAGAGTTTTTGTTTTTTTCGTCACAAAACTTGGTATTTAGCATTCAATTAGCAAACCATTGAACGAGTTCGTTAACCACCAAAATCGGTCCACCGGAAGGGGGGTGGGGTATCCCGAACCCAAAACACTAATTTGACCATGCCAGCCGTAATATTGGTTATATTTTAACGAAACTTGGTATTCGTAGTGGTAATCTAGAGAGAAAAGTGTGATGTAAAAATAAACTAAATCAGTTCATTAGAAGGGGGGGGGGGTTTACATCGGACCCACAGTACCAATTCGCCATTACCAGCCGTGATTTTTGTTATATTTCGACGAAACTCGGTATTCGTAGTGGTTATCTACAGGTAAAAATGTGTTGTAAAAATAAACTAAATCGGTTCATTAGGAGGGGGGGGGTTTACTCCAGACCCATATTACTAATATCCTCATACCGGTCGTAATTACTGCTGTATTGTAACGAAACGCGGTATACGTCGTGGGTAACTCATGAGAAGGAAGTGTTGTGAAAATGAGCTAAATCGGTCAATCGGAAAGGGGGGTTTTCTTTGTAATATATTTCAATAGAATTAGCTTCCCAGACGTAGGTTCGCAAGGCCGCCGCAAGGAGCGCTCTCTACCACTAGACGGACTGTATCCTGTTCCTGCGTCAGATCAAAAGAAGAAAATATGAAGTTTTTTTTTGTCTTTATTAAGTAGTGTAGTAGGTGCCATTTGTGAACATAACTCTGGAAGCAAATTAATTACAAAATTAATAATTGAACACTTACTCATTACAAAATTAAAAGAGAACTTTTCATTTTTTAAGTTATTTATGTAGGATATTTAAAGCAAATTATTTAGTAATGCAGTCTACACTACCCAAATTCTGAGGAAAGTGCTTAGTTATGCAACTCTTGCGTGACGGATTTTTTTGTTTTATTACTACACTGCAACTAAGGCGATTTGCAAATCTTTAGGTCTGAAGAGAAACGCTGGCTTTAAGCGAAATGATAGGTTTTTATATGACCAAACAATTGTAGAGTGGTCAATACCAACTTTTCTCGCAATGTGAGTATTTTATTTATTTATTTTTTTTTTGTCTACCAAATCCCTACTTTTGTTGTGATCAAAAATAGAAGGCCTACAACGACCTTCCGTGCTTCGGGATCAAAAATTCCAAGACGAAAGTTTGGAACCATCGCTTCATTGTACATTCTTCACTGATGCTTCCTTCATCCCAAACAACACTGGTTTTAGTATTAAAATAAACCAAAAAAAAAAAAAAAAAAAAAAAAAAAAAGAAATGAAAACGACAGAATAAAGCAATTATTACTTCTTATTACATCTGAAACCCACGAGGAATTCTTGTCTCTTAAAAAACAGGAAAATTATGTTTTCCTTCATACTGATGAAATCATTTGTCTTAATTAATTCCAGAAATGGTTTGGCAATTTCTTATAAAAAGAAAGATTTTTACCAAAATAAGAAAGATATAATGTAACAGATTCGTAAACAATTAGAGACAGGCGTTGTTGGGAGTGGCATAAATTATTTTTATAAAATTGCAGGCAAAATTATCTATGATTTTGTCATAGAACAGTCATACCGATTGTAAAACAATTTTTAAAAATCGTAAATCCTTTCTTTTGGCTATGTGAATAGTGTATTGGACAGCTAAATAGAAACTCAGGTTTAAATCCAGCCTGCAGTTCATTGGGTTAATGTGCTTGCTATATTTCCTAAATATAGATAATATTTAGGATATAACTACTCAGTGATACAGGTCGGTTGACAAACTGGGGGGCTCATTTCCGCATTTGCGGGGGAGTCAAGAAAACTTATTAATTAAAAAAATTAAAAACGCCAAGGAAACAAGCGTGAACAATTTTTTTTTGTTTTCAATCGAGCCCTAATCAAAAGGAATTTCTGTGTTGCAAATTAAAATGCTGGCCCAACAATATATATATATATATATATATATATATATATATATATATATATATATATATATACAGTGAATCACAAAACTGTTGCAATGATAGCTCTTGCTTACAAAATTTGAATACCACGCTGTTAGAAATGTGAGTTGGGTAATGAAACAAATATATATGGTTTTAACACATACTTAATAATTAGAAATGAATATAATAATAATTTTATTGAAGGATAAAAATAAATTCTTAAAAACATTGAAAATTTTCCTGATTGCAACAGTTTTGTGACTATTAAAAAACGTTATAATTTAGTACTTTCTACGGTTTCCTTAGGCTTTAATTATGATCTGAATTCTATTTAGAATACTTTTCACTAGATTGTTTGAAAATAATTACGGGATATTGTTCTATACCGATTCGTTTCGCACACATAATTCTTCACTCGATTATGATGAATTTTCGCATTTTGCCAAATTTAGTTTTTTATGGAACGAAAAGTACTCAATAATATTTATATTAGGGGACCAAGGGGCCAATCTAACAAGGTAATTGACTGATTTTCAAACCATTCAACTTATTTTTGTAATGTGCTTTGGATCATTATTCCGTTGAAATATAATATCTTTATACAGAATCTAAAACATGGAAGTTGAGATGACTGTAAAATACTTAAGGTTCATTTTCCTTCCTATTTTGGTAATCCGTCCAGCATTTTGGTCCTTTATGCACCCCAGACCATTTGACTGCCACCAGAAAATTTTCAAGTAGACTGAAATTTCTTGTTAGTAATGGAAGACCTAGTTTTTTTCCCCAAAGCCAACATTGTCTATCAGTCCCAAAACGGTTCATTTTTGTTTTGTCTGACCTCACAACTCTTTTCCAGTCATTAGTCGTCCAATTTTTATAATTACTACAAAATTGCAGTTTTTGTTGCCTGTGTTTTCTTGATGAAATGGCTTCTTGAGGTTTACCCTTGTCACATATCCCTGACTTATTAGTTTTCTTGGAATAGTTTCAGCACTAATGTGAAGCCCCATGTCCGTTTTAAGTCTGTGTTGGCCTTGTACAGGAGTGTCGATCTCGCCCATCCTAATCAGTCGAACCAGTAACTTGCTGTTTCTTGCTAAAATATTTCTTGGTTGATCTCCAACATGTTCCAAACAATGAAGAGGCTTTTTTATAACATATCTACTTACTGTAAAAAAATTCAAACCAACTCGAGCAGTTATTTTTCTCATCGAAGGGCTTTCATTCACCAAAAGCTTAATACTGTTGTTTATGTCAGAGAAAACTGAGTTCATCCTCATTTTTTTAATTTATCTGGCTCAAATATTATTTTTTATGTATGTTCTGCTTGGTAGTAACAATTTTAAGTTGTTAACTTGACACATTAAAACTTGAACTTCACTCTAAAACGTCCGCCACAAAACTGTTGCAATGAACCAAAAACGGAAATCCTGCCCCTGAGAGAGCTAACATTGACTAATCCCCTCAAGATGCTTTTAGAATTATACCTCCTAGTCCCAATTAAATTATTTTGGCCCGGAGTAGTAAATATTATAGTGGTTTAATTTTGTTTTCTATAATATAACTTAACTTACATATCATTGCAACGGTTTTGTGAGTCACTGTATATATATATATATATATATATATATATATATATATATATATATATATATATATATATATATATATATATATAAAGCTAAAAGTCTTTACAATAAAGAGGGCGGGAAAGAGAGTGAAATGGTTACAATGGTTTGTCACTCCATTAAACTTCTCAGGGCAAGCTGCTTCTCCAACTTCACCACAAATCAATGAACTTCAGTAATGGGCAATGTTCCAAACAATCCCCAATACTTCCTTTTCAAAGCAACTTCATTTATTATCACCAGACAGTCTGATCGGCCTTATTCGTCAATGTCATTATTGTCGAAATAAAGGACATTTCTGGCTGTCCTGTCCTACAATTTCTTTAAGATCATATCCACGTATTCTGTGATGGTAATCCTGTGTATTTCCAACCAAAAAATTATGTTGACAGTTTATAGAGAAAACTTGCCATACAAAGTCAATATTAAAAACATGAAAACTAGTAGGGCTATGTATTTTTAAAGAATCTGGAAAATAAGTTATGTCTAACAAGAAAACAACCCAAGGTGTGCCGCATCATTTCTGTTTTTGTTTTTTTTTGTGATAATATCAAACATTTTTTTTAGTACTAAAACATATTATGTTTTGGTACTAAAAAAATATCAGACACATTTTTTTAGTCCTTTCGCCGATCTGAGGGGTGAAAATTACCCTTAATATTCAACATCAAAAAAGATTCTTTTTTTTTTTGTTATATCTCGATAAGTTTTAAATCAACATAGATTTTTCCCCTTATAAAAAAATGCTGAAATATACCTAGTAAAGTTTCTGTGATATTTTAAAAGCATGTTTGTGTAAGTTTCTTTTTAATAGAGAATTTGTATATTTCAGAAATAGCTCATTCTTATATTTTAGAAAGATTACTTCATTCTTCCATAAACATTTTTTTTTACAAAACCCCGAGTCAAGACGTAACTTTTTTTTTCTACATGAGAATACCATCTCCATTAGGTTATACAATTAGGTATAACCTAATGCAGCTAATCGTACACGAAAATAAGCCAAAAAATTACGCTTACACCCGTAAAAAAAAATAGGAAGTCATAGAATGATTGGGATTCGGCTAAGAAAAAAAAAACACCAGATTTTTACAAGAATCATATTTTCACCATGTTCGTTTTGGACTTCCTCCATGCCCTAGCCACTCATTGCTAAAGAAGGCTACCAAAGAACATGACGAAACCTTCTACATGTCGATTTTTCTCAAAACCTGATGTTTTTTCTGATCCAAATCCAAATCTATTTCTTGACTTCTTATCACCTCTAATGCTAAATATCTTCATCTCACTAAAAAAAAAGAAAAAAAAGAAAGAATATAACGTTTCGCATAAACGTTAGAATCGCACAACGCCTTTTTATAGCAAACATTTAATCATTGATTTCATTTAAAAAATCTGAAACATTTCAAGATATAAAAAAATCCTCTTTTTGTGGTGATTTTCAGCCCAAATTGACAAATAAGCACACAAAAAATATGCGTATAATATATTTTTAAGTACTTGAGCATATCACAAAAAGAAAAAAAAAATCGGTGAGGAAAACTTGGGGTAGCTTCCTTGTTACCTGGATTCCCGCCAAAAAGCGCTTGTCACATCATCATTCCAGTATAGGTACAAACAAAATAATACATGGAGGCGAAAAAAACTATAAAGTAGATCACCATTTTATTATTTTTGTTTTTGTTTTTTTAATGGTGCATCTACTATTAGGGTCATTAGCATGTGCTAGGTGGTGTCGTCGGAATTGGGAAATCTACCCACACCCAGCAAGGAATGAATGGGTATATTTGTTAATTACATTTAGTGAATCGAAGCTAAATATAAGAAAGCTATATCTAAATATATCTATCGAAGCTATATCTATTATTTAATAGATTATGATTCGTAGTTAATAATAAATGGATGTTAAAGTTTATGAGATTATGCTTGGGTCTCCGGGAGATGGCGGTTCGAGACCCGCCTGCAGTAGGTTGACTTCTCTCATCTATGGGCACCGGAAGGGTGGTAACCTATAGACATCCCGGTACTAATGGCCTGGATGCAGATGCGCGGTAAGGAAAAAAAATAGATTTTGCAGTTTCTTCTGTACTACTGAAACAAATTAGGTTCGGGAAGGTTTCTGTTTCAAAAGGAAAACGCGATGAGCTAACCTTTAAGGCTAAGAGAAAAGAAAGAGGTTTTTCCTGTCGTATGAAGTAAGTGCACCGCATGAAAGCAAAGTGGATTGGGCTAATGCCGCCCTCTTGAGGAACTCCGACAAGTCTGCACTTCGCCTAGTTCTGCCTTCAGAAAATACTCCTAAAAATGAAGGCTATTTGCCACAGAGCCTGAAATGGGATTGCTATTCGTCGGGATTGACTAAGTAAAATCTGATAAAACAAACGTAACTAAAAGAGAAGTAAAAGCTTTACTCCCTAGGCACGCAATCTCTGGCAAACACACTTCTGACTTGAAACAAACTTTCTCAGTAACAATCTGAAAATGTCAATGAGTCATTATATAAAAAAACTTTGATAATATTCCCCCTAAGTCGGAATTTAATTGTACACCTTTCTGATTACTTTCCAGCTGTACTCCTAGCTATAAATCTGTTGGTTCAATCTACTGCAGCTGAAAATGTACCGGCGAGTAGATCTGAAAAGCGATATGCAAACTGAAGTTATATTTCGGCCATTCGGCACCACTGTGAGACGTCTGGCCAATTAGCACCGACATCCATGGCGAAGCAGAGAATTTACTCAACGGGCCTTGAGATTAGTAATGCCCAGGTGCAGGTGGGACTCGAACCCCATCTCCCGCATGAAAATTCAAGGCGTTAGCCACTAGACCAGGGGGAGAACTGATCCTGTTTCCCAACCAAATTCACGCAACCAATTTCCCCCCAACCTCACAAAATCCCTTGTTAAAAAAGTAAAATCCCAACCTTCCAAAACTGTCTCTCCCAATTCTTCCCTAACTCCCAGTTCCCAAATGTTCCGATCTCTACCATTTACACCTGGACTGACTGATAAACTTACAAAGACAATAAAAAAATCCTACCCTACCCTAAATTTTGGTTTGAAAACTACCAACAAACTCAAAACCCTTTACACCAAACTCAAAGATCCCATCCCTTTTGAACAAACCACCCGTTGTGTTTACCAAGTCCCTTGCCAAACCCCTTCCTGTAATGGTGTATACATAGGAGAAACCATAAATGACATTCACCCACGTCTTAGACAACATAAACGAACCATCACTAATAAAGAAATAGATAAGTCTGCACTTGCTAAACACGCCATTACGCAAAAACACACTTTTAACTTCGACGACACGAAAATTCTTTCTACACAACGAAACAAAAAAAGACAACAGATCTCGAAATGTGTACACATAAACTTAAACAAAAACAATATAAACTACAAAACTGACAAAAAAGGCATTTCTCCTATGTACGCTAATATTTTCCAAAAACTCACCCGACCTCCCACCTAGATTTTTACCATGCCCCTTGGGTATCCTTCCATTAACACCCTTTTCTCCTTTCCTGTCATAAAATGTCATAAACATGCCTTTTGATCCTTACCGACCTTTCTCCCACCACCTGCTGTTTTCAGTTACATATACCCCAGTAGATTCCTTTTTCCTTAGACACTTTCACAATGGTTACTTAATTGCCAACCTTGGTCTTCCTCTGCTGCTCGGCATTTCCATTAGTATGTAGTATCTTATTTCTTTGTAAAAGACGGACAAATGCTCTGATCACAAGTTGTAGGTCGTTAGGCGTCGCTGTCAGGGATTTAGCTGAGATCATATTTTTATGAAAATCTGTTTATTTTTCTTAGCCGATTACCAACTGCTTCCTGACTTCTTAAAAGCTTTGATCTTCCCTGCCTAAAGCCAAATATTCCGCGGATATAGAATCACACATCACTCACTTTTTACTGATATCCCATCGTCTTTGATCCAAGCGGTTCCCCCAACTTATCATCTTTAACCTAACTCCGGAATGTCAAATCAATCACAAGACATAATGTTTTGATCTAGCATGGGTCAAGTGCACTACACTACTGATCCATATATCCTCTTAAAATTTCTTTTGGTTCAAACATCAACCGCCGTTGCGTTACTTTCATATGCTCGGATCTTGGCTGTAAAAAATCTCACATCCTGTAATCTTTATCACCTGATTTCTCACTCCGTATCATTATAAAACGGGGTTAGATTCAAGTTGCACCAGAAACCTCTCAACCTACCCTCCATCTACCTCACCTGTAATAAGGGTTTTTCTCCTTGTCGACTATAGTCTGTCATAAACCCGACTTCCTGCACCCTTAAGTGGTTACTCAGCTGAACCACTATTCTACTCTCCTTACAGTTAGTTTTACGTTCTGCCTCTAACCACCGCACACTTAATTTCCATCAAGTTCTCCTTTAGGCTTCCTCGCTGGGGCATCATCATTTTTGTTTCCCGGCCTCTTTCTCCAGCGGTGCTCGTTCCATGGCCGTTATATTTCGCCCATCTCCTAATGGGCTTCATCAGACGTTGTTGTGCTCCTGCATATCTCAAGAGAACACAACAATATCTGGACGACAATGGAACGAGCACCGCTGGAGAATGAAGCCGGGAGACAAGAAAGCTCGTTTCCTTCATGTGCTACTTTTTTTTACGGCGCATCGACATCTAGGCCATTAGCGCCGACATCTAGCGTGCAGCTTGGAGTTTCCCCAACGAGCCGTGGGATGAGAAAATTCCTGCCGCCGGTGGGAATCGAAACCACCATCTTCCGCTTATGAATCTAAGGCGCTAGCCACTAGACCACGGGAGACCCCTTCATGTGCTATTATCCGGAATTTTAAATATTTTATATATTTACTCACATAGTACTTACTGTCTTATTTAACAGGTTAATATAAATTAATAACAAACCGAAATACAAAAAAGATTAAAAAGCATCAGCTTTAATGAAATTAATCAAAACCTAATATAAACCTAATTATAAAAATATGAAAATGTTTTGCGGTTTAAGGATGCTACGGTGAAATAGTAGATAAATCGGGCTCGCGATTGTTCAGATCCTTGAGAAAAATAAATAGGTTTGCGGGAGGGTGTGATGATCTGTAAGGTACCTAGATTGAGTAGACAACTAATATATGTTAAAAATCCTCTAGCTGATTAATATTACAGTTGGGGAAAATTTCCTTGGGGTTTATGATAATTTTAGTCTTCCTGTAATTTATTTTAACAAGAATAAAAATATACTAATAAATATTTGTATTTTTTTTTCTATGTTGAGCTATTACATATAAAATGGAAATGGGAGGGTTATGTTTAGGATAGCTGGTGTTTTATGGTTTCGATTAAAAATAATTCCTATTTTTTCGTATTAAAAAAGGTTTTATATTCATCCATTAATGGTTTATTTCTATCCTTCTTGCTTGTAAATTACAGATTTCAGCAAGTGCATCCCTAGTACTAAGTGTTTTAATAATTTTTTCTTCTTGTAAGAACCAGTTAAATATATGTATTTTTGATGAGCTCTCTTAGCAAGTTCCTTTAATCGTTCGTGGCATATATTCGGGTAAATTACCAAACTGTCCTATTTACCGCATTTCAGGCCTAAAAAAAGGTTTCCTTAAATAGTGACATTATAATAGAACAGAAAATCTTACAAAATGAGTTTTTATTCCAAAATAACCTTTGATTAGTAACATTTTAGTAGAGATGAACCAACAATTTCATCCGAGGTATTACTCAGACATATCGTCGATACAAATGTGTCGATGTATCGACTGTAAAAATCACCACTTTTCAGAGGTAAAAACCTTTTATTGATTACTTTGCTTTTGTACAGTCAAACAGTCGGCAGATTCGACCTTCTGACAGTGTTTACTTTCCCTTTCACTGAGTGAACTAGGATTCGAGAATTTGCAGTCCAACAGCATTCGGTATAGATTGAAAATTAACAACGTTTTCTTTTTTCCTATTCGATGCTTTAAATTTATCCAATTCCAACTTCCACACCTAAAAAATACCTCAACATATAATATTTCCACGGTTTAATAATAATAATAATAATAATAAAAGTTTTCCGAGTACTTCCCCTCCTTTATTCCGTTCATTGCAACGCTTACTAACCACTAATTGTGATTTATAATGGCAACTTCCATTTAAATTGTTGAAATATTACTCGTGTAATATATTACCACGAAAAGGAGGGAAAAGGGGAACAAACTAATTAAATGATTAAGTGAGGTTTACTTTAGACTGGAATGAAAACCATTATTATCCCACTCTCCCCGCAAGATGATAAACGCAGGCCAGTTCTGTTGTGAATTCCTCACCTCAACATCCCCAGGGAGAAAGTTATCTATTGGCTACAGAAAGCTGTATTCAGGGCATAATTTTATTTATAAATAAAAATACCAATTTATTCGATCTTCATATATTTGCGAGAATACGAATTTATTTTTATTCATGTATATAAAATATAAAAATACAAATAAAATTTTATTCGCTCATTTTCCCGTGAATACAAATAAATTCATAGAAGAAATTGTAAATAATCACAAAAAATGTGAATATTCACAAATAATCAAGTGATTAAAAAAAATCACATTAAAATATATGAATAAAAATTTATTCACACTATAATTTGTAAATACAAATTTATTCACTCTATAATTTGTGAATACAAATTTATTAAAAAAAAAAAATCGCAAATAAATTATGAATTTATTCGAATTAACGATCAGATGATATTACATTTTTATTTATTTGTTTTCTTTTTCATGGCGCTTAACGTCTAGGTTATTAGCGCCTAAATTTTTTTTTTTTTTTTACCCCGAGCCCGCCGCGGCACCATCAGCCATGCTGCAGAGACATAGCACCATCTGTAGCTCTGGCGGTCCATAAAAAAAAATTGAATCTAGGCGCTGATACTAATACGTTTCCTGAAGATAAAAAACAATAATGTTATAATAATGTTATATCGCAGCCTGGTGAGAGCCAAGATGGATTATGGCTGCACGGCCTATGGTTCAGCTTCCCCCACAACTCTCAAAATGCTTGATAGCATTCATCATGCTGGCATCAGACTAGCAACCAGAGCTTTCCGATCCAGCCCTGCAAACAGTTTATGCGTTGATGCAGGAGAACTGCCTTTGGAACTTCGTAGAGAATTATTAACACTTGACTTCTACATTACAATCATATCCTCCAAAAATCACCCCTTTAACGAATATATCCAGGATCTTGTAACCATGCCTAGACGAAGAGTACCAAGAAAGCCTTTCCCCATCAGGGTATCAGAATTATTGACTAAATTCAACATTATCCTACCGCCTATTATTCATAATGCTGTACCCTCCAGAGAACCATGGTCTCTACCCTTTCCCAATATCAACCTTGCATTAACCAAATTCATGAAGAAAGATACTAACCAATATATTTATCAGCAAGAATTTCTTAAAATACGAAATGAATTACCACAAGCTAGTCATATTTTCACTGACGGTTCTAAGGATATCGATGGAGTTGGTGCTGCTACACTCTCCAATGCCACAAAGAATCTGTTCACCCTCAGCAATATGTGTAGCATTTTCACTGCCGAACTGTTGGCCATAACGAAAGCCTTAAATATAAATACTAACAATAATTATCTTGTAATTTTTACGGATTCGTTGTCTGCACTTCTTGCTTTAAGGAATCCATTCTCAGATCATCCATTAATCACACTTACTCATGAAACCATAGCAGAACTTCACAGTAAAACAGTTCTTTTCGTATGGGTCCCCGGCCACTCTGGAATTAAAGAGAACGAGTAGGTCGATACCTTAGCGAAAAGAGCTGTAAATGAAGGAATCCCCTATCACAATGTTCCAAAGAATGATATCATTAATTACCTCAAGCAAATAGTCTGGCAAAACTGGCAATCTACATGGCAGATAATAGAGGACAATAAATTAAGAGAAATAAAATCGACAGTTAAAGCTTGGAAGACCCCACCCAGCATCAATAGAAAACATGAAGTTGCCTTAAGTCGATTGCGGATTGGGCATACAAGATTAACGCATTCATTCCTTTTTTCTAAAGAACCGCCCCCAATCTGTGAATCATGCAACGTTCAAGTAACAGTAAAACACTTACTTACAGAATGCCGAATATATCAATCAATTAGAGAAGAGCTAATGTTATCAGACGTCATGGATGAAATCCTTGGAGATGATGCTGATAACGTTAGAAAGCTATTAAACTTTATAGACAAAACGGAACTAATTAATAAAATCTAAAGCATTCAATTGAACAGATAGCGAATGGTGAGTGTGTTTAATGTTTGTGAGTAAGGCTGAATGGAACTGGGTTTGTGTATGTGCATAGGTGTGCCCATGTGTGTATGTGTACATTTTGAGTATGTTTGTATCTATATGTTTAATATTTGTGAGTAAGGTTGAATGGAACTGGGTTTGTGTATGTGCGTAGGTGTGTCCATGTGTGTCTGTATGTGTGTATGTGTACATTTTGAGTATGTTTGTATCTATATTTGCCAATGAAAATGACATTGCAAGTAATCTCAGTAAGCAAAATATACCAGAATCAATAATAAATAATTAAATAAAATTCAAAAGCTGATCTAACCATTTAATTAATTCAAAAGTAATAAGAAAATATTTCACCACAAAATATAATAAAACATTCACTCGATGGCGTTAAGGACCCTAAGGTTGACACGCCTTAAAAAAAAAAAAAAAAAAAAAAAAAAAAAAAAAAAAAAAAAAAAAAAAAAAAAAAAAAAAAAAAACCAATAAATATATATTATATGATGGTGACCTTATTTTTCAATATATTTAATTGCGGCAGAAGGTCTAATTACAAAAAAAAAACACACTTACTTTCTTCACAACTCCTTTATTCTACTCTACACGTTTCTCGTCTCTATGACGCCTCCTCAGGAACACTTAAACTAATATACATTATATCATTACAGCCTACACCTCCGAGAACTTTCCGCAGGTAGGGCCACGTCTAGACTGATGAAATGAATCATGTCCATTACGTATCAACATGCGTACTAAAACGAAGATTCTCAGAGTTGTAGGCTGTAATGATATATTATATTATAGTCCGAGAGCTGGCAACGCACTTTTCATGAAGTGTTTTATGCACCTTGAAATTTTGCTATAATGTACCTCTTAGGTAGATAAGAAGGTAAATATGTGGACATACCTTGGAACACCAGGTACTGCGCATAGGGGAAAGGAGCAAAACAATATTTCCGAAAAATAGAGTTTCAATCAGAAGCCAACTATCATTAATGTAAAATTAAGACAATTTTACAATGATTAATAAATATGGCAGGTACTTTTAAGGGGTAGAACACGTAAAAAAAAAACTTAATTGTTTTTATTCTCATATTAAATATTCGCGCTGCCATTTAAATCGGAACAGCTGTACAAGATCATATGAGCAAGAACCAATGAGAGCGCAGAGAATAACCACAACTGCGCGGTGCTGTCATTCACTCTTACGGTTACGCGCAGTGTATTGCAGTCTATCATAATCAACATTTATTTTTATGTTTCCTGATAATTAAACCCCACAAAAGTGTCTGCCCTTTTGTAATTATTTTCAAATATGTTTACTGAAGACGCTGTTTAAATCCCAGCGTGAATAAAGCACTTCATTTAATATTAAAAATAAAAACTAGGTACTTAGTTGTTTTTTTTTTAATTATCAATTTAACCCCCTTAAAAGTGCCTGCCTTATTTATTATTAATTTGAAAATTGCCTTAATTTGCCATTTTTTCATTAATAATAGTTGGCTTCTGAATAAAACTCTACTTTTGGGCAATATTGTTTTGCACCATTCCCCTATGCGCAGTACCTGGTGTTCCATGGTATGTCCAGGAAACACATATTTACCTTCTTATCAACCTAAGAAGTACATTGTAGCAAAATTTCAAGGTGCATAAAACACGTCATGAAAAGTGCATTGCCAGCTCTCGGGCTATTAGTTTAAGTACTCCTGAAGAGGCGTCTTAGAGACTAGAAACATATAGAACAGAATAAAGGAGTAGCAAAGAAAGTGGGCTTTTTTTTTTTTAAATTTCACATTCTGACACACATAAATATAATATGTACATTTATAAACTACTCCCAAGACTCGAAGAAAAGATAAATTTTAGGCGGCATAATTCACCGAAAAGTCCCAATGCCAAAATGTATAGAAATGAGACTTCATTTCCGCTTATTCTTAATGAAATTTCTATTACAAACACTTTTCTCATATCCATACTGAAATGACTGAAATATTCATTTTACTGATAAATTAAATTTTTTAAAAAAATTACAACCAATAAAAAACTGAGGAAAATATAAATAAAAACCCGTTTGAAGGACCAAAACTAACACTTGAGCTCTTTTAAGTACCGATTTCTCCGACAGATATCTTTCTATCGAAAATAACGTATATTAATATAGTAAGTTTTCGGATGGTTACTCACCAACGTACGACAATTTTTTAAATATGCGAAAATCTAAAAACTGATTATGTCTTTTTAATTTTTTTTTTCACGTTTCAAGATATGTATCAACATTAATATAGACCTTTTTTTTAGAAAACTATCTAGAAAACGAACAGACAAAATATATTTACAACTTTCAACCTCCTGTATTTTCTTGACCAATGGAATCTGAAACGTGGGCACCATGAGGAAATCCGGTTTGCGGTTCCATAAGTTGGTTTCGTCCCAATAGAAGAAAAGAGGAGAAGTGCCAGAATACCGTTTCGTTTATTCGTATAAACGAAACGGTATTCGTATATTTTTAATGATACGAGGCATGAGGTCTCTGACTTAGGAAAAGAGGACCTATCACCAGAACAACAGCAGCATTATTCAAAATAGTAATCAAGAATTTGCCTATACTTGCCGACTTCATTATTTTAGACTTGCTTTGAATTCTTCATCAACGCATCTACAAGTGACTAAGCTGAGATATTGACCATAAAAAAAGGAAGTTGATCCCATATTTAGCAATATTTTTTCTTAAGGCCTTTTTTTAATAACGCTTTCGTGAAAAACGGTAAATGTATAAATGGGAGTCATTAGTATGCTGTCAACCAATTGCAACTGGGCAGTATAACATTAAATTTTTTTTTCTCCCTAAAATGCTTACGTTTTAGCGCGGTTCCTCCCTCCCCGATAGGGAGGAACCCCGCTTATAAGGTTGATACAATGAAACAATCCGGAAGTGCCGACTAGAAAATTTCGCATTTCAGAACCCCTAGAGACCGAAAATAACGGTGGTTAAAATTTGTATATATATATATATATTTGTCTGTTCGCGGATTTCTGGCCTCCCTAATGGTCCGATTTTGATGAAATTTGGTACAAAAATCTGTCGCCCGATTTGAAAGGTCAAGTTCGTTAACCAGCAAAATCCGCCCACTGGAAGATGGCGTTTGGGGCGAAATTCGCGCAAAAAAAATCGTTTTTGAGTTCATAAGCTTGTAAGTACTCGTTTTATAGGCAGACATAAAAAGTTTTGGTAACTTTGTATATTTTCCTTAATATCTCGAAAAAGGTTGAGAATCTTGGCAAACGAAAGAATACCATTAGAAAGATTACTAAATGCTCTACAAGCAGGTTCTGATGAAAGTTTTGATTAGGCGATGTCAATCGGAGAAATAAGTGCTTAAAACGTTAAAGTAATTGATTTTGCTTATTCGAACTGTTCTTTTTGTCTGTTTTTATTCCTTGTTATTTTTTAATTGCTTATAGTTGGATAATGTATTTTACAATAAAACAGATTAGGCAAAATAAGAAAAACAATTCATTGTTAGAAATATAGCTTGCCAAGAGAAAAAGATTCGATGACGTCTTTTGAATATTTTCAATTGCCTTTATGCTGTTGGTTTTTTTATTTTATTTTTTAATTGATTTTATCTGTAGAATTATTACTATAGTAAAAGAACACAGGAATAGGTGAAAATTTTTGATATTTTCCAATTCATTGAAACGTATGAAATGAACTATCGGTAGAAGAGGTTTCTAGGGTCTTGCGGACCCGACCCCAGGTATAGCCATAAAACCCTTTGAAGAAAGGCCGAGGAAAATATTATCTGTTTATATTCTATGTTTTTCAAATGAGAATAGGGATATGAACAGGAACCGTGGTCTAATGGCTAGCGCCTTGGATTCATAAGTGGGTTCGATTCCCAACCTCCGGCAGGAATTTTATCATCCCACGGCTCGCTGGTAAAATTCCTCGCTACACCCTGGATGTCGGCGCTAATGACCTAGATGTAGATGCGCCGTAAAAAAAAAAAAAAAAAAAAAAAAAAAAAAAAAAAAAAAAAAAAAAAAAAAAAAAACTGGAACCGCGCTAAGATGACGCAGTTCCTGCGAGTCGGACTTTTTTATTTATAGAATGTTCCCTTAAAGAGGCATCACAATGCTGTGAGACATGTAGGGAACCGAGAAAATAAATAAGGTTAAACTGTTTTGTGAAGTTTTACAGGACTCTATATCGATATTTCCTATGTAAATTTGTTTTCCCGTAAAGTTAATTCGGTTCAATAGACCAGACCTTGTTTAGAGTGTTACAGAAATTCATCTGACCACTAATATTAATCAGTTTGTAAATTTTAGTTCAGAACTGTTCATATCAATTATCAAAGAAGCCATGATAAAGCTTAGAAATTACCACCTACACTAAGTCGGAATTGTTCAAGTAAAAGCTGACGTCCAATTCAATTCCAGAAGAGCTTTTTCAAATGAAAGGAACAACAATATAATAATTCTGAGCGAGTGGGAGAGCATAATGAAATAATAAACGTAGCCGGACGGGTACCTGAGGCTCGCTGATCGGCCGAAAATTCCTTTTTATCTGCCGAACAAAGGTAGAGACAAAGCCCCAGGGAATAAGAAAGGGAGTGAAGTGTGGGAGGGAGGAAAGATACCCTTCCATTATAGGGCTTTGTTTATTGTAGCCCCCTAACACAATTGTATTGTTGGAGAGGGCTGAGGCTTTGCTATCCAACTTCACAATAATAGGCCCCTCGTTCCTCTCCAATTCACATAGGAGGACCTTACAGGGCACTGTCTGCGGCTCATTAATTACCTACGGATAACCAATTTAGACCCTCTGGGATATTTCGGGCTTTAAAGGACGGCTATTTTCGTTCGAGAGTCCTCCTGTTTTTATAGGACAAGCCAAAGTAGACTGTAGACTCAAGTACATATGAGACGTTCACGAATAGAAGGGTGGGGAATACTGAAGTTTAGCATCCTCCAAACCGATTATTTTCAAATTTTGCACTAAACGTATTTTGATGCACTAAGCACGAATACGCTAAAAAAAAAGGACTCGCTCTCAACTAGGAAAGAAGTTATTACGCACTTAAGTTCACTGTTATGGAGGTTATAAAATGTGGCGTAAACAACGTATTTGTAAACATGCGCATGCACAGGAATGTAAAATTGGGAAATAAAGAACTCTCATTTGAAATGTTGATAAACTAGTCACAAAAGAGTGATAGTTGACTTGTCCCAAAATATCAAGCGTTATGTGCATAGACACATTAAAGTTAAAACGTATATTTTTAATGCCTATATATTTATTTTTTCTGGAGCGAACACTCCTTTTTACCAGAGCGATTTTGACTGTTTTTACATGACATATTTCTCATTATTTGTATATCTACCGCGTTTTGTTGCAACGAAGTAAAAATAACTGCCGGTATATGAAAATTAATAATTTCTTTATACTTTTGTTACACACCAATCCCTCTTGATTACCACGATGTATACCAAGTTTTATTGCAATGTAATAAACATTTAGACCGTTAGAGGAATGTCAATAATTTGTATCAATAAAGGAACATTGTGAGGTATGGTATGTGAATGATAGTTACCAAGTTTCGTAAAGAAAAAACAAAAATTGTGCCCGCTAAAACACACACACATATATATGAATAATAATTTTCGTTTTAACGAAATTTTTCATAGATTCTTTTATGTGTGAAACCGCAAAGCCTACATAAACTGGCTCAAATATATTTAGATATTCAGTCATTAATTGAGAAATGCCAGAATAAGTTAACCTGGACAGTACCCCAAAGGTTTTACATATGAAATTACAGGCTAAATGAAAGTAGTTAAATAATATATTCATTTTTGTCTAAGTTTGAAGTTGCCTATATATTTAGACAATTTTAAAATACTAAATGACGGTTATTGAGAGGAGATCGTTGACCGTAGATGATGCAAGGTAGGGATTGTCGGGGTACGGTCCCTGCTACTTAATAAAACTACATTTTACCATAAAAATGGTTTTATTGTGCCGACGTTTCGGCTTGAACTTCAAGCCGTCATCAGGGCTGTAAAAAACAAGTAGGACGGATGTAATACTGAAATATACATATATATATATATATATATATATATATATATATATATATATATATATGCCTACATACACAAATACACATACATATATTTATGGAAAAAGACAAAACATAAAATACTAGAACATAATATATTAGAAGAACAATGTGCTCTAGAAGTGTTTGGATTATTAGGAAAACAGATATAAGAATAACAGATTACATATTAGATTAGATATAAGAATAACAATATGGGCTTACCGATGGGAAGATAGAGAACTATTCCTCACAAATGCGGGATCATTTCTGACAGTTAATACAGGGAAACATAGGAAGAAAGGAGTTGGTGAGGGGGGGGGGGGGGG
The DNA here is from genome assembly GCA_946811695.1 of Gonocerus acuteangulatus. Lineage (NCBI taxonomy): Eukaryota > Metazoa > Arthropoda > Insecta > Hemiptera > Coreidae > Gonocerus > Gonocerus acuteangulatus. The sequence continues at coordinate 109,204,883 of OX328124.1, read as the reverse complement.
GGGGTTCTGGACCACCCAATGGACAGAGAATATAGAAGATGAAAGAAAGAGCGGCAAAAGCGGCGAAGTACAGTAAGGGGTCATAAAGGCTTGAAGTTCAAGCCGAAACGTCGGCACAATAAAACCATTTTTATGATAAAATGTAGTTTTATTAAATAGCAGTGACCGAACCCCGACAATCCCTACATTAAATGACGGTTATTTTTTATTTAAGTTGAATTCAGTTTTGAGATAATAAAATGATTGCAGACGAGCAGTGAACTTGTAAGAAGTTGTTCAAAAAGCGTTTCCCAACACAAATAAATAGCAAGAAATTTCAAAGAATGTTTTATTGACCCCCCCCCCCCTAAAACTGACATCGACGAAACGCCCACTATATAATTTTAATGCCTCCACCAGGCTCAACAATATATGAGTCTGAATTTACGGTCGGAAAAGAGTAATTCGAAGGGAAACCCGAACCACAATAATTTCTCTCAACCAGGAAAAATTATTAAACAGGAAAACTGAATTAAAAATTTTAATTTCACGACCACGAAAAATTAAAAAAAAAAAAAGAGTCCTATTTTAATTAACTCTCCCCTCTCAATGGGCTGATGTAGAAATTGATTAACTCGTGGAAGGCTAATTTACGATTCAAATTATCTTTTTATAGAAACCAATGTTGATTCTTACCACCGACTAATCATGTTCGTAGTGTGCATATATAAATGTACATATGTATATATAGTTTTATTTACAAACTAGCTGAGTACCCGTGCTTCACCACGGCCGATGAGTAGTTTTTATATTGCGTTAAATAAGGTATGATCAAAATTAACGCTTCTACATAATTTTGAACAGCTTCTTATTGCACGGACTTTAAGAGTTACCCAGGAAACACCATGTGGATGTAACCGTGCTTGTTTCCGTTGGGGAGTAAAAAAAGGAAAATACAACATCCTCTTAAAATGTTAGGTAAACAGAGACAAATACACGTTGAAAAGAATAAACTGACAACTTTGAAGTTTTAAGAACTTATCTCTTCGATTGACATCCCCCCACCAAACATTACAACAGAATCTTCTTTGTAGAGAATTTAGTAACCTTTCGAATAGCCGCCTTCCACTTACTACGATTTCCCAACCGTTTTCGAGATATTTTAGAAAATATACTGAGATCCGAAAACTTTCTATCAACATTAATACAATTTTTTCCATATACTTCTTGCCTCCAAACGATACCAAAGTTTAAATATCTTAGATTAGATGAATGTCAAATATCTGGTACAGGTTTCAAGTGAACCAATCATCGTTTCTGAATACCCAAACAGAAAATTAGTTTGGAAAAGTATTTCTATCAACTTTTCTCGTAAACGGTTACAGAAATCGCTTTAAAAATGGTTTCATTAGTTTGCCTACGTTAAGGAACCTTTTTAACGAGTGCCTGCAAGCAAATGGGCTCGAAAATGTAAGCGTTCCGATTTTTTCGCGCTACTTTTGCTCCAAAAACCATGTTGCCGTAAACGGATTCAGCTGGTTAATGAACTTGACCTTTCTAATGCGAAGAAAAATGTTTGTAGCAAATGTCATCAAAATCGGACCATTTTTGAGCCGATGAGGAACTTCTTAATAATTCAAACCCCTCTAACAGTCCAGTCAACGAATGCTTAAAAACAGCTATAGGTGGAAATTTTTGGAACACAATTTTTGACTTCTTAACTTTGTTTGAGCTGGATAGGAGGTGAACATATCAAAAGTCCTCACCCCTAGCCTTTGTGCCGGGGGGAGGGGGGGTTTAGAAGGTCACATTTTTCGAGTTTTCACTTATATCTCAGAAACCCTGCGTCCTAGCGACATGACTATTCTCTAACAAATGAAAGCTGTTTAAATTTCCTACAAGTTCTAACTTATAAAGTTTTTCGAGATATCTTTAGGTTTCGAAATATCCGCTCTTCAAAGTCGGTCATTTTGGGGAAAAACACTTTCGCAGCATATTTTTTCCCCTTTTTGGCGGGATAACTCTTCAACGATGAACCCAAAAAATAAATAACGGTTAAAGGGTTATAGAGTATTGCATTCCCTTCAATAATATATATTACTTTGCTATTTTATGTATTTTCCTTCAAACGTAAAAATAATTTCAGTGTTCATCGTGAAATCTGAAATTTAGCAACTAATAGTCCAGGTAACTAAGATTTATAAATGGAAATGTTTGGAACACAATTTTTGACTTCATAACTTTGTTTCGGCTAGTTAGGAAGTCAACGTATCAAAAGTCCTCGCCCGTAGCCTTTGTGCCGGGGGGAGGGGGGGTTACAAGGCCCCATTTTTCGGGTTTTCACTTATATCTCGGAAACCGTGGGTCCTAGTGACATGATCATGCTTTAACAAATGAAAGCTGATTTAATTTCCTACAACTTCTATTCAATAAAGTGTTTCGAGATATCTTTAGTTTTCGAAATATCCGCTTTTGAATGTCTGTCATTTTAGAAAAAAGCACACATTTTTATATTCTCGACCGGATATCTCTTCAACGATAAACACAAAAAATAAATGTAGGCTATAGGGTTGTAGAGCATTCCATTCGCTTCAATAATATATATTACTTTACTATTTTATGTATTTTCCTTCAAACGTGAAAACAGTTTTAATGTTTATCGTAATATCTGGTGACAACTGACCAATGAACCATTCAATTTCTCACCATTTCCAGTCAATGTATAGTCCAAAATATGCTCCATTATGTAAATATAGTGAGTACATACGTCCAGTACTCACTATATATATAATATAGTATACGTTGACCTCCTAACTAGCCGAAACAAAGTTATGGAGTCAAAAATTGTGTTCCAAACATTTCCATCTATAATTCATAGTTACCTGGACTATAAGTCGCTAAATTTCAGATTTCACGATGAACGCTGAAATTATTTTTACGTTTGAAGGAAAATACATTAAATAGCAAAGTAATATATATTTTTGAAGGGAATGCAATACTCAATAACCCTATAACCGTTATTTATTTTTTGGGTTCATCGTTGAAGAGTTATCCCGTCAAAAAGGGGAAAAAATATGCTCCGAAAGTGTTTTTATATATTATCTAAAATACTATTATGATATTATTATTAGGATATTATTATCTAACAATACTAAAAAATTCGAATATCAAAAAACCCTTTCTTAGCGAGTGCCTACGTTATATAGGGAGTGTCCATGCAAAATTTCAAATTTTTCTGTCTAGTGGTTTGGGCTGGGCGATGATAGGTCAGTGAGTGAGTGAGTGGTATTTGACAAATATATAGTATCTGTGATGTATGCAGCGTTATTTGTGGAGTTCTCGATTTCGTAGAAGGTAGAAAAATGATGTCTCTCCACTGTTTTTCAAAGTATTTATTAGCAAAAGCTTTTCGAGAACATGGTTCTCATCGTCAGTGCATCTATTACTCCACCGGTAGTACTGCTAACAGCCTCTCCGAACAGGTGTGAGGTAGGATTACCTCACACCTGTTCGGAGAGGCTGTTAGCAGTACTACCGGTGGAGTAATAGATGCACTGACGATGAGAACCATGTTCTCGAAAAGCTTTTGCTAATAAATACTTTGAAAAACAGTGGAGAGACATCATTTTTCTACCTTCTACGAAATATATAGTAGATAAATACAAATATAATTAAAGTGTTAATAATGAAACCGAAAAGAATTCGCTCTGAGTATCATAATCACTGCGTTGGTAGGCGCGTTTCCGCTACGGACTTCATATATATATATATATATATATATATATATATATATATATATATATATATATATATATATATGTACAGAGGCGTAAGCCAGAAAATAATATACAGTTACAATGATGATCCATAATTTTTGGAAGAAGCCGGATATTTTATTCCTTTAAATATGATTGCTTTTAATTTACTTTTAAGAAATTATAATTCATTTCTTCTGAATCCCTCAGGGAATGGTAGATATTTAGAGTAAGGGATTTAACCAATCTTTTACATTTTTCATTATATTAAAAGCCTTTCCTCAGCTTCTGGCCATGGCTAGAGCTTGTTCACTTTATTTCATTGAAGTAAATTCCTTCAAAGTCTTCATTCCATTCGTGTAAACAAATTCATTATTTTCAAATTAAATATTCCCTTCACAAAAAAAAAAAAAAAAAAAAATATATATATATATAAAATAAAGTAAAAGTGTATCAAGACCACCGCTTCAACTGCTGAAATTTCAAAATTAGAAACCACTTTACCACGCGCAGTTGAAGTGTGCAATTTCTTCAAGAACATTAAGTCAAAATATCCCAAATTCAAAAACCTGAATAACAAACTTTCCCTCGCCACTCAAGCTAACATCAATGCCAGGGAGCATAGAATATCCTTTCAATGCTTATACTATTGGTACAAGATAAAACTAAGTTTACCCATGCGTCAGATATAATGGTTGTCAGGTTATGTTTCATTGAAACGAATGAATCTAGCCTCCCTTAAAAACAAAAGTTACTAACAATCTAATAATGAAACACTGAAGATGTTACAATAGATTTAGGCCTCTACTTGAGTTAAGTCCAGCCTATTCAGCATTTCCAAGGAAGCTAGTAGCTAAGCTTACTCACGCTTCAGATATAATGGTTGTCAGGTTATGTTTCATTGAAACGAATGATTCTAGCCTCCCTTAAAAACAAAAGTTACTAACAATGTAATAATGAAACACTGAAGATGTTACAACAGATTTAGGCCTCTACTTGAGTTATGTCCAGCCTATTCAGCATTTCCAAGGAAGCTAGTAGCTAAGCGTACTCACGCTTCAGATATAATGGTTGTCAGGTTATGTTTCATTGAAACGAATGATTCTAGCCTCCCTTAAAAACAAAAGTTACTAACAATGTAATAATGAAACACTGAAGATGTTACAACAGATTTAGGCCTCTACTTGAGTTAAGTCCAGCCTATTCAGCATTTCGAAGGAAGCTAGTAGCTAAGCTTACTTAGACAGGACGTCTCGAGAGCTACTAAACAGCTGAGCTGGCCCGTTCGGGGGCTTAGCATTCATCTTTAATATTAACTGCTGTCATCCCACCCCTCTCTTGGTTATCTAGTTATCAAGATTAATTACACCGAAACTGCCAACACCGATCGTTGTAGTGCAGAAAAAAAAGCGCCCGTTAGGTAGGAGTTCCTTAAGCTGACTTCATAAACACAACATAGGTTACAATAAATTGAAAGAGTCTGACTCACAGGAACTGCTTCAACTTAGAGCGTTCTTATCCTTAGTGTTATCTGGATAGATTGGATTAGAAATAGTTAACACTTATCCTCCCACCCAAATTTCCTAATGTGCCATACTTCGAAATTAAAATCAGTAAAATTGAAACAACTTACCAAAAATAAAAACATGAAGGTAGCCGAATCTGCTCAAATCAACGTGACACTTGAATGAAATACGGCAAGCCTAACTGACTGCCAGTTCAAGTTTGTTTCAAGGGATAGTCATTTCATCTGGATCCCTGGTCATTGTGATATTAAAGAAAATTCAGTAGTTGATGAGCTCGCAAAAAACGCTTCTATAAGCGGTTTTAAATTACCAGATATCCCACTCAGTGACATTAATTCTGTAGTTAAGTCTGAAGCAATAAGGATTTGGCAAAGAGAATGGATTCATATGGAATTGGGAGATAAACTCAGGGAAATTAAGGATGAAGTGAGTAAGTGGACTAGTTCGGAGCGGGATAACAGGAGGGAATCAGTGATCCTCTCAAGATTACGGATAGGCCACACAAGACTGACGCACGGCTATCTCATGGAGAGGGGGGAGCCTCCGGAGTGCGAGGTTTGCGGCGTGTCCCTCACTGTAAAGCATATCCTGACGGAGTGTAGGGCATATGAAGACGAGCGAGTTCGACTGGGTCTCCCGATACATCTTAGAGAGCTACTAGGCAATAATTCGGTCCATCTGTCTAACCTTTTTTCTTTTCTTGATAAAACCAATTTGAAAAACAAAATTTAGCTCTGGGTTTAGATGTACTTTATCATAAAGTCAAATCATTTACCTAATGAACGATTATTATAAAGTGTATTGGCTTTTTAAATAAATTCCTATAAACATTTCCACTTAATATTCTCTAAATATATGTAGAACTAAATATTTATGTAATTAATAACTAATTTTCTAAAGCTAGCGTAAAAAATATTATTCTCTTAAAAAAAGAACTGTATTCTATTATTAATTGATTAACTTTAAATTATTAATACATTAACTATCCAAAATTTCGTTAAACATATTTTTGTTTTAACTGTTGGTGGCGTTCGGGGCGGGGGCCGGGCGCGTGGGTCGGCGGGAGCGATGGGCTTGGTTGGGGTTGAGGACGTGCCCCCCCCCCATGCGGTCTGTGAAGGTTTGGTTGCCCTGGCACCAGCAAGCACACCTTCTATCATAGACCTAGCAGCCAGTCACCAGATGCGGGCCACTAAGGTAGAACTGGCACGGGGGACTCTACTCGACCTTGGCTGGGTCCGCCTTCCGCTGGCCGTCGGGCTCTGTTTCCGCTTTGGATACTACCAACAGACCGACCAGGAGGCACAAATGACCCAATAGTGGTTGACTGGCCTTTAAACTTCAAGGAAAAAAAAAAAAAGGGATAGTCAAACCCCGACGCTTAGTCAGACCCGGTAACCCTGCTTCCAACTATGTGTAACACCTGGCAGGTAACATGTTTATATTCTGTGATGTGTTTGGAAAAAATGTAAACACCTCTTCTAATGGAAACTCAAACAAAAGTGAGATATTAGAAATCAAAATGCAAAATATTGTTTCATGATAAAAACGTATCTAGAAGTTTAGTGGTACTCTGAACTTTCTTTGGTATAGACAATTTACAGTGTCTCTGGTCTATAAAATTATCTGACTGTTATTTTATCTGAAACTAAATTAAACAGTAAAACTTATGATGTTATGTACAAGTTGCTTTATATCCTTTTAACATTTACCGGATCTAAGCTTAATATATTTATTTTTATTGCATACAAGATTTCTCCATTGCAAGGAGTTGGGCTTATATAATGATTTTAGTCCTATATTAGTATTAAATTCATATATGCACATACTAGAAATAATAAACCAAAAACAAGTACCTTTTTCTGAGCATAAAATTTATCGAATATTTACAGAAATTTACTAATTATAGAATAAAATTTCATTATTGTTAGGATGTAAGAAGTACTAAAACAATTCCTAATTAGTGAGACCCAAAAAAAAAAAAAAAAAAAAAAAAAAAAAAAAAAAAAAAAAAAAAAAAAAAAAAAAAAAAAAAAAAAAAAAAAAAAAGATTACTTTATATTAAATGCTTATTTTTAATTGCAGTTTTTTTGTTTTCTTTTATTTATTTTATTGCAATTTTTTTTTGGGGGGGTTATCCTCAGTGTCCTGATAATTATTATCACTAACATTATTGTAGCAACACTTTCAGAGGCCATTTACATTTAAAATTAATGGTTTTGTTAGTAAAGTGTTAGTTAACATAAGCAACCCACCGACTCTTCCCCTTGATAGCTGGTGAAGTGGCTGCTATATTGAAGTCGAGATCACGGCCACCACTGGATCTAACCTTAAACCGAGATGTAAACCGAAAATGAGTATTTACATTTTGATAATTACACACACCCACGATCACACACACATTTACCCACAAATACAGATAAAAAATACGGTCACTCTAAACACACAAACCCACTTCAAGCGGAATCATAAAAATACTGCATTCTCGTTTAGCCGGCCAAATTGAACGATTTTTAATCTGTAAAATATTTTTGGAGGCTTGAATGCCTTAGTTTAAAAAATATATATTTGAAATATCCAAAGCCTGTTAATTGGGAAACTATTATGAAAAAACTATCTACAAAATTTGGTCGGTTGCTTTAGCAAGAAATTATCATTCACCTCCTGGAATAAGAAGGTCCTAAATGTATTTTTAACTGCCGAAAACAATGATATAAGAATGTCTATTCTTTTCCATTCTTAGCACTTTCCTCCGAAAGAAATTATCTATTGAGGTTGCACTCATGACAGAAGTTTTGAAAAATTATCGATCGTATCAAGTAGACACCGAAAATGCCCCCCGTTAATATATATATATATATATATATATATATATATATATATATATATATATATGTCTGTTAACACGATGCACGCCAGAGTTTTTTGTTTTCTTCGCCACGAAACTTGGTATATAGTATTCCCGTAGCAAACGAATGAACGAGTTCGTTAACCAGTAAAATCAGTCCATCTGGAGGGTCGGGGGGGTTACTCCGGACCGAAGTACCCCAAGTAGGGGCGCTATATCCATATACTGCGTTTAATTGTAGTTTTTTTTCGGTGCTAATGATCCTAGAAATCGATGCACAAAAAAAAAAAAAAAATTAGGTTTTATTATTAATCAAGATCAATTGACGAAAATGTGAAGTTGTTGTTCATTCATTAAGTAGAATAGTACCACAAAACCCTGGAAGGAAATTAATTACAAAATTTATAACTAAACAGTTGCTCATTACAAATGTAAAAGAACTGAGTTATTCATATTTTTATTTTATTTATATAGGTTACTAGCTGTTACCCGGTGTGCCATACTACACCTACTTTATATTAAATAGGTGTTACCGGGTGTGGCATGCTACACATGTTTCATATTAAATACCTGTTACCCAGCATGTCATGGTACTCCTACTTTATATTATATATTAAAATGAATGATTATATGACACTTGTTCAAATTATGAGAAAGTAAGTTTATAAGTTGAGAGCTCAGTTAAAAAAATTATTTTTCAAATTTTCACTGAATGTGGGGTGGAAAATAAATTAACCCTTATTGTAAAAAGTATACTGGAATCATGTAATTGTAGTACCACATTAAAGAAAATCCTAACCAAACTGCCTGTGTATAATTTTTTAAAAAAAATAATGTGGGGTCCATAAATAAATATATATTAAAAAATAGCAACAAAATGAAGCATTTAATTAAGGTTATACTTACTTAGTTATAAGTTTTAATCTAGTATAACTGAAACTATTCTTTATTTGTATTGTTTTTGTTTTTAGCGCGGTTCCTCCCTCCCCCATAGGGAGGAACCCCGCTTATAAGGTTGATACAATGAAACAATCCGGAAGTGCCGACTAGAAAATTTTGCGTTTCAGAACCCCTAGAAACCGAAAATAACGGTGGTTCAAATTTGTATATATATATATGTATATATTTATTTATATATATATATATATATATATATATATATATATATATATATATATATATATTTGTCTGTTCGCTCTCTAAATAGAAGACGAATGGTCCGATTTTGATGAAATTTGGTACAAAAATCTGTCGTCCAATTTGAAAGGTCAAGTTCGTTAACCAGCAAAATCCGCCCACTGGAAGATGGCGTTTGGGGCGAAATTCGCGCAGAAAAAATCGTAACGCTTACGTTTTTGAGTTCATAAGCTTGTAAGTACTCGTTTTATAGGCTTCTTGGGCTAGAAAAACGAATGAAACCATTTTCAAAGCGATAGCTTTAACCGTTGTCGAGAAAATTGGAAAAATAGTTTTTGAATACCGTTTTTGGTTTGGGTACTTAGAATGACGGGATTCAGTTGAAACATTATCTGCATGTTCTACTTTCATTAAAACTAATATGTTGAAAGTTATGTTACGTTTGGAGTTAAGGAAGGGTTAGAATAAAATATTTTATGAACAGACATGAAAAGTTTTGGAAACTTCGTATACTTTCATTAATATCTCGAACACGGTTGGGAAATCGTGGTAAGTGGATTGAAACTATTTGAAAGCTTACTAAATTCTCTACAAAAATGATTCTAAAACTATTTTTGATTAGGTTATGTCAATCGGAGAAATAAGTGCTTAAAACTTCAAATACGTCTGTTTTGTTCTTATGAACAGGTTTTTGTCGTTCTTTTTGTAATTTTTGTCTCTTTCCCTTGGTTTTTTATTGCTTTTTATTTTTGTAATTTCTTATGTTGTATTTGTAAGGAAAATGTATGTGTGTGTAAAACAGGATAGGTAAAATGAGACCAATTTTCTGTTGTCAGAAATAATAAAAAGTTTTGGGAACTTCGTATAATTTCTTAATATCTCGAAAACGGTTGAAAATCTTGGGAAGCGAAAGGTTACCATTCGAAAGCTTACTAAATGGTCTACAAGAAAGGTTCTAAAGAAAGTTTTGAATAAGCGATGTCAATCGGAGAAATAAGTACATATAACTTAGAAGTTTGATAAACGATAATTGATTTCGTTTATTTATACGGTTCTTTTTGTCTGTTTTTATTTCTTGTTATTTTGTTATTGCTTCTAGGAGGAGAATGTATTTCTCAATAAAACAGGGGAATAAATACAAATTCTTTGAACCTGTAACAGAACTGAAAACGTAAATATTCGCCGTGTAGGGTCAGTCCGGGTCGAGGTAGTCTGCCGGTTCAGGTAGGCTTTTATTGCACTTCATAAATCAAGATTCATTGTTCTCATCGAGCATTCTAGGACAGCTGACAGTTACCTTTACCTGTAGGAAGTCATGCAGCCAAATGCTATACTAGAAATATAATTATATTTTGTGGTTGAATGTGGCCGTAGTTCAATAAAAAATAACACTACTTTCTCATTTTCATGTACAATTTTATTTTGTTTAATTGCATTTAAAAGTAAAATGGATATGTTAGCACTGCAAGTTAAGTAAATTAGAAATATATTCGTAGAAGAGTCTTCGTAGACCGAAACTTGGGACGGCAGAAAGAGTAATTTCTGCTTAGGATAGTTTCATCCCTAGCCGAAAATCTTGTTGTTTTTTTTTTCATATTTGTTTACATTAGGAATGATCCAAACAAAGTAATAACTGTTTCTATTCTAAGTCTACAAAATAACACTAGGGATATGAATGGAACCGCGCTAAGATGATGCAGTTCCTGCGAGTCGGACTTTTTTAAATATAATATTAATATGTTATGTTCCATACCTTCTTTTCATGTAATAATCTGTAACTAAGGTTTTTCTTTCTATGATTGAAAAAGTAATTGATGCAGGATTTATGTTAATTGAGCCAAAAGGAAAGTATTAAAAACTTTTTGTTCCAAATAAACTTTCACATTTTGTTGTTGACATTTTCCGTTATATTAAAGCTTCTCTTTCAAATCTTAAGATTTATGAGCTCTTCTTTAAGGATAGCCCTTTTGTCATAGGAAATAGGGGTATCTAAGAAAAACAAATTTAGATATTTTTGTTGCAGCTATAGACAACAATGAATTAAAGCTATTTGGGAATTTCAATAAGGACTTATACTAAATAAATTAATGGGGGATTAATTTGATTTGGCGAGGGGTCGAGGTTAGCTCAGTGGTAGAGCACTGGACTAATAAACTGGAGCACCTGAGATCGAATCTCGAGCAAACAATAAAGATGTTTTCTTCTAATGTCTTCGTTCTTGGGTTGAATTTGGCCTCACTGGCAGTCCCTAGACCAACCCAGCCTTTAATAAATTTACCAATGGATACCCTGGGTGCTAATGGCTTGAGGTGTCGAAGCAGCCTAGGGGAAAATCAGGCGGCTGGAGCATAGTACTGACCACACTATCTCCCTAGTGTGCTGTACAGTCATGAATCAGATTCTTCTATAGTATCTGCCACTTAGGGTCCTCGTGGCCTTTTTTTTTTTTTTTTTTTTTTTTTTTTGATTTTGCAACAATATTGTGCTCAAATTGCAAGCGTATTTAAATAATGGAGTAATCAGAGGATATAAATATCTCAGACAAAAGAAAGCAGATATAAAAATGTAATAAAACTGTTGGGTGTAAATATGTCAATAATAAAGAGGCTTGGCATATTTAGATTAATAGAAAATTGCATGGAAAATTCAATTCACCTGGGGGGGGGGATAAATGAAAGAATTCATTTTAATAAGAAGGAAATGGTTTAAAGACAATTCCATGACAGCAAATTAAAATTATATAAATTTAAATATTAAAAGTGAAATTAAGTTAGGCTTGTGATGGACAAAACGTTATGAAACAATAAAAATGATATAAAACTCCATGGTTGCTGCCTTCTCCTTAATGGAACATATTTTTTTAAAGGTTCTAAGATTGAGGGATTGGAGGAATAATTTATGATAATAAAGTAAATATTTTTGGTACAAATCTAGAAGAGAATGTAATTGATTCCTTCTGGAAGTTATTCATAATGGGTATTACTACCATATTTTTTAAAATTAAATGTGCCTTCTGACCCTTTTTATAATTAAAATTGTTGAGATAAGAAATGATTTAAAAATAGTAAAAGTGTGGGAGATTCATAAAAGCATGTCAAGTTCATATTCATTTATTACACACACAAACAGCAAGATGTACACCACTTCACATTATAAATTGTATAACCGACAAAAATGTTCCTCCCTAAGGCAGGAAGTATGAACAATATATGAAATATAAAATATCAAATTTAATATATTTCTGAATTTCTCAAATGTTTCTTTACACAATGAGTTTGTAAGCATGTCTCCAATATATTCATTTGACTCAAATGTTAGACAACTCCATTTTTTTCAATTGAAAAACAAATGGAGTTGTCCAACTTTGATACCAATCTCCTCAAATATACACTTCCGAATTGATTTTACCATTTAAGAATGCAGTCTCTATGTCCAACTGTTCAACATTTTGCATTTACAACTTTCTTATTTTCAACTAAATCCCAAGTATTATTTTGTTTAAAACTATACATTTGTATTTATCCAAGGCTTTCATCTAAAAATTAATCAAGTCCAGTTCCTTTTCTTCATTAAAATTTTTCATCAGTTCCCACTAACCAAACTATTAACTAATCATCATCATCAACATGCATAGTGACTATGATTTTATTATTCAAAAGTATTCCCGAGCTTCACTATAACGGATTAAAATGCAAATATTCACCTTCTTACCCCATTTAAAAGTCGTTATTTGTTCTGGTTTCTTAAGAACAACTTTACTACCATATAAACGTAACTTAGAAACATCTGGTTTCTTTCCAAATATATTTTATAGGATGTTTTATTCTCAATGGTTTTAGCTAAAGTGTGATTTTTCAAATAAGTTGCTCCACAAACAATTTTTGGCCAAAACTTTTTTACAACAATAGATTCTGCCAGTAATCAATGACATATATTCATAATTGTTCTATAAAATTGGTCAGCAGTTCTCTTTAATTTGTGAATATATGAGGGCATGGATTAATTTAGATACTCTTATTCTTTGTAAAAGCATAAATCATACAATTTAAATATTCCTTACCATTGTCATATCTCATAATTTTAATTCTCTTATTGGTTAATTTTCCAAGCAATTAAACACTTCTATATTCTATATTAACACCATGTATGGCATAACTAAAAGATGAAAATAGACAAACAAAGGTTAAAACTGAAATGTTTTAAAACACAGTTTTAACGAAATGTTTCGAAAAAGATTTGTTAAAAACATAAACCGTTTAAATGTATTTGCAAGCTTTTACTAAGCAAATGCATGTGATAACACGGAGGCATAACTTAATTATTAAAGGCATAGTTTTTAATAAGCAATAAAATGGAATAGTAACAAAAATAGTAAACAAAGGGAATGGAAGTTAAACTTATAGTTCTACTTACTTGACTTACTTAAGGCTATAAGATAAATGAAAACACCAAACTTAAAAAAGTTTGATACAGACACTTAAAAAAGTTTCATGAAACTTAAAAAGTTAGATGTATGAATGTTAGATATAAACACTAAGGCTAAAAAAAGAAAACATTTTCAAGATTAAAACGTAAATGTTTTATAGCAAAAGAAAAATGGCTTCTAAGCCCAGTGTTGTCCTACAGAAATAAATTTATGTTATACGATATATTACTTTAAGATAGACTTAAAAGGCTAAAAGGTAGACTTAAAAAATGTTCAAACTTAAAAAAGTTTTATACACACGTTTGCAAACGTAATGTAATTTAAATTGTAATTTGTAATTAAACAAACAAAGGTTAAAACTGAAATGTTTTTAAACAAAGTTTTAATGAAATGTTTCAAAAAAGATTTGTTAAAAACTTAAACTGTTTAAATGTATTTGCAAGCTTAATTCTGTCGCAAAACTGAATAACATCTAGGAGCCCAGTGTTGTCTTACTTGATATATACTTCTTAAACAAAAATATGATTTTTCTCCAAATTCTGAGAATATAAGGCTATTTTGAGAATAGGTAAAACTTTAAAAGAAGTTAAAATAAAACTTTAAAAATAAATATAACTTAAAAAAAGTAAAACAAAAACAAAAAGAAAGTAAAACTTAAAAAAAAAATGAGTTTTGTTGGCTTGCTAATTTCCATCTATATTGCCGTTCTTCTTTGAAAAAGTTGCAACACTGGAAGAAAATGGCTATTTCGGAGAATTTACTCCTTCATAAATGACATTTTCGAAGGCGTAACTCCCGAACTGTGAATCCTAGAAGATTTTGAGCTAGACTACGAGATTTCCCGGATCAAGATGTATCTATGTGCGAAGTTTGGTCAATATCAGTCAAACGATGTGGATTTGTATAAGGAACAAACAAACAGAAAAACAGACAGAACACGTGATTTTTATATATATAGATTGTAAGCAAATTATTAAGGAATGTATGAATGAATGAATGAAAAAAAAACTTTATTCTGGGACTTCGTCCCATAAGAATAAAAATAAGTACAAAATAAACAATAAAGAAATTTAACCTAAAAATATAAATATGAATAAAGAAAAACAAAAGTATAAAAGAACAAAACAAAAAAAGCAACTAACACAAATATTATATGTGAAGCCTTAAATAATAAAATGAAATATAAGTAAATATGTACATTCATTGGAATGGGGCAATGATGATACAATGTTCAGAGGGGGATGGGAATAAAATTAAAGAGTTTAAATAAACAAATAAATATTAAAAAGTTGAATAAATATTAAAGGAATGGGGGCTATAACAAGATATAAACTAGGAAAATGCATAAACACGAGAAAAAAACAGCAATATAATTTACAAAGGTAATCAGGTCTTCCTGGTGGTGAAATTTTAAGAAGCGTCTTCCTGGGAGGATAGGAGAAAAGCAAAGAGGCGGGCAAAGACAGGTAAGGAAGGAGAGTGTCGAATGGAAAGAGGGATAGAGTTCCAGAAGGAGGAGGCTCGGGAGATGAAGGAACGGTCGAAGAAGGCTGTTTTATGAGTGGGAGGATAGAGATCGGAGGGACGGGAGCGGGTACCACGGGAATGGACAGCAGATTTAAACTGCAGGAGATTATAAATATAGGAAGGAGATTTGGAAGAAATGGTTTGGTAAAGGAAGGAACCTAGGAAATATTGTCGTCGAATTGATGGAAATAGCCACTTCAACTCGGAATACCGGTGTGAAATATGGGCATCCCTGGGGGTATCGAGGATAAATCTGAAA
>OX328124.1:107498328-107904777 GCA_946811695.1 Gonocerus acuteangulatus | reverse complement strand
CCTATTGTACGTCTAATTATTCGTACAATTATTGTTGAAAAATGATCAAATCCACGTTTAGTTGTGTCTCATTAAAAGCATTGCCGATTCACAAAAATTAAGCTAGTTTTAGAAATGATGCAATCTGTTGGGAGAAAAAATATATACTAACAAAAAAATTATTTATTTTATATTTTGTTAAATATTCCTTGAATCGTATATATGTATTATTAATGTAACTGTATATGTGTATAACATTTCTTGTATAATTGTATTGGGCCTTGGTAATATATATGCAGGATGTAAAACATAGACAATAACGTAATACAATATAATGTAATAATATATACATAATGTAAATATAGGCAATAATGAAATTTAATATAATATAATAATATTTACACAATGTAAACATATAGGCAACAGCGTAATATAACGTAATGTAGTAATATATACACAATTTAAACACATAGACAATAAAGTAATATATAAAAAATGTAAGGCGCAAAGCGCCTACATAGCGTAACACCAAAATAAAATAAAAAAAAATTTTGTAGATCTACCATATCAAAACTAATGCAGGAGATATGTCATGAAAGAAGGCCAAATCGGAAAGATTTATAAATACGCCAAAGCATACGCGTATATAAGGGGGGTCTGAGGGGGCTGCAGCCCCCCCGAAATTATGATTTTATGTTAAAATTGAATATTAAAACCCTTAATAATAAATTAAATAATATCACTAAGTTCATAAATAATATTTCATTTAAGGTGTAATAGCGTTTTAGTTGCCTAAAACTATTCCAAGTTCTAAATTGTTAGTGTTTAATACCCCGGAAATGGTCCCAGCCCCCCAAATTTTCCCAGCCTCTCCTCCGAAATTATTTCCTATATACGCCCATGCACCAAAGAGGATGATGCTAATGACCTCAGCAGTCGATGCATACGGGGAAAAGAATATAAATATGCCCCTATTTATATACTAATTAAACTCTATTTATTTTACAATGTTGACAAAATGTATAGGTTCATTCTCTAGGTAGAGAAATTCTCTCTGTCACGAATTGTCAAGAGAGGCGTGAGAGATATCCCCCAGGACCTAAACAATACATTTTTTTAGATTTACTGTCACTACTGTTTCTCCCCATGTGTTAAAAAAAAAAAAAACAAATAAAAAAGAGGAAGTTTGAAATAAAACCATGTTTTGAAACAATAATTCAATAGAGACAAACGTTTCAGACATATTGGACAACTCTTCAGAATTGTAAAATATTTTAAATAAATAAAAAAAACCTGTCCCTCGACGATCTGCAAATTGTGCAGATTCCTAAGCAAAGTAACCACTTATACAATATATTTAATAAGCTAATCTTTTTTAAATTTCTTATTTCGATTGTTCTCAATTATTTAAATAAATAGAAATCAAAACCCACTTTTACATGTTCACAATAGCTTTGCTTGTTATACAGGCAAGTCATCTGTACTAAAAATATTAATAAAGATGGCATAACCACACTTTCTCCCTAGTGGGCCGTATGGTCATGTATCAGATACCTCAGGGCCCTCGTGGTCTTTTACGGAACTGATTTTTTTTTCCTTGTGCCTGCAGAATAAAAGTTCTTTGTGAGTGTAACCTCAATACCTTCCTTTAACTCAAGAGTATTTTACCGAGCCGATTTACCATTATTATTGTCACTATATGCCACTATGATTAAATCATCATTATTAACTTAGCGTAGAATGGATATAGGAAAATCCCGCAGCCTTCCCACAAATGAAAACGTGTTGTGAACATGCACAAGAAGAAGAGTTCGGGATGTAATGGCTTCCTTAAAGGCAGATGACTGTTTACAAACTTTTTTCATATCTGCCAAACCATGAGTGTAATCCATCTATCATGTGAACATCAGAGAATATATTCTCAGAATCAGGTCAACTCGTAAAGTTACGTTATTGACAATATTTTACACATCTCTCTATTTACATAATTAGGGTGCGTTTATGTGTGACAATTCTCGCAGGAAATATATCTTATGTGTTGGATATATAATTACCATGATTATTATATTCAACACCTATCGTCGATACAAATGCAAAGTATCGAATGTAAAAATCACCACTTTCCAGAGTGAAAAAACTTTTATTCATTACTTTGCTTTTGGACAGTCAAATTCGTGCTTTCCCTTTCACTAAGTGAACTTAGATTCGACAATTTGCTGTACATCAGTCCAACAGCAATACAAAAAGTTTGAAAATGATAAATGCGTTTTTTCACATTCGATACTTTGCTTTTGTATCAACGATATATTTTCTGTAAGAAGTGTCAGATGTAAACGCTCCCTTATTGCTCGCGATAGAAATATATATCTCTGACATAAATATCCTGCAATAACTGTCATATGTAAACGCATCCTTACAGACGATCTGGAAACTACACGAATCCCAATAGAACTTGTGCTGGTATGTAGAAATGGGTTAAATAAAACTATCCAAAAAAACGTGATGGACAGAAATAACGTCTTAATCCCTGATACGGCGCTCATTTGACAAAGCTTTCGTAAAGATTTAATATATGTATTTCATTTAAGCAAACAGATGAAATGAATACCCTTCATCTTGTTTTATAGGGGAAAAAATAAATGAAAATAAAATAAATTCTGCCCTCTAAGATTTTGAGTAATTTTTAATTTAATTGCCTATAATAAATGGGGATTATATATAGGGATATATTCAATTGCCTATTTTATCCATTCTTCTGATAAATTAACAACATTTTTGTTTTTATTAATGAATTTTTCCCCCCGAGGTTCAAGTATTTATCTAAAATTTCGTACCGTGTCACATTAACACACACGCACACACACACACACACACACACACACACACACACACACACACACACACACACACACACACACACACACATACTTGATCTGATTTTATAGAATAAAGAAACTGCCCTTCAAGATTTTAAGTAATTTTCAATTCCCTAGGGATTAACACAATATCGTATGTTATCGGTTCTTCTAATAAATTAACAACATTTTTAGTATAAATATGCCTGAGCGGTGACTAAACTGGAAAAAACGTAACAAAAAGTGCCCGCTGGCGTTCGCGCATTTGCAGTGTAGTCGTACCTGCGCAGTGGCCAAGTACGAAAACAAAGGCTGCATGTGCCACAAAAAAGTGTCCGCTGGCTTCGCGCATGCGCAGTGGCGTTCGCTATGTACGAAAAAGAAGACTGTATGTTATAGAGTACATTACATAGCTTTGTCGGGTGGACCTAAGCGTTACAAAAATGTGTCCAATGGCGTTTGCGCATGCTCGGTGGCCATGTACGAAAAAGAAGACTATATGTTATACAGTACATTACATAGGTTTGTCGGGAAGACCTAAAGCATATTTATGTTCCTGAATTTGAGTAGAAGGCTCTAAACGAAATAATTTTTGTTTTTAAAAGTTATAATTTTATCCCACGAGGTTAAAGTATAATTTATAATTGAATCAGCTGGTTAAAAAAAAAAAAAAGAAGGAATTTATAAGAGAAAAATTTTATTTATTGTAACAATGTGATGTACCTTCTTTCATTCTAGGAAGTTGTTTGTTTTTGTGATATTGACCTGCTTTGATATAAACCCGCCTTGAAGGAACAATAAAGTTTTTGATTTTTCCCGACGGAAGGAAGCAAATATCCGTCTGAAAAGGGTAGTAGATTGAATTATTTATACGGTAGCCTCATCTTATCTTCATGCCAAATAACAGCGAGAAGAGAAGAGTTTGTGTGTGTGTGTGTGCGTGAGAGAGAGAGAGAGAGAGAGAGAGAGAGAGAGAGAGAGATACTTGTATGGGTTGGTATCTCATCCGCTGAAGAGGAATCTCATATGTCTCATCTTAACTCCACCAGTATTCCTAATGTTACATGTATGTGTGTGTTTTTAATTTTTTTGTATGAAGCTTTATTTCCCTCTGACACATTTGGCACTTTAGAGTTATTCAAGTTATTTTAGCAAATCTTGAAGGATGACGTGTATGTATATTTATAAATATATAAATTTTGACGGGGGCCATTTTCGGTGTCTACTAGATCGATAAAGATTTGAAGAAATTTTTCAAAAATTCCGTCACGAGTGCAACCTCAATAGCTACTTTCCATCGAAGGAAAGTGCTAGAAATACAGTTTTTAGATAATGTGTTATACTTTTGCCGACGTTTCAGTTTAAGATTCAAGCGTTTATCAAGGCGACGAGGAAAAAAGAACTGTGTCTCACGTATCAACAATCGTAAATCTCGATAGAAATTATTGAAGTTTCAATATTGTCATTTTAGTGTGTAAAATGACACTAAAATTTCCACACCCCCCCCCCGGTACCAAAGGGGAGAAAATGGTTTCGTTTTGGGGCGTGTTTATTATAACTACATAAATACATTGTGGTTCATATAAAAAATTGTGAGGGAATTATACGTCAAGTAGGCCAAGGTGAAAGAACCAAGATAAATTGAAAAATATATATTCCCCTTAGAACAAATTATGTCCATAAGCCAAAAGTCAAAAATTATTATTTATGTATAAAAATAACAATATTTCGAAGTGTTGGAGAAATGCACTTCTAATTAAGTCAATGAGTATTATTATTTTAGGGGATTTCTTCTCAGTATCATGGGATAAATTCTTGCCAACCGAAAAATAGTTGTTTTATCTTTATATTTTTTTTTATTTGATGATGATGACGGGATTTCTTAAAATTAGTTGACTATTCTAGGGGTAACGAGCAACACAGCTTTTCGAGGTCTTTAATAAGCCCCCCCGAGACTTTAGGAGTAGCAAGAATCGTTTTTTATTATTGTTATTTTTTGAGCTCATTGTTCGAGATAATAAGGGGTGTTACCCTTGGAGAATCACGCTTATAAAAATCTTTCGTCTCTTTGACCAAGTCCTGTTATTTTGCCAGTTTAACGGCATGCTATTCCCGGATATTCTTGTCAATGGATGAGATGTCAATAATATCGGCTGCCTTATTCTCCTTGTTAATGATAAGAATATCCGGTTTATTTGTATGGTCCGTTAACATTGCTTCATTCCAATATATTTCTATTGTACTTCTCCCCAAAAGTATTTCTGGGACTTAGTAATTTCTAAAAGCCACCCTAATTGACCGATTTTAAATCTGTGAATTTTTTTAAAAATATTGAGCCCTTAGTTTATTTAAAACTACATTACAAATATGTAAAAAATTTCATTTGGATTTTGCCATAATTTGGAAAAAGTTTATTTTTTCGCCGATACCTCAATTGACAAATTAGTATGGAAAAACAATGCAAACGATTTCAACGATAGTTACTGGGTAATTTTATTATATAATCAAAAACGTTTTTCCTGTCACATGAAGGTCCTAAATGTATTTTAAGCTGTCGAAAAAAAAAATGATATAAAAATGTCTATTCTTTGCTTTTTTTTTTATCAAACTCATTGTTGCTTTGCAAAGCTTCAAATATACAGGGTGTCCCGTAAATGTCTAGTCATATTGTGGGAGGTGATAGAGGATCCTTAGAGGAACAAAAAATGTTATGTGACGATTTTCCGAATTCTCAAGCATAAGGGAGAAAACGTCATTTTATTGTTTTTTCGAGACAACCGTGGTTTTTAAAGGAAAATCTTCATACCTCCGTCCCAGGTGGTTCTACTAGAAAGGAATTGAAACCATTCAAAAGCTGAGTAAATTTGCTATAAGACTAGTTGGAAGAAAACATAAAAATCAATGAATTTAAGTATGTCTATCTTATCAAAAGAAAGCTATTCTAAGTTTCTTGACTTTTTCTTGATATTTCTTTCCAGTGTTACTCTTCAATGGGCAGGATCTGAGATTTCCGGGTTTCAGGAAAACTTTTTCATTTAACCAGCTTTCTATTCATGTATCACAATCCAGTGTTACTAAGTGTGTGGACGATTTAGGAACAAAAGTTTTAATAAAAACATGGATCTGTGAAAAGAAAATTCAGTTTTTTTTCTCAGTATATTCTAAAAGCTTAAAAGAAATATTTATTTTTATAATTATTTACTTAAATATTAAGTAAATTTTTACTTAAATAAATTTAAAAAAAAATACCAGGAAAATAAAAAAGAAATTCCAAAAACGGTAAATTAGTAAAATACACAATTTATTTTGAATTTATTAATTACAGTAACTAATACTGGGTCCAGGAGGAGGCCATTAATGAACCCCAACCACACGTTAACATTAAAAATCATTATTTTTACCTAGATAAAGCATTTGAACACATTTTTACAGAACTATTTACATCTTATTTATTAGGAATAGGATATATGATTACCACAAAAAACACACATGGGTTCTCGAGAACCCACGGCGGTTCACAAGCGTGGTCATCTATATCAATTCAAGGTAAAACATTAGTTTTCTAATTATAAATACGTTTAAAAATGTGTTCAAATGAGTTATCTAGGTAAAAATGATAATTTTTGAGGTTAATGTATGATTGGGGTTCATTAATGGCCACCTCCTGGACCCGGTATTAGTTACTATAATTAATAAATTCAAAATAAATGTGTATTTCACTAATTTACCGTTTTAGGATTTTTTTATTATTTTCCTGGTAATATTTTTTATTTATTAAAGTAAATATTTACTTTATATTTAAGTAAATATTTATAAAAATAAATGTTTCTTTTAACCTTTTTGAATAAACTGAGAAAAAAAACTGAATTTTCTTTTCACAGATCCATGTTTTTATTAAAACTTTTGTTGCTAAATCGTCCACACACTTAGTAACACTGGATTGTGATACATGAATAGAAAGCTGGTTAAATGAAAAAGTTTTCCTGAAACCCGGAAATCTCAGATCCTGCCCATTGAAGAGTAACGCTGGAAAAAAATATCAAGAAAAAGTCAAGAAACTTAGAATAGCTTTCTTTTGATAAGATAGACATACTTAAATTCATTGATTTTTATGTTTTCTTCCAACTAGTCTTATAGTAAATTTACTCAGCTTTCGATTGGTTTCACTTCCTTTCTAGTAGAACTACCTGGGCCGGAGCTACGGAGATTTTTCTTCTAAAAACCACGTTTGTCTCGAAAAAACAATAAAATGACGTTTTCTCCCTTATGTTTGAGAGTTCGGAAAATCGTCATAGAACATTTTTTGTTCCTCTAAGGGTCCTCTATCACCTCCCACAATATGACTAGACATTTACGGGACACCCTGTATATATATATATATATATATATATATATATATATATATATATATATATATATATATATATATTTGTTATATATTTTTTACGGCGTAACTACAACTTTGGCCAGTATCGCCGGGCTATCTACAGGTTGCCACCCTTTTATAAAGCCAACAGCACGTGGTCGGTCAACCATTCAGGCACTGGCCACGCCCGACGTTGCTTAACTTCGGTGATCTACGGGAACCGGTGTATCCAACGGGGTTATGGCCGTTGGCACTTCATATAAGTGTTAACATTTCTAAATATTGGACCTTTCTGGAAACTTTCATTACGAATCTTTTGACGCCATGGGAATACTTTCCAAGAAGTACTATTTCGATTTATTATATATATTCTTGAAGTAGCTAAGCAGGAGTTGCTCCTTAAAATGGTTTAAAACATTAACTTATGTTTACGACATTTCGAGCCAGTTTGGGTCAATTATCAGGCATCTCATGGGCTTATATAAGGAGGAAAGGGCAGAGAGGGCTGTAGCGTCCCGAAATTTTGATTGCATCGGTAAAAATGTGTCAATTGGATTTATAATTATGTAATATGTTAATTATTAAGGATTTATAATTATTATGTAATATGTTAATTATTAAGGATTTATAATTATTATATAAGATGTTAATTACTATGGATTTATAATTATTATGTATTTCCATTTTATATGTGTATCTGGGCGAAACGCTGCCAATGCGGTGTGCTCATAAATAAATTATATAAAAAAAAAAATGTGTCATAAAACACCCCTTAAAAATAAATAAATAAGAACACTTAGCTCAGAAAAAAATATTTGTTTTGTTGGCATAATAGTGTTTTAGTTGGCTAACCATTCCAGGTTCTAGATGTTCAGTATTTCATACCGCGGAAATGCTCCCAGCCCCCCCCCCCCGAAATTATTTCCTATATACGCCCACGAGGCATCTTAAATTAAGTCGTGTTAAGGACTACCCAGACTTAAAATTCAAATTTTATGGACCTTAATATAGAAATTATAGTAGACCTTAACAAGACTCAACTTACGATGTCTGATAATGAATCTAAACAGGTTCGAATCGTCGCAAATATATATAAGTTAGTTTAAGAATCCATTGATCCTTCCCCGCCCTCACCTTTAACTTACATATATATATATATATTAGCGTACCTCTCAACAGCGAAGTATAGCTATGTTTTTACAGATGCACCGTGCGACATTCGTAAACGGGCTTCATATCACAACCTGGCGACTTAACGAAAGATCAGCTCGGATGCTGCAGACATTTCAGGTTTTGCTTAGGAAGCCCTTCATTTTCGCGGTTTATTAATTTCTGAAAATTTCTTTATAAACTTGTGGTCTTGGCAAAATGAAGTCGCCACTGCTTTGCAGCAGCTATGAGTATGTTTCCTTTCTACTGGGCCCAATCCGTTTCTAAGTCTGATCTGGTGCTCATATCACAGCAAGGTAATTGACTTCATCTAATGTCATCAGATCGAATGTATAGAGTCATATTATATATTATACTTAGTCTACATATATTTTTGTGTACAGAATTTATTTCAAAATACATTATCCAAATATATAAAAAAAAGAAAACAAAAAGAAAAATCAGTCCCGTAACAGGCCACAAGGGCCCAGAGGGGCAGATACTGTAGAGGTATCTGATTCTTGACCATATGGAACACTAGGGAGATAGTATGGTAGTCATTAGCACACAAGGTACCCATTATTAATTAAATTAATTAAAGGCTGGGTGAGCGTAGGGACGATCTGGGACCCCAAATCCAACCCTCGAACGGCAGCACTAGAAGAAAAAATCTTTAGTGCGCGCTCGGGTTTTGAACCTGGTCCTCCAGATCATTAGTCGAGTGCTCTACCACTGAGCTAACCTCGCCCCACATTATCCAAATATATATATAAATAAATGGAATTCTATGTCAAATAATCATTAGATGAAAAACGATGAAGGGTAATATACACTTACTCAGTCGAATGGTGGTATACAATTGTTTGCCATACACTTAATTTACGATAGACTTGCATGCAATATCCTTATCGAGGGTTGAGTAAATATCTTTTTTAGTAATAACACAATATTACCTACAGCAGGGTTCAGTATTCGCCAACCAAGTCACGAATATTTGGGAATTGAAGCGGCTTCTAATCTGATAACTGTCATTGTGGTGAAATAAACTCGAACATTACCTGAAACAATAAAACGAGAAACTAATTTTAGTAAAATAAATTGTCACTGTTACAAATACATTGTACATAAGAAATATTAATATTTACAGGATGTAGAATAGAATATAATTAATTTCCGGACGATTATAATTGAGATTTACATATACAATATAATTACAAATAATAGCTTAAATAATTTATGTACAGGTTCATTTCAGGATGTCAGTGTTAGAAGTAAAAGCCATATTAAAAAAAAAATCTTCAGTTTCGTAATATAGATTTTCTTTCAGGATTATTTTCAACTTTATTATAAACATTTTGCTCGGGTCGATATTTTCTTTAGAAAAAGGAAATTGAACGTAACTGATCCACAAAAGTCCACTCCTTTACTATAAAAAGCTGTGATATGTTTTTTATTTATACTTTTCCCTTGGCGAATAATAATGACCATCTCCTTGCCTATTTAAATTGGCTTGAATTTAGTTCAACTAATTATAATGTTGCTGAATGTATAGAGTTAGGGCAGTTTTAAAATTCTCAGTTAAAATCTAGTTGAATGGTATTATTAATTTTTTATTTTTTTTTTGGCTGGGGGGGGGGCAAGGTTAGCTCATTGGTAGAGCATTGGACTAATACGCTGACACGGCTGATGTTTTTTAATATAAGGTGGGTAGAACCTACCAAATTTTATTTTTACTGCAAATTTTCGGATTTCATTGTTCTTCTTAAGGAATATTTCATTAATTCTTATATTTTATGTAATAAATTATCATAAAATGGAGTACGTTATGTTGAAATATAATAACATTGTGAAATTATTAGTTAGTGAACATGATGAAATACTCTATTCGAAGATTAGATAATTTTGAGACGTAGATAGTTAAAATGACAAGAAGACAAGGGATGGTTGGGGTTTGGCTAGCAGAAAAACGTCAGATCTTAAATAAATATGTATATTGCGGACATTTCTGCTTCACTTGGGCAGCGTTCTTCAGCACTAAACGCTTAGGTAAGGGAAAAAGACAACGATAGCACTTAGGTGACCATGGTTACGACTGAGCCTAGATCCTATCGTAGTCTTCCTCACTCAACTAAGCATTTAGTGCTGAAGAAGGCTGCCTAAGCGAAGCAGAAATGTCCGCAATATATATTTTTATTCAAGATATGACTTTTTTTGTTAGGTGAAGGTTCGAATCCCACCTTCAGCAGGTTGAGTTTTTATAAATGGGCCCGTTGAAAAAATCTCTTCACGGATGTCGTAACAGGAAATCTCGAATTCAGAAATTAATTTTGTTCGTGAAATAACTTCTTACAACGTATTCAGAAAATTCATGGTTTGAAAACGATAATTATTCAAAAATCATTCTTTTCACTTTTTGTTTCTATTTTCTTAACTCCTGAATTAATGCCTAGGAAGTGTGAACTATAAAAATTGGCAAAGGGAAGCTTAATCTCATTCCATGTGAGGTTGTATATGTGTAAATGTATGGGTATGTTTGTGTGTATACAAACGTATAAGCAAAAAAAAAAAAAATAATAATTCAAATATTAAAATATAAAACATCTCAGATCATTAGTTTCAATATTAGTGTATTCTGCTTTCAACCACTTTTTTTTTCTCATTATTATTTTTTCCTCTAATACATTTTCATTTACTTAGGCAACAATTTCAGATATATATATATATATATATATATATATATATATATATATATATATATATATATATATATATAATATAAGGCTTTAAATTTCAGAAGGCAACAATGACCTCGTTCCTCATTTGCCATGTATTTTATTTGACTAAATAGTTTTTTTCGCGATTTAGACCTATTTTTGGCTAAATTCAGCACGTACCTAAATTGTTACCTTGTTTTTTTTTGTTTTTTTTTTAACGGCGCATCAACTAGTTGGCTATTAGCGCCGGGCTATCTACAGGTTGCCACCCTTTTATAATGCCAACAGCACGTGTTCGGTCACCCGTTCAGGTACTGACCACGCCCGACGTTGCTTAACTTCGGTGATCTACGGGAACCGGTGCATTCAACGTGGCTATGGCCGTTGGCCTTGTTGTTTGTTGTATTCTATTTTGTTAATGTCTATTAATTGAGTGTGGCATATAGTTTTTCTTTTACTGTATGGTTAGAACTTTTGAAACGTAAGCAAGATTTATGTAAGAAAAAACAAATATTCCCACACTCCAAAGGACCAATACATAAATATATAAAATAAATATTATACAAGCGAGAGAATTTCAACAACAAGGAAAAACTTACACAGATAGTTTTTATGTTGTCTATCTGGATTAAAATCATAAAAAATAATTGCTTTAAATGGCTTAAGTTGTAAAAAAATTGAAAAATGACGAAGAATTGAACGAAACAGAAATGAAAGGAGATAAAAAGCATGACAGGTTGCATAGAATGAAAAATTAATTTTAGACATTGACAAAGAGGAAAAAAAGAGAGAGAAATTGAGAGAGGGAAGGACAGCAGAAAGGACAGATCTAGGGCAGGAAGAAACTATTTATTATTCCGGAGCACAAACCATACAAACACAAACCATATAAAAAATGATACGTGAATAAAACTATTCTTTTTGCCTGCTTTAGAATAATCCGATGAAAAAAGATAATCCTAAAGCAGTTATACTGATAACTTAAGTTCTTATTAAACCTCTGTACTAAAGCTTTACTAAAACACGCATACCAAACAACAATATCCTTTAGTCAATTAAATATTGTGGAAGGTAAAAAAAAACAACAACAAAGAACTATTCAATTATTGTAGCTCCAAAACGTTTATTAAATGCTCTATAAGTTCACCATCCCCTTCTTGTGACTCTTCAGAAGCTTTTAACTATTTGTTACATAATTATACATTTTAATAAACGTTTTGGAGCTGAAATAATTGTGTTTTTTTATTATTGACCTTCCGCCACAAGTGATTTTTGTAATTTTAAAGATCACAAAATACATAATATGAATTATTTATTAATTATACTTAAAGAGCACTTAAGGTGAGATTTAGTCCACAAATTTTCAGATTTAATATATTAACAAGGATAAAGAGCATCTGTAAAACTGATTATTGCCACTGCTCTATATATAGAAAAGGAAATAACAGAAATAGTAAATTGTTTTTTAAAAATATATACGGACTTATGTTCTTTCTGTAGAGTTATCGTGCACGTTTGTTTTTAACAGAGCTTGCAAGACAACGTCATTGTGAGGCTTACCACCCCTCTACAGTTCAGTCATATCATGTTCTATGTCTTACAAGTCATATTGAATAGCTTATTCCATGGTTTGTCTTGTTTTTGTCGTTAGTTGGGAGTTGATTATTAGTGTATGTCCAATTCAAAGTCTTGTAAACACATCATCATCACTCAGACAACTTCTGCTACAGGATTTCCTGAATTTTATGACATGAATTAACTCCCGTAGGTCGTTCAGTTCAAATGTGACCATTTATACTTTTTTAGTCCATTCTGAAGGAATTGAAGCTATTGACGTTGCACACATGAAACACTTTTGAAAAATCTTCTCACCTACTATATACCGAAAATGGCCCCAGAGATTTTGCAGCTCAAGTAAAATGCTTTTTCACTTTTAAAACGTCTGGACTATTTCTCAATTGTTTTTGGAAAGCCAAACAAATACTATTACCTATCGTAACAAAATAAAACATAAAATTAACTTACATTAGGATTTCAAAATTTATTTTAAACGTTTTAACATTATTGTGTGTTTCAATTAGAATATTTATTTATTTAAATTTTAACATCCATTTATAATCGCTAACGGCTATCTGGACATCAACACGAATATTTATAATTCAAGAAGAATTATATGTCTTAGATTATTTAAACTACTTCTTCATTTTTCCCTTCTTAAGCCTTTCAGCGTGGAGGTTCCTCAGTCCATGCCAGCCACGCAGCATGATCCCTGGCCAGCGCCTTTATGGCATTCAGCAGGATAGCTTCTTGTGTTTCAAAAATAGCCACAGCCTCTAAATCTTAACCGATTTCAATGATTTTTTTTTTTTTTTTTTTAATGAAAGCTAATCAAATTTAGAACAAGTTTGTCTAGCCAGATATTTGTTTCCCTTGTTTATTAAATTGCGTGTAAATAATTCAGAAATGTTTACAATGGAACGGAAAATAATTTTTCATTTTTCATCTAACTTAATATCAGCACTGATATCTTGGAAATTAAACATTCGAATATTTATTAGAATTAAAAAAAAGTCAAAATCTATTTTCAAATCATTCAAAAATCATATTATTTCAATTAATCTCATTGTTGAATTAAGATAAATTTACGTTTTGAAGATGTCAGTGTGGTTTTTTCAAAGTCTAATCAGGATTTGAAGGTTAAATTTCAACGATTACAGTGCTGATATTAAGTTAGATGAAAAATAAAATATTTTTTTAAGTTCAATTGTAAAAGTTCGGGAATTATTTACAAGTAATTTAGTAAACAAGGGGAACAAAAAAGAAAAATCTGACCAGACAAAGTTGTTGTAAATTTAATTAGCTTTCATTTAAAAAAAAAGTGCATTGAAATCTGTTAAGATTTAGAGCCTGTAGCCTTTTTTGAAGCACGAAAAGTCTTTTGGCCCAATGTGCGACGGTGTCCTAACCCTGTCAGGTATTGAAGACCAAGCCTTGACACCAATGGCTATCCCGAGTCTTATCCATTCTGCCCTATTAATACTGAAGGGATTATTGTAGTGAACTACTCTACAATTGCCAGATTTCTGATAAAAATCAAAACCATCACTCACTATCAGCAACGGAAATAAAAAATATTAAAACTGTCCTTTTTTTTTGCCGCTGAGTGTATTTTCCGAAATGTGGTGCCTTTCCATGAAAAGGGATCTAAAATTCAAACATAAAAAATATGGAGTCGTGGAGAAGCCAATAACGTTGACATTAATATATTATCTTTCATCCGTCTATATAATTGATATATATATATATATATATATATATATATATATATATATATATATATACATACATTGAAGGCTAAGGTACACGCTTGGTCTGCAGAACCTGGCATCCTTACAAATAAAAGGAAGCCTTTGGGTAAAGTTAAATTAGCAGCATAACTCAAGGAAGTTAATTAAACTTTGAAATATCGAGGGAAAAGGAGGAGGGGGGGGGGGGCGAAAAGAGGACGGTAAAATACACTTATCCGTCCACACTTTGAAACTAATTTAGTCAAGGGAGGGGGGATAAGTTAATAGTTACCATAAGAGAGCTCGTAACATCCAATCTTTCGACAGTTATAATCAACAAGCATAGAATCAAGTCAACGCTCTTTGTGTTTCTGGACTTAAGATGATGACTGGAAAATACACCTCTCGATTTACATTCCCACCGACATCGTGAGAAATTAAAGAAAGTGTTCGGAATGGTTCCTTTACGCTAAAGCACATTGGTTTTGACTTAGAAATCGGAAAAAAATATATTCAAATAGATTTTTTTTCTAAAACTGGAAAGTACCATTTTTAAGCTTATTAAATAATGCAACTTTTGAGGCGGAGGCAAACCTCTAAGTCTAAAAGTTGATTAAAAGAATATTAAATAATTTAATAAAACAGTAATATTAAACATTCTCATCTATATGGATTTCAATATAGCTCTTAATTTACATGGTAATATTTCAACAACGGTTGTTTCTTATCGGAAATGTAATGTAGATTCTAAAAATGTCGTTTTTATTTACGATACATTCATTAGAAATCCCCAAAACACAGTTTTCCTTTTAAAAAACCAGTAGTTTTTAAAATAACAAAAAAAATTGAGTAGCTCTGCTACATTTTCAGATAGAACGCTCATTTTTGTGTCACTGAACTAAAAAATAGGTGCAGAATAAACCCCTAAAGTTATGACGCCTCACTGCGGGACACCCTGTATATATAATTGGCTTTCTTCTGCTATCAATCCGATTAGCTTTGATAAAGGGGAAAATGATATAAGCGTGTAAGTCTATTTTGGCCGAACCGTAAGCATAACAATTCTTCACCTTTTCGTCTTGTTCTTATGTTTTCGAGGGCCAGTTATTAATTGTAGATTTCACTGTTTGTCAATGGGCCTTTTTATGTCAGTGAATGCATGTTGGAGTCCTTCCATGTCAAATAAAACCCCCCGAAAAAATACGATTTGACACCCATGATCTCATATTTTAATGAAAATTGGCATGTCTGTTCTTTTCATAGATATAAGAAAAGATTTAAAATATTTTTGCTCTACCTCAAATGGTTTATGTTTTACGCCCTGCTAAAGTTTTTGAAATTTTACAGTTTTCATTAATTAGACAACGGGAATGCAATTTGTTCTTCAATAGAAAATAATTTATACCTTCCTTATTTATCAACCAATGTTGATCAAATTTTTTATGACAATTCTGCAATATACATTAAATCCACAAAAAAATTAATATAACCATAAAATAATTTTAACAGGTCTGAAAAAAATCCTTAAGGGATGAAATGAAATATTTTTTAATGAAATATGTTGTTCCACGCCAAGTGCAATATTTTCAATAGGTAAAAAGATAATCAAATTTTTTTTATTATTATTATTCTAAAATGTCTAAAATCACATGAAAAAATAAAATTAATGGGTTTTTTACTCTTTCATCATTTTTTTTCTACATAAAAAAAAATTGTTCAATTAATATTTTAGCTGACAATATATTAAATTATTTTTTTATTTTAAATACGGCCATTTCACTTTAAAAGCTATAAAATGATAACGGTTGGGTTGAAATTAGCCGTTGGCATATTATCTCCGTGATGGCTTATTGATTTCGTGATTTGGTCAATTTTGCTTATCTATTAACGTTCGTACTTTTTGATATATCTTAATGACAAATAAACAGTTAAATGTTTTTTCAATGAATGTATTGTATTGTAAATTTGTATTACAATTGGATGGGTGCTGAAAATGTCTTTTATTGATATAAGGGAGCTAAGAGAGTCTCTGCACATGATAATGTCGTTTTCATGTCTTGTAGTGGAGGTTTTTCAGTGTCAAAAGTATTGTTCTTACGTTAGCCGTATATGTTGCTAGGCTGTTAGGGGGTGTATAAAGTACAGTAAACGTCCTCTAAACCGGCATCCTATGGTCCGGCACGCTTGATAATCCGGCACGGCATGGGTGTCAAGGCCAAACATGAAAAGCTGTTTTGCTTCAGGTCTTATGCTTCAATTCCTCGAAATCCCCACCCTAACAACCCCGTACTGCCCGAAGAGGTCCATAGGAAACTTCTTGTAGATCCTTTCTGTGATCAAATACGTACTTGTTGCCAGTTCAATTTATAGCTTTCGACTGAAGCAGTCGGCTTCAGTTCTGTATAATTCTGTATATATAACAGTGGGCAATTTTATTTTAGTCATTTTATATTAAATATGTACTAGTCTTATAGTCTAAAATTCGTTTAATATTCACTTCTATCCATTTTTTCGCCATGCATCCGATAATCCGGAATATTATATAATCCGGTATGCCTCAAGTCCCGATCGTACCAGATTAAAGGAAGTTTACTGTATTTGTGTTTCTTGTTAACTGCTTGATAAAAAGTAAAATTTATATTCTCTGTACATATGTATAATTAAGATAGTATATTACTATATTTTTGGACATTTTTCATATTCTGTTTCAATAGGATTACTAGAAAGTTTAGGTAATTGTAGATAATTGCCGACGTGTTATAAGGAAAGGATTGCTGACTGATTGAAAGAGAAGTTTTTCCAGCTTCCTTAAACAAATAGCTTGGAGTGGGATTAATTCAAGAATTAGAATTTATTAAAAGAGAAAAATGGTAAATGTACTCTAATAAGAGAG
This sequence comes from Gonocerus acuteangulatus, assembly GCA_946811695.1. Lineage (NCBI taxonomy): Eukaryota > Metazoa > Arthropoda > Insecta > Hemiptera > Coreidae > Gonocerus > Gonocerus acuteangulatus. Next base: position 107,887,534 of record OX328124.1, on the reverse strand, counting down.
AGGGCGAGTCATAGAAATACTCTGCATAATTCTAGAAACACCTCCGGACAGCTGAGTATTTCTTTCAGGGGTAAAGTATGGAAACGTTAAGAGAAGAGGAAAGGGTTGTATTTTAAATTTCCCTCAAGGGTGGAATGGCTTGGGCTGTCCAGCTGTAAATAGGGAGAGGGAACACAGGGTTATGCCTCTTCAAATATTTAACGTCAATGTACACCACGCCCGAACTTTATGGGGCTGCATGTAAATATTACATTCATAATATAGCCAATCGCAATATATGTGCAGGTCGTCCTTTAAGGGGTAAATACTACCTTGTAACTTTTTTTTTTACATTTTTTATGGGCTAATATTCTTCCTCAACTAATCAAAAATTATATCCAAGAGTGTTTATGTGAAGAATAACTTTTTAAATGAGCAAAAAATACGATTTTCCTAGTGAAATCCCGATGCCGAGTGAACGCGGTGCTGATAACATAAATTTTTGAGCGAGCTTCGATTGGTCACTTTTTAATTGTTAAGTTTTTTTTTGCTTCTCCTTTAATAAATTTCAAAATTAAAAGATTTTTTTTTGATCTTTATTAGAAAAAAATTAAATAGGAAAGAAATGAACTTTAAAGTTAAAATAAACTTTAAAGTTGTTTTCTCAAAACTACGTTTTCCAAATCAGGCGATACTCCGGCGTCTTCAATTTTTGCCCGATCAACTTCAAATTTTAACTGCAGCTTCCTTCAGATATTTGCTAGTAATGTACGCAGGATGTTTTTGATTTATTAAATTAAAAAAAATTTATGACAATGAATAATTGTTCACTCTATTTAACCTTCCTCTTTCGAAATAATTTTAGTTTTTCGTTCGAGATTAAAAATTGCCTCCTACAGACTATCGCCTGTGGAAAATGAGGGTTTCCGTTTGTCAGTCACAGCGCCGCCATTATTTTTTTCAAATAATTGAAACGAATTTTTTTGGACACTTTAAAATTCCATATATAACGTATAATCCCATATAAAGAATTAAACAATTTCATTGTTATTTACACTTTCAAGAAAATGACATTGATTTTGATCGCAAAAGGGATGGGGGAAAATGCCACGATTGTTGGGGTAACATATTTAATTAATTCACGAGGTTTTTATTTTATTTTCGATATAGGTGATAGTTGTATTAACGTTGAGTCTTTTAGTAGACCCACTAGTCTTTACATGGAACTTTATGAAGACCATTTCGCCGAAATATAGTATTCCGGTAGGTGGATTAGGGTGGTCAACCTATTTGACCTTTAGTTTTAGACAAAGTATTTTTGTGTCCAATTTCATTAAAATCGGGCGATTTTTTAGCGTGAAAGTAGCCACTGATATTACTTCCACACCTCATGAGGTCGACGTCATAGAATGGTTTCATGCCTATGGAGGGAGGGAGGAAACGCGCTAAATGCAATGACCATGCGCACGGCATTATGTGGTATTTAGAAAAACAGAATTCAGTAGAGCGACCAAAATGAGATTTTTTTTTCGTTTGTAAATAAGAATTTACCTTTATTCTAAATATAAGCAATTTATACGGTAGATAGTATTTATAAGATAAGATAATTAACAACATATTCGCTAGATACCGATGTGAAGCAGACTGATCGAGGGCTTATCTAGTCATTAGCCACTGAAGGTCCGGATTCTGCTGACAAATCCTCTACAATTTCCCGCCACCCGACCATCTCCATCCCCTGTCCGGGTGGATTTTATATCAACGCTTTTTCAAGCCCACAGCCTCATCTATCCTACCGTCAGTGGGTTATGGGCACCATCCCTCATAGCCTGGTGGTCTTTCTGCGGCTCTCTCTGGGTCTGATTGGGCGTCGTTATGTCCTTTCTTAGAACCAAGATTAGTTTCATCATGGGTGCGATTTATTTCATACAGATGCACACACACTCACATAGAAGTCTCGTTTAACGATATTTTATGTATTTTTACTAAACTCTCAATTCATTTTATTATTCAAATATATTTAAAACTGAGAAAATGCATCTTATCACCTGTATCCATAAACTGCTCTGGTGGCAATTGCAGTTGCAATTTTAAATCAGGAACTCTCGCTTCCAAAACTTGTTATATTTCCAGCTATTTTAAATTTATAGTCGATTGGGAAAAACGCAAATAAGGCAATATAATGGCATTTTAATTATATATTTGTTCTATTCTTCACGTGTTTTTGGTGCCTTTTCAGGGGTTAATGTAATGAATACAAAAAGGCGTGCAAGCTCAACTTCAGGAGGAGTCACTTAATCGTTTCTCATGGGAATGCTTATATAAAACGATTCTTCTTGAACACCATCGTGTAAACACATAAACATATGTATGTGTGTTTTTATGTAGCCGCACAAACAATTTAACGGTGGCCAATTTCGGTATCTAGTAGAACGATGAAGATTTCAAGAATTGTTTTAAAAATTTCTTGCGTCAAAAATCACATGTTGGAAACTAGTGATAAGATCATAAGATTTCTTTTTCAAATACAAATGTATATATTTGTTAACAATTTTGAGTATGGATCCCGCCTTACAAAAGCTCTTAACACAGTTTACTTGTGAGCTGAAGAACCGAAAGTCGCGGTTTATAAAAAGGCTTCTGAGAGAAAACGAGTATTACATGAGAACAGAAAACGAATACTTGGACTGTTTGAACGAAATCAAGAAAAGCTACACGAAGTCCTGGGGTGCTATCAGGCAGCTAGAAGATCACGCATCTAGTTCTATGGAGGTGATGGTACCATTGAGTAAAGATCTCCTGGTATTAGGAAAGGTGACTACACCAGATGAAGGTGTCATGGTACACCTAGGGGCTGGGTACCACGCCAGAATGTCCTTCAGTCAAGCCAGAGGGTATTTCGAACGCAGGGGTGTTTCGACTGAGAATATCATCGCTCAAGTAAGACAATACCTCAAGACAGCAAAATTGTTGAACGAAGCAATGTGCGAAGTTGCTGCTGAGAAGGAAAATGGGAGGAAGTCGAGTTTTAGTAAAGAGAATCTCCAATAAATATACATACTGTTTTAAAGCAACTTATTTCTTAGCTTCAATTTTATTTATTTATTTATTGAGAGTACACAGCAAAGGCTATTTACTCTTAAATTCAATGTGCGAACAAAGCTAAATGTTGAGATACAAAGCTAAAAGAAAAAAGAAAATACAAAAAGATACTATAGTAGCTGAAAAGATTTATCATTGTTTAAGAAAACAAAATAAAATAATAATTATAAAGGTAAATAAATTATAAAAAAAAATATATATAAATAAATAAAAAATAAATAATTTATAGGGAGGATTTCTAAAAACGTTGGAACTTATTTTTATTTTTTAAATATTTTAGAATATCATCAATGTGTGTACTGTCCTGTTTAAGCAATTCGTGTAAGTCTGTAGGTAAGTGAATGTCTTGTCTTTCCCTGCAGTCTGTAAGTATGTGTTTGATTGTTAAAGGAACGTTGCAAAGTGTACAAATCGGTTTGTCCTGTCTTGTCATTAAATATGAATGTATCAAGAGTGAATGTCCAATACGTAGTCTAGTAAGCACGACTTCTTCACGCCTCGAGTTCCGAATGGAACTCCAGGCTCCTATTGTCGGCTTAATCTCTCGTAACTTGTTGTCTTGTGTGTATGTCCAGTCAGTTTGCCACTTGTTCATTATGTGTATTTTTATTAAATTGTTTATGTCATGTCTAGTCATCTGATTAATGTCTTCAGTTGTTCGTCTTGTAGCTAATTTTGCTTTATTGTCTACGTCCAAATTCTAACAATTTAGCTTCAAATACTAAAGAGGGTAATACTGAATTTAGCTTCAAAACTAAATTCTAACAATTTAGCTTCAAAACTAAAGAGGGTAATACTGAAGTTTAGCCTCCTCCGAACCGATTTTTTTTCAAATTTTGCACTATAAGGTATTTTGATGCACTAAACACGAATCAGTTAAAAAAGAATAAGTCGCTCTCAACTAGGAAAAAAGTTATTAATCACTTAAGTTCACGGTTATGGAGGTTATAAAAGCTGGCTTAAACAACGTATTTGTAAACATGCACATGCACAGGAATTGGTAGAAGGGAAACAAAGAACTCTCATTTGAAATGTTGGTAAACTATTTATTTAAAAATAATTGTAAATTTTAAGGGCATTCTCACCCGTCGTAACTGTTTAGGTATTTTAAATGAATTTTAATCTGACCACTGACTTTAAGCTTCTTTAATGCACACAATATAATAACATCAAAAATAAAGTAGCATATGTTTTTTTAGTAGAAAATTCTTTGTCAATAAATGGACATTATAATTTCAATAAATCATCATGACCCGTAAAGAAACATTGTCTAAATATTTTTGAATACCGTACATTATTTATGTATTATCTTTCAAATTTTATATCTTCTGTATAAGATGAAGTAAACACTTTTCTGTCAGTGTAATTTATTCGTGGAGAGATTTCAAGCTAAATAACCAACTCTCTGTAAATGTCTTTCTAATATTCGAAACAGCAACGTCAATCGTGAAGCCAATTAAAACTTCTAAGATAGTAATTATCTTGCTTCGATTACAGTTTCCTTGAAAACGGCGGGTGGATTCATGTCTTTCAAGTTTTTGACCGTTCTTGTTTCCTGAAGAGGAATCTGTCAGTCAGCGAGGCAATCAGCGTTACACTACACAGACATCCACTGAAGCGAACAGATGTAAACCGTTCTAAAATATGACAACTTAGCTTCGCCCGGTGAAAGTATCAATTCCGGCAGGAGTCCCACCCCTTCCGCTGATATTCACGGATGGTTGACAACCCCTGCCTCGTCAGCACAACCTCCTTTCATATCCGTTAGTATTTTATTTCCATCTTCGCTACGCGGACCGTGAAAGTTATCAATTCATTCACAAATTCTCTTGCCTCTTGTCGCTTCAGTGGGAAGCCACACTTATCGACGAAGTCTTTCTTCGTTGAAAAATTACGGTTTATTCATACGATAACATTGAAGTAGTAACCATTCACCTGGGTATAAATTTTTTAGAGCCTACATTGCAATGAAGCACCTCGCATGATTCAGGATTTATTGCTGATCGTTATCCAGGATTCCTTGGCAGAACACTGGGACAGTCATAATCATGCTTTTATCACGTCAAATACGAATTTCACTTATTCTTTGGTAAATTCTGAACATTTTGAACACCTCAATCGGGAATGTGTGGCACATTAGGGAAAAGAATCTTTTTAGAAAATGATTTTGAAATTTCCTTTATACAGGAAATCGTTATATTAAAACTTTAATCGTTATATTAAGCGAAAGATACGTCACTGTTTCTATTCTATTGTGAACAATTGGTATTTGGCAATTTTGAATAATATTGTGAGTTTAACCAGATTTTCCTTTTAGCTTGTCTCCTTACTCCCACCATAGCGAGGAAACCTGCTTAATACACCGACCGAATAACATTCCGAAAGATATTTCAAAGAAAAAGTTGACAATCCAGAACTCTTAATTCATGCCTGTTTGCTCTCTAACTGCCCCAAAAAATATTCGATATTAATGAAGGCCATATCTATAACTTTTTTCGTTTACCTTTTTTTATTTATTTATTTTTTTTTATTTTTTTTATTTTTTTTTATTTTTTTATTTTTTTTTAATTGAGACTGGTAGTAGTGCATCAAACTAGGGATTCCTGATAGTACGGAGTCTACTGGAATAATAATTCCAGAAACGCTAGTTTTTATTTAGTTATTTGTCAGCATCCGTAACAAAGGAGATTTGCCCACTACGTAACCATTTGTAAGAATTGCATAAACTTATACATACAATTGTTACATATACTTATATATAATTACATAATTTAAATTATACCTATATATGTACTTCTACAATTAATAACACTTCTAATTATCCTATTATACGAAAGCATATATCTGTACCCCAGAGGTAAAGGACACCATGTCACATATTTGTAATTGTTCAGGAGAGCCAATTTTCCATAACTTTGAACTATTAAAATTTGTTTCTTCGTTACTTATAGAAACAGTTTAAAGACAATTTTTCACATTTTATTGGCATTGATAGGTAATTGGAAGTATTGACCATAGTCAAACAAAACCGAATCCTCCAAATGGTGTTTTTTACCTCTGATGAAAACGGACATGATTTTATTTTTCTCTGTCTTATCTTCGTTATTTATGGGGATAGGACATAGTGCCCTATACCATTATATAGATCAAAAAATCCACATTGTCAAGTCAATTTCATAAAAAAATGGACATGGTGTCCTTTACCTCCGGGTTACAGATATATATACACGTATAAAAGAATTTGGATTTAAGATTCACACTAATTAAAATTAATTTAATATTGTAGTTATTTTTCTCAAAAACAATATTTACATGTAGGTATTCGAGAGTTCTATTTTGTAGTTTGTAGTATAGATTTTTATTAAGTAAATGCTCTAATATTTTCTCCAAATGTGGGGCTACCTTCAGTCAGTAAGTCATGAATGTCATATACAATTTCCAAATAGTCCCTGTTTTTGCAGTCTGTCAGGATGAGTTTGATTGTTAGTGGCATGTTACTAATTCTTCATACGGCCTGTTCTTGTCTTGTTATTGAATGACTCGGTAAGTAGTGAATGACCAATTCTGACCAATGTGGTAATATCTTGAGTTGTTTCAATACATGCTAATATCATTTACTATTATTTTGTTGCTGAAAACACATTTAATGTATGTAATTAATATTTTTATTGAATTTTTTAGCGTGTTTTTTAATTTAATTTTTCGAGACAATACATAATATGTACTTATTCGTGTTCAGTTATGTATCCTTTAATCGGAGAGTTGCCCATTCCACATGAACATAACACCGACTTTATACTCCGAGTAAACCAGTAATTTTAGGAGGAGGGATTTCGCTAAATTATTCGACAAAAAAATTAATAATTTCCATCAAACTTACTGAATAATGACTGAGGATGCGAAATGAAAATTCTCCATACGAGTAGAACTTTAGTTGAACATACCGAGTGCTATCCTCTAACAGTTAGTCATAATATTGTTTTTGTTGACCCGGCAACAAGGGCAAACAAACAAAACTTCTGACAGCTGTGGAGGAGCTCGGTGTAGTGAAACAAAAACAGAGGAACAGTTGGAAGGTTCATACTAAGCTATTTAGCTGAATATATTGTTCATGGACAAAAAGAACGTCATAACTTGAAATTCAATTACTATACTCACTTGGTTATAGCATCCTATGCTAAAGGAAATATAAAAATAAATTAGAAATATATTTTTATCCAGTGTTTAATTGTCACATTCTAAACGAATGCCCGACACACGGAACCTTCAACTTCTAGAGCTGTATTACAAACATTCAAAAATTGTTTCCCATTTTATGTATCCTATAATGCGCAATTAAAAAAATAACAAGCAATAAAAACTAAGGGAAATTGACAATAGAGGCACTGTACTTTTTACTGACTCTTTATTCGTACTGAATTGACTCATACACTACTGACAGAAAATCTTAAGGATATACAAACCCTAAACAGAAACGCCATCATTTACTGGCTATCTGGGCGTGAAAAACTCGGCAAAAGACCAATGGCCTATTATCAAGCAAAAAATCTGCCATGCGACGTACAACAAATAATTAACAAAGACTTGACAAAAACTAAGAAACAGTCAATAAAACACATCAGAACTACATGTGATCACGGATAGCTACCAAAACTTTGGACAAAAAAAAAAAAAAATACAGTCGACAAATGAGAAAGAAAACACGAAGAAGTAGTTACCTCCCTACTAAGGATTGGTCATACTGACCAACACACGATCTCGTAATGAATATATACAACACTGAACTTACGGTCAAACTGCCAGAAACGATGTAATCTAGGCGTACGGTAGTTCCATAATTCTACACTGAAGCATTTCTGAGATATAGGCGATGGAAAATCGGACTTAATACGATCACTGTCTCACTCATCAAAATTATTAGCCATTTGATATTTTGCCGGATGATTGACAATAGGGTGTTATTAAAGAGTTATTGCTGTTTGAGAACGACACTTTTAAATATTGAAAGTGCATTACCCTTAATGAAAATTGAAAAAAGTTGATTTCAAAAATGATTTTTTAAAATTTTAACGTCCATTATTATTAACTAAGAATTTTAGGACGGATTATCTATAGGTTACCACCCTATTCTAGCCAGGATAGGGCTGATGTCTCTTATTTTTCTAAAGAAAAGCCCCCACCCCTAGTGGGAATCGAACCCACGACCTTTGGCACGGAGTGTTAAGTGCTCAAGTGTTAACACTCACGTCCACCGGGCATCCAAAATTGGTGTTTTATACAACAAACATGGGCTTTTCTAAGTAACTTTTAGAACGGCATATGTCAGGAGCAAAAATACATATAAACGTGAGGTGTTCAGCCTTTATCTACATTTCGTGTTTATTTTCACCCCCTTGTGTATTGTTATCTATTTGTGATACACCCTGAATAACCATGAAAGCGAAAAACTCCATAGATCAATAATACTAATTAATGTTATTTCTAAATGGTGCTAAATGTCTTGCATTTACGTCTTCATTAACACGTCCTCGAATATGCAGCCTAATGAAGCGAAGTACCGTTCGATGCCTACACGACAAACGATGTGTTTAATTACACGATTCCACCATTAAATCTATCGATAATTGGAAGATGTCACAGGTCCCGGAGAGGCAGCAATTAAGTATTCCTCTCGACTGAGAGCCATTAACCAAGAGAAGGTCCCGTAAAAAGCTGAGCTCATTACGGTAACATGTAGGCGATGTAAAGGATGTGCCGGACAGGGGCATGGGAGGAGGAAGGCTGCGTGGCTAGTGGTCCGTGTCGATGCTTCTTCTCGTTATTTATGCTTCCTTCGGCATAGCTCTTCCTACGCGCTATCCCAAACATTATCCTATATCTTGTCCCGTCTAGGATCGGGGAGATCGGTAGAACATACAAAAATATGTACATAATATTAGGACCTTGGAAGAGTAAGGGCGAATCAGAAAAATCGACTGTTTTATATTTTATTTTCTGATTCAGAAAGATTAAGGTAACATGACGCTTCGACTTGTTTCTCTGGTTCGCCTTTAGTTCTCTCAATGTTTCAAGCAAAAGTGTATTGCAGAATCATCGTGAAATATTCAACGTCCTATTTCAAGGGCAAAAACCGGGTCTGAAACGTCCCTCCTATTATTTTGTTACCCACAAATCACTGGTAAAAATTGTAATTAAAACATTGAATTTAAATTGCATACTTTTTCAAGCAGATTTATGAATCAGAATTCCATAGAGTTTCGCCCTTGCTATCCTGAAGCGCTTCTAGAATTTTTACTTCGATTTCCCAACATCCGGTATTAGTGATTCGCCCTTACACTTCCAAGGTCCTGATATTCAACGTCCGCTTTTGGTGGATTTTGATTAATTCTACATTCGGCGTATAAAGAGTTACGTAAACCATTATATGATGTAAGCCAATTAAATCGAATACATTATGTAACATAACAAACAGTATAATCATGGAGGAAAAATGGTTAAGCTAATTTAATAAGACATGCATAAATCGAAAAATTCCCGGTAAATTTATATATATATATATATATATATATATATATATATATATATATATACACACAAATATGGAAAAAGTCACGGTTTTTTCTACTTCTCTCACTCATAACTCAAAAGCGTCCAAACAGTAAATTCCTATAAAGTTCTATTAATTAGAAATGTTCAAATTCACTCACTGCTTTAGAAAAAGCTATAAATATGAAAAAAGGGTAAGAAATAGGAATTTTCATATAATCTTTTGGCAGCTTAAAATGCATCTAGGTTAAATATTCGCGGATATTTTCATTTTTTAATAACTTTAAAACATTTTTAAAATTCCTTGAATTATTATGCAATAACTATATAACTCATTTAAACAATATTTGGTGGGTTGTATATGTATAATCAACATTTGCATTCTGTAATATGGAGGTCCTAAATGCATGTTGAGCTGTCATAAAAAATTATATAAAAATTTCAATATTCAACTTTTTTTCATAGTTTTTTTTTGGGGGGGGCATCAACATCGATTTCTTTTCATGGTTATTGCTATATTGCAAAGCAGCGAACAAGTTTTTAAAATTCTACTTTTATTAAAACTCTTTCCGAAAGGTCTCTAGTATGAATGTGTTCTGAGTTATGAGCGAATGAAGTACAAAAAAAAAAAAAAAAAAAAAAAAAAAAAAAAAAGAGTTCGCCACTGGACCACGGGGTGACTCCAACACATTGATCTGCTGATAATAAAATTGGCTGAGGGTCTCCCCCTGGTCTAGTTGCTATCACGCTGGAATCACATACTGGATATATGGGTTCCCGTCTGTGGAAGGTAGACAGTGAGCTCATGACTAAAAAAAATTCATTCAAACACCATGGGCGTTTACAAAGCCCGGCACAAGCGGCTTACAAGCAGGTGCGCCGTAACAAAAAAAAATAATAATAACAACTCGTAATTTGCTGGCCTATTAAAAAAAAAAGATGCTTCCTTGAGGTATGTTTAAAGGATACTTTCTACATAAGTGAAGGGTCTCGTCCCTAAGGTTAAAAGTAATTAGGAAGTATAATACTCCACTGAACAATGGACAATTTAATAAAATATAAAAACTATAATAAGACTTCAAAAAATTTGCACAGGACTACGTTCAAATTAATACGACCTCTCTTATAATATTTTTCCTACCTCAAGCAACGAACATAAGTATCATAACAGAACATAGCATGCATTTCTAATAATAGGATAATTGAACGTCCACGCATGTATATTAACTTTATCAGATTATGCATAAAAAGAACATCAGTGACAATTGCAACGTTGCAATCCTGCAGTAATTTCGCAGATTGTAGTGTGCAGTTTATGCTTAATAACTTCTTGTTTACGAGAGCGATAAGGGAGCCTTGAATGTACTTATCGGGCGAAACATGACTCCAGAGAAAGGCAACGGAAGAATGACACGCGAACTGCAAGCTTTGAATTGCATGTACAGCATATTGTGCAGTCATTATGTCTCAGTAAAATATGGCATCTTGGAAAAAAAAAAACAAGTCAGGCTAGTTCAAGAAGCCCGACTCGCAGGAACTGTGTCATCTTAGTGATTCCAAATAATGTTTATCCCTCATTTTATATAGCACCCTTACATTACTTGCTTTTAGCGCGGTTCTTCCCTCTCTCCATAGGGAAGTAACCCTCATATGAGGTTGACCTGATCACGCAATCCGTAAGTGCCGACTAGAAAATTTCTTGTTTTAGAACCCATAAATCACGACGAAAACAGTGGTAACTTAAAGTTGATAACTTCAAATTTGTTATTAGGTATATATGTATATGTATATATATATATATATATATATATATATATATATATATATATATATGTATATATAAATCCCAAAAAAAACTAACGTTGAAAAAAAGAGGGAAAGTTCCAGGCCCCACCCAAAAACAGTTATAATATCACAGTATCGGACCAAGTTTTGGGCCCTTAATAACTTGTTAAGTACCTAATAACACCTTCTCACTTATTTTAGCATGTCCGACTTAACCAGTTTTATTTAAATGATGGTTCTATTTAGTAGAAAATGTATTAGACTTTCGAGTTATGACTTTCTACATAACACAATTTCATGGAAGTCTAAAACTAATCATGCCTGTTGGTAAGGTATTTTTGTCGACCCAATGAAGGATTCCGAGGATGGAGCTGCAGAATCCGAAACAGTCGCTTTGAAAATGAACAACTGATTAAAAACTTGTGTTTTGATTTTCCTGTTTGATACAGTTGATATTATACTACCCAACCAAATCAATATAAAAATATATATATTTTTGTTAATCCGCTAAACGTATCCGAAATTTACATTTCTTGGTTTTATGAGTGTCAAACCCGTAAAAAACGTGACTACCATCAATTTGGAGTACTCGAACCCAAAATTAAAGCTCATTCCACAGTATTCAAAAATTTGTAAAAGTGGTTTTATTAAATTTCACATTTCAGAATGTCAATAAAAAGTGTACTTGCAAACCTATGAAGGCCTTAAGCGTAAACATTTTTTTGCGCACATTGCAGAGAAAAAAAAACAGTGTTGGGTGGCTCAGTCAATACTACTAAATATTTTTCAAGGAATGCTTCATTCGCTAAAGTAGGTAAATCATAAATGAATGAAAACAAACCATGTTTTTTCAATTAAATTCGTTATTTAAATCCCTGATAAACGTTCACTTCGAGTTAAATAATTATCTGTTTGGCATTTATTAAATTAGTGATATTTTGCTAATCCATATTTTTGGAAGTGGAATTCTAGTAAATCCATGAAATAGTACTCAATTATATTGGATCATAAATTTAATTATTTTAACATTTTTGTTTGAAAAATTGATCCGCACGTTGTTAGAAGAGCATTTTATTTACTTAGAACTTCCTCAGTTCTAGAAAAAAGCACCATTTACAAGTATGATAAGTAATTTTTTTTTTTTTTTTTTTTTTTTTTTTTTTTTTTTTTTTTTTTTTTTTTTACGGCGCGTCTACTTCTAGGTCATTAGCGCCGACATCCAGGGTGCAGCGAGGAATTTTCCCAGCGAGCCTTGAGATGAGAAAATTCCTGCCGGAGGTGGGAATCGAACCCACCATCTCCCGCTTATGAATCCAGCGCGCTAGCCACTAGACTACGGGAGATCCCCTATGATAAGTAATCTCCATCAAACTGATTTATTATGGTTTTTTCTTCAGTCTTTATGGAAACTCACTCAATAAGACAACGGCTAATTTGGCTCTTGATACATGCAGCTTTGTGACTTTAAGTTTTTAATAATTCAAAATGGAGTGAAATAATGATGTGGTATTAAAATTTTACATTTTGGTGCTGGACATTTTGATGTAGCACCGAATAATGGAGATTATGTCTGGTGGATGTACAATTTCCTTATTTATTAGCAGCTTACAGTGCATGGTGTTATTTTTAGAAGTACTATTACACCTCTGTTTGAAGTTATTAATGCTACAAATATAGGAACCGAGAGGAAATGTGCTCGCCCCATGGCTGTCAATAGCTAAACACATGTTTCCAATTCTTGGACGAAGAGAATAAATTGATTCTGTATGTGTAATAATGGATGTTTTAGGCAGAAATGTCGTTGTTTCGTGTTATGACATATCCAGCTTGATATATTACACATATTCGCCATATTCCGAATATAATGATTCAAAATCATCAAAACTCTCCCAAAGAAATGTATATATTTGTTAAAATTATTCTCCTGGTTAATACGGCGATTTTTTGGCATTTTTTATAACCCTAACACACTCAGGGTCCAATGAGCTCTAGACCATTTTCCAATGAAAACACGTATAACTGTTTCCGAAATCAGGTAAAGTGAAAATGCCATATATTTATGTATATATATATATATATATATATTTATTTATTTTTATAAATATGGCAAAGGTCCAAATAATAGTACTCCAGATTCTTGCACTATTTTATTTTTGATAGGCCCTACATGTTTCGTGGCCTTATGCCACCTCCTCAGGGGCCACTAAATCCCTATGTGTGGTCAGCTCGCCACCCATACTATGACTACTAAGTCATAGTATGGGTGGCGAGCTGACCACACATAGGGATTTAGTGGCCCCTGAGGAGGTGGCATAAGGCCACGAAACATGTAGGGCGTTTCAAAAATAAAATAGTGCAAGAATCTGGAGTACTATTATTTGGACCTTTGCCATATTTATAAAAATAAATAAATGTACATAAATAAAGGTCACAAATCATGGAAGTGAATATACATATATATATATATATATATATATATATATATATATATATATATATATATATATATATATATATATATATATATATATATATATATGCTCCACAATAATAAGTAATGAACATATCGAGTACATTTTACCAATTGTCTAGACGTCTCACACTGAGTGGTTTTCAACATCGTCCTCGAAAGGTTAGAGTAATAAATGCCAATTATTAATGATGCGATATATTGTTAAATAAAATAATTTTTTATACAATATTTATTATATTTATTGTATATATATATATATATATATATATATGTGTGTGTATATTATATATACACACACACACACTTGTTCGTTTGCTCTGTAGGTGCCCCAAAAATTGTACAAGTTTTATGATATTTGGTACAAAGAAAGTTCGTTAACCAGCAGAATCCGTCCACCGGAACATGGTTTTTGGTGCGAAATTCTCACGCGAAAAATTGCAGCACTTACGTATTCGCAGATACTTTTTTTATGGGGCTCCTAACGTAGGAAAAAAAAATTAAACCTTTTTAAGATAACCGTTTACGAAAAACGTCAAAACAATTTTTTTTCAACAAAAATTTTCGGTTTGGGTATTCGGAAACGATTGAGTTACTTGAAACAAGTTCCATACGTTTGACGTTCATCCAAACTGAAATATTTAAATGTTGGTTGCTTTCGGAGTAAAGAAAGTATTAAAGACAAAATTGTAATAACGTACATGAAACATTTTGGGATCTTCGTATAATTTCTTAAATATCCCGAAATTGGTTAAGAAATTCTCGCAAGGGGAAACGTGACCATTCGATAGCATACTAAATTCTCTACAAAAAAGGTTCTGAAATAATTTTCGATGTGACGATCTGGTGGGAGAAATAAGTGCATAAAACTTCGTAAGTGTTAGTTTATTTTTTCATCAGATCTCTATGGGTTGTCGTTTATTTAATTGATTTTAGCAATAATTTATGTTTGTCCTTAGAACAAGATAAGTAAAACGATAATCAATTTTTGATTATTTGTCATTAATCTTTTCAAGCGGAAGCCGAAAAGGCCGAGTGAGCAATTTCCGCCACTGTAAGCTAGTAGCGATTAAAATATAAATTTTCTTCAAGATTTCAATGTAGTGGATTTTTATTTAAAATATTTCACAGAATATATCTTCTATTTATTCTAGGGTATCTAAATGATGAGTCGGACTTTTTTTTATCAACATTGTCAAAAATGAAAAGCGTCAATTTTTTTATTATTTAGGGTAGGTGTATTTCCATCTATTTTTAGAAGTCCCCAAACCACCGATATTACATTACCTTGCCGCATCCAATCTCGACGTCAATCCTTTTACACTTTTTTTTTTCATGCGACGATACGGTGCTATTTTCCTTATACTGAGGTTTCTCTTTCTCAAATATCTACCTTGTCAATTCCATCAGAAATCTCTACAAGGAAAATAAATTAAACCGCCCGTTGCGCAGAAGCTGCTTAAAATAACCAAGAAACTAATTCAACAAAACTAAAAAGGTTTATTTATTTAGGACTTCAACATTGATCATTCAGCCCAGCCTCCACCTTGGTTGTTTTCTAGTCTTCAACTGTAATCAATAAAAGATACGGAAGAATACAACTGGAAACAAAATATTAATTATTAAAGGAACTACTAAAATACTAAGTTAGGTACACATTGTCACCACCAGCACAACTAAAGGATATGTTTGATAGGTATACTTGTCATTTCAGGAATTCCCTTGACCGCAATAAAACTCCCACGAGAATAAAATACATTAAAGACAAAGGATTTTTGTTTTCCTCTTTATGGAGAACGCTAAAATGAAGGGTGGTTATCGTATCATATTATTTATTTATCGTTTCTATTATATTTTATTTATGTATATTGTTTTTAGTATAAATATGCTTTGGCTATGACTAAACTGAAGAAAAAAGCGTTACAAAAAGTGTCCGCTGGCGATTGTGAATGCGCGGTGGCCATGTACGAACAAGAAGCCTGTATGTTATACGGTACATTACATAGGTTTGTTGGGTGGACCTAAAACATATTTATGTTCCTGAATTTGAGCAGAAGGCTCTAAACGAAATTAATTTTTTGTTATTTATTTATTCTTTTTTTTTCATCGTTTTTTATATATATATACAGGGTGTCTCCAAAATACACGGCCAAACTTCGGGAATCGATGCAGGATGGAAAAAGAAAGAAAAAGTGGTCTTGAAGAAATAAACGAAAACTATTTTTTTCCACTTTTGCGTAAATTCTGGGTTTGACTAAATAACACATGTTTTAATTCAATGTTCAATTTAATATTTTTCATAATTCAACAAAAAATATTTTTCAAAAAGGGTTTGATGAATTGGATAACATATCAGTTTTTAATAATATATAAATTCTACTGTAAAACGGTCTTTACTCCTGGATTAGCAGCAGAACAGACTGAACATCGTTCAAAAACTTTTGTTGACAGTATTTGACCCAAAGAACTGCAGAGGGTAATAACAAAAATCACTGGCCGTAAGAAACGCTGTGCCCATTCAGAGAAAATCCACAGAAAGCTCAATATTTCTTTATAAAGGCGAAATTCTTTTTATCTCAATCCCTTTCTGGAAAAGCTTTCTCCAGCCTCATTCATTCACTTAATCTTTACATTTTGAAATAAGCACATTTTCTCTAGGATGAGTTCACAATTCCAACAGTTCCAACTCTCAGGAACATCCTAGCGTGTTTTCGTTTTTTACCCCTAAGTGAGTTTTGAATAGCTTAGAATCTAAACAGGTAATAGTTTGTTTTGAGACCCCATCGAAATACTTCTTACACCTCTCAAATAAGTAACCTGTTATTC
Organism: Gonocerus acuteangulatus; assembly: GCA_946811695.1. Taxonomy (NCBI): domain Eukaryota; kingdom Metazoa; phylum Arthropoda; class Insecta; order Hemiptera; family Coreidae; genus Gonocerus; species Gonocerus acuteangulatus. Next base: position 107,870,826 of record OX328124.1, on the reverse strand, counting down.
CAAGATATAACTATATTTATACTTAAATACATAAACGTACAAAAATATTTTATAATATTCTGTTTTTATTGCAAATAATCATTGTTGGGCTTTGATTCTGCAGCGTTGCTGAGTTAATAGTCTTTGTCACGCAGCTCATAATAAATTAAAAAATAAAGTTTGGCGATAATAATGTTTTTGATGAAATGTTTTTTTTTTTAAAGGAATTTGGGGAAAACTGTGAAAAGCCTGAACATTTCCAGGATTTCGACATAACAGTGCTCTAGCATAGGTCAGAAATCGGGGCAAACACCATATTATAGAGATATGCTGCCTATTTGAGTAAATAAAACCGTATCCAGAACCCCACCTATTTATTTTCTCTTGATAGCTAATTTGACTAGGCTATCAGGAAATAAAGAGCATACAACGCTAGTGTAAACATTTGTTTTTTAAGTCAGGAACAAAATAAAAGTTAGCCATTCTGAAGTAAAAAAGATATGGCTGATAACGGAGTCAGGAAATCTAGCGTAAAATCCCGCGTTCGTTTTTCGCGGAAGCTTCTTCCACTAGTTTAAATCAGCAAGTTAACGAACTTAGGCGCGGATCTGGGACATTAACTCTACTGTTGAAGCATTCTCTTGGAAACACCTTTATTTTCGGTCATATGTACACGCTTTGAGCACGTAGAAAGCGAATATGTGGGGCTTCATTTTCAGGATTTAAACAGGAATCTCCAACAAATGCTAAAGAAAAATCGTCACATTTTCGGAAAAATCTATAATTTGGACGTTTCGGCATGCCTTCTTCATCTAAAGTAAGCCGTCAAAAATTGTGTACTAAAGAAAAATAATTGGTGTAAAAATTAACTAAATCTGTGCGATATTAATGCACCTGTTCCGGTCTTTATTTCCACTCAAGTACATAACATGCCCAACTAATATATATATATATATATATATATATATATATATATATATATATATATATATATATAAATATATATATATATAAATATATATATATATATATATATATATATATATATATATATATATATATATATATATATATACTTTTTTTGGAACGGCTTCTTTCTCCAGCGGTGTCGCTCCTCTCTCCATCACAATATTTCGTCGGGTTCATCTCCGACTTCTTCAGGCTGCTATTTGTCGTCCTCGGTGGTTATCAAGGGAAGGTGGTTATCAAGGACATTTCCCTTGATAACCACCGAGGACGACACATAGCAGCCTGAAGAAGTCGGAGATGAACCCGACGAAATATTGTGATGGAGAGAGGAGCGACACCGCTGGAGAAAGAAGCCGTTCCAAAAAAACATGATACCCAGCGATGCAATTTAAAACAGAATATATATATATATATATTTATATATATATAATATAATATAATATACAGGGTGTCCCGTAAATGTCTAGTCATATTGTGAGGGGTGATAGAGGACCCTTAGGGGAACAAAAAATGTTCTATGACGATTTCCCGAATTCCCGCCCATAAGGGAGAAAACGTCGTTTTATTGTTTTTTCGAGACAAACGTACTTTTTAGAAGAATAATCGTTGTAGCTCCGTCCCAGGTGATACTACTAAAACGGGTGTGAAACCAATCGAAAGCTGAGTAAATTTACTATAAGACTAGTTGAGAGTAAACGTAAAAATGAATGAATGTAAGTATGTATATCTTACCAAAAGAAGGCAATTCTAAATTTCCTGACATTTTATTGATATTTCTTTCCAGCGTTACTCCTCAATAAGGAGGATCTGACATTTCCGGGTTTCAGAAAAACTTCCTCATTTAACTAGCTTTCCATTCATGTATCACAACCCTGGGTTATTGAAGTATTTGAACGATTTAAGAACAAAAGTTTTAAAAAAAACATGGATCTGAGAAAAGAAAATTATATTTTTTTCTTCAATTTATTCAAAAAGCTGAAGGGAAATATTTTTTTTTATAAATGTTTACATAAATATTAAGTAAATATTTACTTAAAAGAATAAAAAAAAATACTTCCACGAATATAAAAAAAAAATCTTAAAACATTAAATAAATAAAATACACATTTATTTTGAATTTATTAATTCAGGTAACTAATACTGGGTCCAGGAGGCGGCCATTAAGGAACCCCAACCATACATTAACCTCAAAAATTACTATTTTTACCTAAATCACGCATTTGAACACATTTTTACAGGACTATGTACATATTATTTATGAGGGATAGAATTTTTAATTACCACAACAAAAACGCATGGGCTCAGAATCCCAGTGAGTTTCACAAGCGTAGCCATCAGTATTAATTTAAGGTAAAGCATTTGTTTTCTAAATATAAGTACCTGTAAAAATGTGTTCAAATGTGTGATCTAGGTAAAAATAATAATTTTTGAGATTAATGTATGGTTGGGGTTCCTTAATGGCCGCCTCCTGGACCCAGTATTAGTTACCTGAATTAACAGATTCAAAATAAATGTGTATTTTATTTATTTACTGTTTTAGGAATTTTTTTTATATTCGTGGAAGTAATTTTTTTTATTGTTTTAAGTGAATATTTACTTAATATTTATAAAAATAAATATTTCCCTTCAGCTTTTTGAATAAACTGAAGAAAAAAATATAATTTTCTTTTCTCAGATCCATGTTTTTTTTAAAACTTTTGTTCTTAAATCGTTCAAATACTTCAATAACCCAGGGTTGTGATACATGAATGGAAAGCTAGTTAAATGAGGAAGTTTTTCTGAAACCCGGAAATCTCAGATCCTCCTTATTGAGGAGTAACGCTGGAAAGAAATATCAATAAAATGTCAGGAAATTTAGAATTGCCTTCTTTTGGTAAGATATACATACTTACATTTATTCATTTTTACGTTTACTCCCAACTAGTCTTATAGTAAATTTACTCAGCTTTCGATTGGTTTCACTCACTTTCTAGTAGTACCACCTGGGACGGAGCTACAACGATTATGTTTCTAAAAACCACGTTTGTCTCGATAAAACAATAAAACGACGTTTTCTCCCTTATGGGTGAGAATTCGGGAAATCGTCATAGAACATTTTTTGTTCCCCTAAGGGTCCTTTATCACCCCTCTCAATATGACTAGACATTTACGGGACACCCTGTATATAAATTTATTATTTTTTTAATTATACGGCCCGCTTATACATTAAAGATTTGTAGGACGGTTTTTCTAACGGTTTTTGAATGAAAAGCAATTACTCCTAGTGGGAATCGAACCAAGAGCTTAGCACGGAGTGCAGACGCGTTAGCACTCACGACCACCGGGTCTCCCATTACAAATTTAAAAGGGCAAAACTGTTCACGCTTGTTTTGAATTTATGCAGGTACACAGGTACAAAACACGTGTTCATAGTTAATGAAAAATCAAGCTATTTTTGCTTAGTTAGAAATCCAAATACGTAACACTAAAATTTAATAACGCAAATAAATGTAAAGAATAGAAAAAAAAAATCTTCCTAGATAGTCCGTCGGCCCGTGTACATTTCATGCAACGATTTTTAAGATTTCTTATTAAAAATACTACCAACCGCCAAAATTTCAGAAATCTTAATGTAGTTTTTGAATATTTAATTCATTATTGAATGAATAATATTTTAACATAAAAATATCCATTTATAATCAATGTACTCAGAAGATGTAATTGCTATAAGCTTGCTTTTGCTATTAAATATTCAAAAACTACATTAAGATTTCTGAAGTTTTGGTGGTTGGTAGTATTTTTAATAAGATTGACGAAATAAATTGTCAGCTGCTTATATGTGGGTGGAAAAGTTGTCAGCTCGCGGTATAAAGCGGAGCGCGCGCCATGCGCTAGGCGCTTATACACCCTCAGCTGACAAGTTTTCCACCAAGATATGAGCAGCTGACAATGTTTTTCGTTAATCTCACTACAAATACTAGTAACCACCAAAATTTCAGCTATCTTAAAATGGTTTCAGAATTTCGTATTTTTGCCAAGTTTAGACCCCCAGCTGACAATCAGTCCACCGCTGGCCGGCCAACTGACAAGTGCCAATGATTATTGTATAATGAAAGGTGTTTCTCCCAAAAATTTCACGACCCTTAAAATCGTTTCACATTATCACATTTTTCCTATCTTTGCAACGCCCCTGAAGAAACACCTATCTCGCCAGCTGACAAGTGGCACTGAACTAGTTAAGACGGGTACAATCAATAGTGAAAAAATTAAAAAAAAAACTTAAAAATCGTTGCATGAAATGTACACGGGCCGACGGACTATCTAGGAAGATTGTTTTTCTATTCTTTACATTTATTTGCGTTATTAGATTTTAATATTACGTATTTCGTTTCTAATTTATTTTTGCTTTATTTTGCATTAACTATGAACACATGTTTTGTACCTGTGTACCTGCAATCGTTAATCGATCAGATGAATATTTGACATCATATTGGATTCGTTCAGTCAATGACCAGTCTAGACGAGGCCCTACTAGTGGAAGGTTCTATTCCTCAAGTTGAGGCTGAATTTATCCCATTTTTCCTATCTTTGCAACGCCCCTGCAGCCACACCCACCGCTATCTCGCCAGCTGACAAGTGGCACTCAACTAGTTGAGACGGGTACAATCAATAGTAAAAAAATATTTATTTATTTTGTTTAACGATGCACTACTTTGAGGTGAATTGCATCGAGTAACTATGTAGCTATATGCTGTTCATAGATATGTTGTTATTCTACGCCAGTTAAGTATACTGTATTACTATTTACATATGAGGAGCTTAGTATCAAAGTTGGACAACTCCATTTTTTTCAGTTTTGAGATTTTAGTCGATTCTCAAGTGGATTGTTATGCTGCATTCGATTTTTTTCGAAATGTTTTTCATTAAAAACGGACAGAAAATAGGTAAAATAGCGTTTATTTCAACCGTTCAGAATCAAAATATGGACAATTCCAACATAGTTTGGTTTCAAAAAATGACAACTCCTTCAGTAGCCAATGAGAAGCTTGCATTCATGCAATCTGCTCCCAACATGCACTGCAAATCCATCATGGCTGAATGCTTATAATTACTTGTAATGAGTGCATTTAGCGATGATTCTAATTAACGTAGGATTTTGGGGCAAAAACTGTAGGTAATTGAATGTTTCTGATTTAGGTATGATTTTTGAAGAATTTCTTTTGTGCCGAGTCGAATGAGACCACTACCACATCTATAGAATAATTATTTTAATAATAAACGGGCTTTATATAACAACAACCGTGAAAAACAGCAAGTATTTAATTTAAAATATTCATATTTTACTTAAGTGGTAGAGCTATGAATCCTTCCAAATGTATTTTCAAGACTCGAAGTGAATTAATTAACAACTAATGTAATACTGGTAACTGTTCTCGACATATTCCTCTTTACTAACATTTTCGCGTATAACAAATAAATATTGACAGTTTCACACTAGATATTAGATAGATCTCATCGTTAATGTTTAGTAATTTGCTATTACAAACTTTTCAACAACTCTCTGCAGAAAATAATAATGGTTAACTCGTTTTACTTGAAATGATCGCATCGCTAATTGATAACTTTATGTTATTAGCTGAGTACGGCGATGAAAATTATAGCACAGCAACTTCAATACATGTACTTTTAGGTAAAACTGTGCGAAGAGGATAGCTAAGTACCACTTTTTTTTCTAAACTTAATAAAATAAGGATAATTTTGTTTCATTTCAGTTTTGTCAAACTGCATTTAAATAAAATGTTCATGTAATTTTTAACTATATGATTTTGTTTTAATACATTAGACATAATTACATTATATTAAAACACCCTCGAGCATATCAAATTCATATTTGTTTGGTTTCAAAAGAGGATATGTTCAATTTTAAAATGGCTCCATTTGGTTTCAAAAACAGACAACTCCATGACTTGGTTTCAAACATGGAAAACTCCACTATTTTAAGTGTAATTACGGCCTTAATACTCATATAATTTTTTAGTGCCTTTGAAAAAATGTTTCTGGGGCCTATAAGAATAACATATAAAAAAATCACCATGATACTGACATCTATATAGTAGATATGGTTTTTTGCCTCTCCTGTAAAAAAAGCAAAAGTGGAGTTGTCCAACTTTGATACTAAGCTCCTCATATTATAAAAAAAATAATAATAAAAAAAAATAATTCAAGAATTGAAATAGAGATAAATGATAAAATTATTTAATTTTTAAATAAAAGAATTATCAGATTTTTATATTTTGTTATATTTTTTTCCACTTTTGCGTAAATTCTGGGTTTGACTAAATAACACATGTTTTAATTCAATGTTCAATTTAATATTTTTCATAATTCAACAAAAAATATTTTTCAAAAAGGGTTTGATGAATTGGATAACATATCAGTTTTTAATAATATATAAATTCTACTGTAAAACGGTCTTTACTCCTGGATTAGCAGCAGAACAGACTGAACATCGTTCAAAAACTTTTGTTGACAGTATTTGACCCAAAGAACTGCAGAGGGTAATAACAAAAATCACTGGCCGTAAGAAACGCTGTGCCCATTCAGAGAAAATCCACAGAAAGCTCAATATTTCTTTATAAAGGCGAAATTCTTTTTATCTCAATCCCTTTCTGGAAAAGCTTTCTCCAGCCTCATTCATTCACTTAATCTTTACATTTTGAAATAAGCACATTTTCTCTAGGATGAGTTCACAATTCCAACAGTTCCAACTCTCAGGAACATCCTAGCGTGTTTTCGTTTTTTACCCCTAAGTGAGTTTTGAATAGCTTAGAATCTAAACAGGTAATAGTTTGTTTTGAGACCCCATCGAAATACTTCTTACACCTCTCAAATAAGTAACCTGTTATTCCAAGATATAACTATATTTATACTTAAATACATAAACGTACAAAAATATTTTATAATATTCTGTTTTTATTGCAAATAATCATTGTTGGGCTTTGATTCTGCAGCGTTGCTGAGTTAATAGTCTTTGTCACGCAGCTCATAATAAATTAAAAAATAAAGTTTGGCGATAATAATGTTTTTGATGAAATGTTTTTTTTTTTAAAGGAATTTGGGGAAAACTGTGAAAAGCCTGAACATTTCCAGGATTTCGACATAACAGTGCTCTAGCATAGGTCAGAAATCGGGGCAAACACCATATTATAGAGATATGCTGCCTATTTGAGTAAATAAAACCGTATCCAGAACCCCACCTATTTATTTTCTCTTGATAGCTAATTTGACTAGGCTATCAGGAAATAAAGAGCATACAACGCTAGTGTAAACATTTGTTTTTTAAGTCAGGAACAAAATAAAAGTTAGCCATTCTGAAGTAAAAAAGATATGGCTGATAACGGAGTCAGGAAATCTAGCGTAAAATCCCGCGTTCGTTTTTCGCGGAAGCTTCTTCCACTAGTTTAAATCAGCAAGTTAACGAACTTAGGCGCGGATCTGGGACATTAACTCTACTGTTGAAGCATTCTCTTGGAAACACCTTTATTTTCGGTCATATGTACACGCTTTGAGCACGTAGAAAGCGAATATGTGGGGCTTCATTTTCAGGATTTAAACAGGAATCTCCAACAAATGCTAAAGAAAAATCGTCACATTTTCGGAAAAATCTATAATTTGGACGTTTCGGCATGCCTTCTTCATCTAAAGTAAGCCGTCAAAAATTGTGTACTAAAGAAAAATAATTGGTGTAAAAATTAACTAAATCTGTGCGATATTAATGCACCTGTTCCGGTCTTTATTTCCACTCAAGTACATAACATGCCCAACTAATATATATATATATATATATATATATATATATATATATATATATATATATATATATAATATATATATATATAAATATATATATATATATATATATATATATATATATATATATATATATATATACTTTTTTTGGAACGGCTTCTTTCTCCAGCGGTGTCGCTCCTCTCTCCATCACAATATTTCGTCGGGTTCATCTCCGACTTCTTCAGGCTGCTATTTGTCGTCCTCGGTGGTTATCAAGGGAAGGTGGTTATCAAGGACATTTCCCTTGATAACCACCGAGGACGACACATAGCAGCCTGAAGAAGTCGGAGATGAACCCGACGAAATATTGTGATGGAGAGAGGAGCGACACCGCTGGAGAAAGAAGCCGTTCCAAAAAAACATGATACCCAGCGATGCAATTTAAAACAGAATATATATATATATATATTTATATATATATAATATAATATAATATACAGGGTGTCCCGTAAATGTCTAGTCATATTGTGAGGGGTGATAGAGGACCCTTAGGGGAACAAAAAATGTTCTATGACGATTTCCCGAATTCCCGCCCATAAGGGAGAAAACGTCGTTTTATTGTTTTTTCGAGACAAACGTACTTTTTAGAAGAATAATCGTTGTAGCTCCGTCCCAGGTGATACTACTAAAACGGGTGTGAAACCAATCGAAAGCTGAGTAAATTTACTATAAGACTAGTTGAGAGTAAACGTAAAAATGAATGAATGTAAGTATGTATATCTTACCAAAAGAAGGCAATTCTAAATTTCCTGACATTTTATTGATATTTCTTTCCAGCGTTACTCCTCAATAAGGAGGATCTGACATTTCCGGGTTTCAGAAAAACTTCCTCATTTAACTAGCTTTCCATTCATGTATCACAACCCTGGGTTATTGAAGTATTTGAACGATTTAAGAACAAAAGTTTTAAAAAAAACATGGATCTGAGAAAAGAAAATTATATTTTTTTCTTCAATTTATTCAAAAAGCTGAAGGGAAATATTTTTTTTTATAAATGTTTACATAAATATTAAGTAAATATTTACTTAAAAGAATAAAAAAAAATACTTCCACGAATATAAAAAAAAAATCTTAAAACATTAAATAAATAAAATACACATTTATTTTGAATTTATTAATTCAGGTAACTAATACTGGGTCCAGGAGGCGGCCATTAAGGAACCCCAACCATACATTAACCTCAAAAATTACTATTTTTACCTAAATCACGCATTTGAACACATTTTTACAGGACTATGTACATATTATTTATGAGGGATAGAATTTTTAATTACCACAACAAAAACGCATGGGCTCAGAATCCCAGTGAGTTTCACAAGCGTAGCCATCAGTATTAATTTAAGGTAAAGCATTTGTTTTCTAAATATAAGTACCTGTAAAAATGTGTTCAAATGTGTGATCTAGGTAAAAATAATAATTTTTGAGATTAATGTATGGTTGGGGTTCCTTAATGGCCGCCTCCTGGACCCAGTATTAGTTACCTGAATTAACAGATTCAAAATAAATGTGTATTTTATTTATTTACTGTTTTAGGAATTTTTTTTATATTCGTGGAAGTAATTTTTTTTATTGTTTTAAGTGAATATTTACTTAATATTTATAAAAATAAATATTTCCCTTCAGCTTTTTGAATAAACTGAAGAAAAAAATATAATTTTCTTTTCTCAGATCCATGTTTTTTTTAAAACTTTTGTTCTTAAATCGTTCAAATACTTCAATAACCCAGGGTTGTGATACATGAATGGAAAGCTAGTTAAATGAGGAAGTTTTTCTGAAACCCGGAAATCTCAGATCCTCCTTATTGAGGAGTAACGCTGGAAAGAAATATCAATAAAATGTCAGGAAATTTAGAATTGCCTTCTTTTGGTAAGATATACATACTTACATTTATTCATTTTTACGTTTACTCCCAACTAGTCTTATAGTAAATTTACTCAGCTTTCGATTGGTTTCACTCACTTTCTAGTAGTACCACCTGGGACGGAGCTACAACGATTATGTTTCTAAAAACCACGTTTGTCTCGATAAAACAATAAAACGACGTTTTCTCCCTTATGGGTGAGAATTCGGGAAATCGTCATAGAACATTTTTTGTTCCCCTAAGGGTCCTTTATCACCCCTCTCAATATGACTAGACATTTACGGGACACCCTGTATATAAATTTATTATTTTTTTAATTATACGGCCCGCTTATACATTAAAGATTTGTAGGACGGTTTTTCTAACGGTTTTTGAATGAAAAGCAATTACTCCTAGTGGGAATCGAACCAAGAGCTTAGCACGGAGTGCAGACGCGTTAGCACTCACGACCACCGGGTCTCCCATTACAAATTTAAAAGGGCAAAACTGTTCACGCTTGTTTTGAATTTATGCAGGTACACAGGTACAAAACACGTGTTCATAGTTAATGAAAAATCAAGCTATTTTTGCTTAGTTAGAAATCCAAATACGTAACACTAAAATTTAATAACGCAAATAAATGTAAAGAATAGAAAAAAAAAATCTTCCTAGATAGTCCGTCGGCCCGTGTACATTTCATGCAACGATTTTTAAGATTTCTTATTAAAAATACTACCAACCGCCAAAATTTCAGAAATCTTAATGTAGTTTTTGAATATTTAATTCATTATTGAATGAATAATATTTTAACATAAAAATATCCATTTATAATCAATGTACTCAGAAGATGTAATTGCTATAAGCTTGCTTTTGCTATTAAATATTCAAAAACTACATTAAGATTTCTGAAGTTTTGGTGGTTGGTAGTATTTTTAATAAGATTGACGAAATAAATTGTCAGCTGCTTATATGTGGGTGGAAAAGTTGTCAGCTCGCGGTATAAAGCGGAGCGCGCGCCATGCGCTAGGCGCTTATACACCCTCAGCTGACAAGTTTTCCACCAAGATATGAGCAGCTGACAATGTTTTTCGTTAATCTCACTACAAATACTAGTAACCACCAAAATTTCAGCTATCTTAAAATGGTTTCAGAATTTCGTATTTTTGCCAAGTTTAGACCCCCAGCTGACAATCAGTCCACCGCTGGCCGGCCAACTGACAAGTGCCAATGATTATTGTATAATGAAAGGTGTTTCTCCCAAAAATTTCACGACCCTTAAAATCGTTTCACATTATCACATTTTTCCTATCTTTGCAACGCCCCTGAAGAAACACCTATCTCGCCAGCTGACAAGTGGCACTGAACTAGTTAAGACGGGTACAATCAATAGTGAAAAAATTAAAAAAAAAACTTAAAAATCGTTGCATGAAATGTACACGGGCCGACGGACTATCTAGGAAGATTGTTTTTCTATTCTTTACATTTATTTGCGTTATTAGATTTTAATATTACGTATTTCGTTTCTAATTTATTTTTGCTTTATTTTGCATTAACTATGAACACATGTTTTGTACCTGTGTACCTGCAATCGTTAATCGATCAGATGAATATTTGACATCATATTGGATTCGTTCAGTCAATGACCAGTCTAGACGAGGCCCTACTAGTGGAAGGTTCTATTCCTCAAGTTGAGGCTGAATTTATCCCATTTTTCCTATCTTTGCAACGCCCCTGCAGCCACACCCACCGCTATCTCGCCAGCTGACAAGTGGCACTCAACTAGTTGAGACGGGTACAATCAATAGTAAAAAAATATTTATTTATTTTGTTTAACGATGCACTACTTTGAGGTGAATTGCATCGAGTAACTATGTAGCTATATGCTGTTCATAGATATGTTGTTATTCTACGCCAGTTAAGTATACTGTATTACTATTTACATATGAGGAGCTTAGTATCAAAGTTGGACAACTCCATTTTTTTCAGTTTTGAGATTTTAGTCGATTCTCAAGTGGATTGTTATGCTGCATTCGATTTTTTTCGAAATGTTTTTCATTAAAAACGGACAGAAAATAGGTAAAATAGCGTTTATTTCAACCGTTCAGAATCAAAATATGGACAATTCCAACATAGTTTGGTTTCAAAAAATGACAACTCCTTCAGTAGCCAATGAGAAGCTTGCATTCATGCAATCTGCTCCCAACATGCACTGCAAATCCATCATGGCTGAATGCTTATAATTACTTGTAATGAGTGCATTTAGCGATGATTCTAATTAACGTAGGATTTTGGGGCAAAAACTGTAGGTAATTGAATGTTTCTGATTTAGGTATGATTTTTGAAGAATTTCTTTTGTGCCGAGTCGAATGAGACCACTACCACATCTATAGAATAATTATTTTAATAATAAACGGGCTTTATATAACAACAACCGTGAAAAACAGCAAGTATTTAATTTAAAATATTCATATTTTACTTAAGTGGTAGAGCTATGAATCCTTCCAAATGTATTTTCAAGACTCGAAGTGAATTAATTAACAACTAATGTAATACTGGTAACTGTTCTCGACATATTCCTCTTTACTAACATTTTCGCGTATAACAAATAAATATTGACAGTTTCACACTAGATATTAGATAGATCTCATCGTTAATGTTTAGTAATTTGCTATTACAAACTTTTCAACAACTCTCTGCAGAAAATAATAATGGTTAACTCGTTTTACTTGAAATGATCGCATCGCTAATTGATAACTTTATGTTATTAGCTGAGTACGGCGATGAAAATTATAGCACAGCAACTTCAATACATGTACTTTTAGGTAAAACTGTGCGAAGAGGATAGCTAAGTACCACTTTTTTTTCTAAACTTAATAAAATAAGGATAATTTTGTTTCATTTCAGTTTTGTCAAACTGCATTTAAATAAAATGTTCATGTAATTTTTAACTATATGATTTTGTTTTAATACATTAGACATAATTACATTATATTAAAACACCCTCGAGCATATCAAATTCATATTTGTTTGGTTTCAAAAGAGGATATGTTCAATTTTAAAATGGCTCCATTTGGTTTCAAAAACAGACAACTCCATGACTTGGTTTCAAACATGGAAAACTCCACTATTTTAAGTGTAATTACGGCCTTAATACTCATATAATTTTTTAGTGCCTTTGAAAAAATGTTTCTGGGGCCTATAAGAATAACATATAAAAAAATCACCATGATACTGACATCTATATAGTAGATATGGTTTTTTGCCTCTCCTGTAAAAAAAGCAAAAGTGGAGTTGTCCAACTTTGATACTAAGCTCCTCATATTATAAAAAAAATAATAATAAAAAAAAAAATAATTCAAGAATTGAAATAGAGATAAATGATAAAATTATTTAATTTTTAAATAAAAGAATTATCAGATTTTTATATTTTGTCGTACAGGTTTACGTTTTTTAAATGTGTAAGTATGTCATCAATATGGTGGCTACTGTCAGTAAGTAGGGCAGTAATGTCCCGTGGTATGTCCAGTTCGTTATAAGGAGGCAGTCGATTAATATATGTCCTACAATTGTGGTTGGTTGGCTGGTGAAGGTTCATCATAGTAAACAGGATGCCAAACAAGTCAACACACCTCCACTGTTCATTCCGACTCCGGAGGAAGGTCCGAGTGAACCTCGCCCAGCTATAGGAGGACACTGAGGATGAGGTGATGACCTCGAAAACGTTATGTTAAAATAAAGGAATTAAACAGTGGAGGTGTGTTGACTTGTTTGGCATCCTGTTTACTATTAATATATGTTTAACTGTTAGTTCTGTATTGCAAATCCCACATTTTGGTATTTCAGTATTATTCATTAAGTATTCGTGAGTCATGCGTGTGTGGCCAATTCGCAGTCTTGCTAGAACTATTTCTTCCCTTCGGGAATTTCGGTAAGCGGATGGCCAGTCAGTAAGTATGTGTTTGATTTGTCTAAATTTGTTTTCAGTCATATTATTCCAATCATGTTGCCACTTCTGATGTATGGTATTTCGGTTAATTGTTGTTATGTCTTTGTAGTAAAGTTCCTAAGGTGGGTAGGTGTCTTCCTGGGTCGCAAGTTTGGCATGTAAGTCAGCAGTAGTACTCAGTCCAAGGTTTTCATGTCCTGGCAGCCACCATAAAGATATATGTTTTCCTAGTGAGTGTAAGTAATGAATGTGTTCTTTGATTTCAGTGCAAGTAGGGTGTAACGTGTACATGTTTTGTAGTGACTGGAGTGCACTCAGTGAGTCTGTGAAAAGGATTATGTGTGAATGTTGTGTTGATGGGATATTCTTTAGTGCAAGGAGTATGGCATGTAATTCCGCTTCATATATGCTGCAACTTGGAGGTAATTTTTCAGAAATAGAATTGCCATCTACAATCGCTGCAGCTCCAACACCATTATCTGTTTTCGATCCATCAGTGTAAATTTTGAGGTAGTGTTCGTGTTTTGTTAAAATTTCTTTGAAATATCGATGAAAAAATAAAAAAATCTTGAAAATCGTTGCATGAAATGTACACGGGCCGACGGACTAAGAGGGCGACTCGAACTTGGAACCTTGCAGTTATCATCAGCCACACATGAGAAAGCAGGAGTGGAGGATAGCATATTTAGCTTTGGACATTACATGTCTAACAAATGACAATATGCCACAGATGATAGAGTGATGTTCCGTTACGGTCCATATCCCATTTGTCAAAAGAGACTATTTCTGACAATTCACTCTTCTGTAAGTGTTCGGGTTCACAGTTTCTAACTCGTGACCTCCGAACTGTCCTAGACGAATTTCACGTAGCCTATAACACTCTCTGGATCAAGACCTACCTGTGTGCCAAGTTTCGTCAAAAACGATCAAACAGTGTGGATTTGTGTAACAACAACAACAGACAAACAGCTGAATTTTATATATATATGATTGGCATTGCGATTGTCTTCTACAAATCACAATCAGAACACTGCGATAAATCTGCACATATCTTTCAAGGAGGCTAGAGAATACATAAATTAAAATAAGACTATAAAAGCCAGAGCATATTTTTAGAAAAGAAAGAACATAGCATTACATTTAGGAAAATGTGTTGCTATATATTTCTAAGTAGAAGAGAGAAATATTTGTTGAGATAAGCTAGCTGATGGTGTTATTACGCCAGCTAAATCTCCACCACTTGTCATAATCCTCTTGTCCACCTCATTCTGGAATCCCTACCACTTACTCCTTGTAATCACACACACTCTCTCTCTCTCTCTCTCTCTCTCTCTCTCTCTCTCTCTCTCTCTCTCTCTCTCTCTCTCTCTCTCTCTCTCTCTCTCTCTCTCTCTCTCACACACACACACACACACACACACACACACACATACACATACTCTCACACACACTCTCTCTCTCTCTGTCTCTCTCTCTCTCTCCCCTCTCTCTCTCTCTCTCTCTCTCTCCCTCACTCTCTCTCTCTCTCTCTCTCTCTCTCTCACACACACACACACTAACTCTCTCTCTCCCGTTTCTCTCCTTGCAATAGGTCTCTGTGTACTCTATAGTTAGGATACCCGCTAATAAGTTTGACCTCATGATGCAATCCGGAAGTGCCGCCTAAAATATGCACGAAGAGAGGGAGCAACCACGCTAAAATGGGATAAGAGCTGGGTTCACTGATTTTTTTACTTCCAGCTTTTAATTCAATTTAAGAAAACAGTCTGATAAGCCGAGTATAGTACTGACCATATGTCGTCGGTTATGAATTATATACCTGTACAGTTATATTTCCGGGGCTGATTCATTTGCACCTTCCGTAACTTGTAAGGAAAACACAAATCCCCACAACAACCCTTCCAGGAAGTTATTATTAGAATATTGATTGTCATAAAATCGGATAGTCTTCCTATTTGCTCTTTAATACAAACGTATAACCTTTCCATAGACCACAGGGAAGTGAGGATTAAATTTTTTTCACTTCCCTGTCAGTACGAAAAATATTGTTTAATTATATTTTTCCAAGAAGTGTTTTTGTCACGGCTTTTGCCATTTCCCCAGTTTAATATACCATTCTGTATCTTCAGAATGGCAGTTAGAAACATATACTGCTAAGAAATATTGTTTTTTTACTCTTATTCTTACTCCCCTGCAACCCAAAAACAAAATGGCTGTTTTTGGCCACTTAGGTCATGAGAAATAATTGACCAATGCTTTGATAATATTAAGTTAGACATGCTTTATTATCTCTGAGGTAAAAATCAAACAAAGAAAATGAAAAAAAAAAAAAAAAAAGAAAACAATTTTCACCAAAAGTGCTACTTTTCTATAGAATCACCCATAACCGTTGTTGAGTAAAATGGAAATAAAAAACTAGATTTATCATGGGAATTTCGGTAATATTATTATGTATCTCGAAACAGGTTGGGAAAACTTAGTACACGTAAATCATCACTTTGAAAGCTTATTACATTTCTTACGAATACGGTTCTGCTGCGAAATTTGTCAGGTTTCGGATAGATAATTATCATAATTATTATATCCGACACCTGAGATATATTTCCTGCGATAAGTGTAAGATGTAAACACACCATTATTGCTCGTGATAGAAATATACAGTTAGTAAAAAAAGTCTGCATACACTTATGATTATTTGTTTTAATCAAAAAAGAGGGTTAAAAGCGAAAGAGAAAAAAAAACATGAAACAATTTATTTATTTTTTCCTTTTAAATATAAGCTCTTTTGATTAATTTGGTACATTTTAAAAAAATGTATAAATTCAATAAAAAATAATATAGGAAAAGTAACAATAAATTTCGCAAAAAAAGTCTGCATACGCGGCAAATAATATAATAATTATCAATACAAATATTTAACAAAAATTATCTAATGATCAGTGGGACCTCCCTTATTCTTTATTACCTCACTCAGACGACTGTTCATTAGGCTAACTAGTTTTCTTGTAAAAGTTGAATCGGTTTTCAGCCATTCCTCCTTAAGGGCCTCTGAGAGTTGGTGTTAATTTTTTATTTTGTGATGCCTCAGCCTCCTTTTAAGATCCTGCCAGAGGTGCTCTATGGTGTTAAGGTCAGGCTCTGACGTGGAGCATTGTACATCAACCATTCTTCGGTCCTTCTGGCACGGTGTTTAGGATCGTTATCTTGTTGAAAAATAAAATTTAATCCTAGGCCTAACTTGGTGGCACTGTGTCGCAGATTTTCTTTTAGGACATCTACTTATACATATTGGTCCATTATTCCCTCGATGATCTTCAAGTTTCCTACTCCAGCTGAAGCCGAAGAGCCCCAAACCATGATCCCTCCTCCTCCGTGCTTAACTGTTGGGCGTATGTTTTTCAATTTCATGGCCTCATTATTTCTCCTCCACACTTTAACATTGCCATCAGCACCGAAAATATTAAATTTAGATTCATCCGTGAAAATCACTCTGTCCCAAAAACTGGTAGGCTTATTAAGGTAACTTTTCGCAAATGCCAAACGCTTTGCTCGGTTAACTTTGCTAATATGCAGCTTCTTGCGAGCCCTTCGCGATTTGAGATTATTTTTTTCAATAAATTACGTACCGTTTGAGGTGTTACTCCAATGTTGTAATCCCGCAATAAATTAGTAGCTAATGTAGGAGCACTTATTTTAGGGTTTTCATGAACACTTCTTAAAATAGCACGCTCATGATGACGCTCAAGCTTTTTTGGCCGTCCTGATCTAGGCCTACTTGCAATACAACCTGTTGTATTATAATTTCTAATAACAGTCTGAACCGTCGAAAACACTTTTATTAACAATTTTTGCAATTTCGCGTAACGATTTCCCCGCGGTTTTGTGATCAACAATTAACTGCTTAATCTCACGAGAAATTTCCATTTTGAGCTGTTGTTTTCACTTGACTTTGAATCTAACTGATTAGTTTAGGAAATAAAACCACAGAAAACCTCTATGAATGCAAACAAAATAATTCTTTGTTTTCATTTAAAGGATTACATTAAGGATTATGTAGACTTATTTGTTGTAACAAGCAATGGCAGCCATTTATTATGAAACATTTTCTATGTATTCAATTCTGAAATAATATTATAAGGATGATTTAATCTTCTACAGATCTTTATTTAATAGAAAAAAAATAAAAACCTAACTTTAATTAATACAAAACAATAAACATTACTTCATAAATGAATTTATAGTGTGGTGTATGTAGACTTGTTTTACTAACTGTTTATCCCAGACATAAATTGTTTGCAGTTTATATTAGTTAAAATTTCTGTCTGGCATAAATATCCAGCAATAACTATTAGATGTAAACGCACCCTCAGAGTGATCCAATAAAGCAAGCATTGTATATAAAATTATATAAAAAGGCTAAATCATAAAGTCGTATATCGTAGTGATATGAGAAGAAGAATAAAACTTGATCATCATAATGAAGAAATAAAGTAAAATTCTAGACTTCATTTACAATAAGGTAATCAGTCCTCATGATTTGATTTTCAATTCTAAAATTATTGGATTTTTCAGACACTTTCAAAATATGTCTTTCTAATTTTTAGCAATAAAACCAATAACTGATTTTTCGGCGATATAAGAATAATTTGATAAAATAACAGGAAATAAAGGTGTGTAACGAAACGAATCTGTTACAATAAAGATAATAAGAGTATAAAGCAAAGTTGAAGAGAATGAACTTGGATTAGAGAATTTTAAAGAATGTAAAGTGAGAGAAAGGAGATTTAGGTTAGTAATTAAAACAGATTAATCCTTTAGGTCATTATTAGGAAAGGGTTGAAAGAGGTGGGCCTCATAAATAGCTCTTAATGGAAAGGAATACGATTAAAATTTAATTCTACACCGGAGGAATAGCAAGGACCAACCTACTAAGAAGGTGCCCTGGATCTGAACTAGCATGGGGTCTTCTCTGCCCATGTACATTTTTGTAAAGCTGCAAGGTTGGTAGCTTGCCTCAGGAATGAAGCCCGAAATATTGAAGCTGGAGAACAGGCCCAATTGCTAAGGGCGCTGGAGTGAAAAATCTTACAACTTAATTTTTTTTTTTAGGAAGAAACTTTTTTTCCTTCCCACGGGCGAGGGCAATTATTCTAGTCTGGAAGAGACTCGAGGACTGGCTGGTTCATGCAAATCATAAATGACCCGTGAAATCCCTAATGAGTAATTTCAGTGATTGATTGAAAGCTTATGACAAAAAGCTCTTAATAAGCGTAAAATATGAGTTGTGTTCTTCCGATTAATGCCGCTGAGAAGCTCGTTTTTCACTATACTTATAATTTTTTATACTGGCTTTTTTAGAAAACAAATTAAACCAGGATTTTTTTGTAATGCAATGTTAGTAGAACATGTAAAAAAAAAAAAAAAAAAAAAAAAAAAATATAGGCCACCATTTGTCGATTGGAATGGATTGGCCCACGTATACGCTGTTAATGGTTATTTTGACCATAAGGAGTCATTTCTGACCTATGGGGCTCTTGACTTTTTTCTTCCTCATGACCCGCAGACTCAAAATGTGCAATAAAAAAATTTGACCTTGAATAACATTTCAAGGTCAATTCTGCGGGGGTTAATATGTTTTTTTTTTTCCGATCTCGAATTGGAGAATCATCTGGCCAATGGATGACCATTGTTTTTGTGACACCCTGTACAAGTAAACGTATAAACATTTATTGCTGAATTTTGGAAGGCCAGATATTTAAAAACATTTTTAACTTCCCTCTAACGTTTTTAATTAGGCGTTCAACATATTGAGGACTTTTCTTCTATCGTGTTTCCTCCACCTGCAGGAAAACCGCTTATGTGGTTGACCTCAATATGGTATGACCTGATATATGTATATATATATATATATATATATATATATATATATATATATATATTTGATGTTATTTTTCGTCGCTGGGATAGTATTTTTGGATGGAACGGCATTTCTCTCCTGCGGTGGTACTCCTCCTCACTTCTTGCTGGAATATTTCGATGGGTTCATCTCCATCTTCTTCAGCCAGGTGAAGAAGATGGAGATGAACCCATCGAAATATTCCAGGAAGAAGTGAGGAGTACCACCGCTGGAGAGAAATGCCGTTCCATCCAAATATATATATATATATATATATATATATATATATATATATATATATATATATATCTCAGGTCATACCATAAGTAATGTCGGTTTTTAATAGCGTTCTATAAGGTATAGGATAAAATCAATGAAATACGTTCAATTTAAAATGTATGTACCATCTTGTTGCATAACAGTTTGCCATCTTGCAGCAAACTCTACAGGAAATGGTTGAGCTCACTCTACAGGTGCCTCAAATATGGATAGATATTAATGATATTTGGTACAGAAATACTTTCTATTTGAAAGGTCGTGTTCTTTAACCAGACGAATTTTTTCACCGAAACGTGTTTTTTGGGCGAAATCCGCGCGAAAAAACACTAACTCTTACGCCTTTGCATTACTAAGCTTCTGTATCTAGGGAATCTAATGAAACTATTTCTAAGGCTATATCAATATCAGTATTCGAAAAAAATCTATATCTCAAAATTCTTTATCTCGAAACCGGTTGGGAAATCGTAGTGAATGTAAAGCATCAATTCGAAAACATTAAATTTCCTACAAATACGGTTCTTTTGCGATTTTTGATAGAGCGATCGCGTTCAGAGAAATTGGTGCTTAAATGGAGTTGTTTCCCCTTAGGTTACTCCCAGATTCCCGTCGTGTCGGCTAAGAATTGGCTTCGTGATGCGATTTAATTTAACATTTTTCCACGTGTTTACATTTTTAATCTAAGCATTCCAAATGACACAAGGGATAAGCTAACAAGGG
The DNA here is from genome assembly GCA_946811695.1 of Gonocerus acuteangulatus. Classification (NCBI taxonomy): domain Eukaryota; kingdom Metazoa; phylum Arthropoda; class Insecta; order Hemiptera; family Coreidae; genus Gonocerus; species Gonocerus acuteangulatus. The sequence continues at coordinate 107,850,369 of OX328124.1, read as the reverse complement.
AAACGAGCGAAGTTCCTGCGAGTCGGACTTTTTTTACATAAAGGTTCGAAATTTCCACAGGCGAGCCACATTTTAAATGATTGATAAAAAATATTTGTCCCAGAAAACAAAAGGCTTTGGAGTAAAGATTATATTTACACCCTCTATTTTTGTTAATTAAAATATAAAATAACAAAAAAGCAGTAGCAGTTATGTAATATGAGCTATACCTTTTATGCAAGGAATAATAATGGCCATGTCAAGCCAGAAACAATGATGGCGTTCCCTAATTCTTTACAATATTCTTCCTAATTGGATAGATAGGGACAGGTAATGTCTAATAAACTATGAGACATGATATTGAAATTGGCAGCTCGGGCTAGTTCGATGTCAACTTCATTTAGAACAGTTATATTTAGACAGTAAATTGGTATTATATTTTTAATTAGAGTCCGTCCAGTGAAATCTTTATCCTATCTTATTTTTATCTTAATTAAAAATAAAAGTAAACGAAGCAATGCGGTGTCTACAATAAACATAAAACATTTTGTTGTTTTATGTTAGTTTTTTCTGACTCTAGCTAATTAGGTTTGGTTTGAGAATACGGGTTTCTCATTCCTTCTGATATTATCCAGCTATTTATGTGCCATGAAAAATAACTCAACGAAAAAAAAAAAAAGAAAAATAATTTAGTAGTTGGGTCCAGTGTAAACCTATACTCCTAACTCAGGATTTGGTAGCTGGTTAATTTTCAGGATTCAACTAATACATTATCATTGAGTGGTTTCTATTCAGGAAATGTCGGTGGTTATTGTCATAGTAATAATTTTGTTCGGACTAAAGCCCCATTGGATCAATTTTGCTGGTAAAAACATCAGTGAAATCCATTTGTTTGTTTTGGTAAAGCTAAATACTAAGATTTGTGACGAAAAAACGAAGACAGAGGCTGCATATATAAATACATCTGGTAGTATGATGAATGATACAATATGAGGGTTCTGTGCTCAAGGCCTCCCAACTTCATCCTCGATTAACGTCAGAAGGACGCCCAGATGACGTTGGGAGGGGCCTATACAAGCTCCCTTCTCCTCCGACCAGTGGCTAGAGTCATGAGAAATCGGCGACACTTGCTAATAAATTGCTAACACTTCACTTGGTTACTGCAGCAGATCTCTAGGCCACTGTCTTCTGAGTCGCCTTGGTGGAGAGAGGTGGTCGGTGACACTTGATAGGGAGTGGACTTCAGGATTTTGATGAGTGGAAAGTTTAGGGTTGAAACGTTGGAATCTGGATAATAGAACGTCTTTAACGAATGGGATATTGAGGTCTTTATGGAGGTTGAGGTTGGAAACGTAGAAGAAAGCATTGACTAATGTTCTTAGGACCTTGGATTGGAATGTTTGAATGCGTCAGATGTTCGATGTTTTCGCAATTCCCCAGAGTTATAAACCGTATCTCTAAATGGGATTGCAGTAGCGATTTGTAAATGATCAGTTTGTATTATATTATATTAAAGAAATATATATGTTTGTTTGGAACGGCTTCTTTCTCCAGCGGTGTCGCTCCTCTCTCCATCGCAATATTTCGTCGGGTTCATCTCCGACTTCTTCAGGCTGCTATATGTCGTCCTCGGTGGTTAACAAGGGAATGATTTTTTCCCGGATTTTCCCTCCTTTATAGCCCTGCTTCGTAGACTATGCGGGCCAATGGTGTAGGTGCTCGGTGGGCTCGAGGGCTGTCTTCGTAGTTCGTTCGTCGTCTGTAGTTTGTCGGTGGTCCGTGTGGGGCGCTGGTCGTCTTGAGTCCCTGTTTTCTCCTCTATCTTCTTAAGGATGGGCCGCCAAATATCCGGGAGGATGAGGCCATCTTCCCTATTGAAGTTCACCGGATACTTATGTATTTCGATGGCTTCTCTAATTAGTCTCCTTGTCAAGCTGGTTTCCTTGGCTAGGGTCTTGGCTCGGTCGAATAATACTTGCTTGGGGCACTCTTCTTCGTGTGTTGCCACCGCAGAAGTTTTGGTGCGCCCCAGCCTGTAGTCAGCAGCGTGTTGTCCGATCCGGGTGGCCACCTTCTTACCTGTTTGAACTACATACACCTTCCCACAGTCGCACGGTAGAAGGTAGACACCCTGGTCTTGTAACCGCTGCTTATCCTTACTCTTCACGGGACAATCCCCTATCTTGTTGAGAGGCTTGAAGGCGACATCTATCTCCTCTTTTCTGAAGAGTCTGTCCAGCCTCTCGCTGACACCGTTGACGCAAGGCAAGGAGATTCTGGTTCTTTGTTTCGTGTCTGTCCGGCTGTTTTCCTCCCGGTGTCGGCTTTCCACATCCTTGATGGTTCGAGAAATTAATTTTAGATCGTAATCATTGCTGACAAGATCCTTGGTCATCTGCTCGAATTCCATCCTCAGGAGTGTTCGGTTACTGCACAAACTAACGGCTCTATGTGCGAGTGTCCTGACTACACCCATTTTGAGTCCCCTGTGGTGGTGTGAGTCTGAGTATAAATATCTCCCTGTGGCCGTGGGCTTCCTGTAAACGGTGTGCTCCAGCTCACCATTGTTTCCTCTAATGATCATGAGGTCTAAGAAAGGCAATCTTCCGTCCTTCTCCTCCTCGACGGTGAACTTGATAGCTGGGTGCATGTTGTTCATTAGCAAGAGGAATTTTTCAAGTTCCTCTTCCCCATGCTGCCAAATTGCAAGAACGTCGTCCACATATCTTAGCCAGAGCTTCGGTCTGTGTTCGGTCTTCTCCATTAACCGCCTTTCAAAGTCCTTCATGAAAATACCGGCCACAACTGGTGAGAGGGGGCTGCCCATGGCCACACCATCCTTCTGCTGGTACAAGACTCCTCTGTATTGGAAGTAGCACGAAGTCAGCACTAGCTCAGCTAGTTCCATCATCTTGCCTTCCAGAAATTTGTTTTTTCTTAATAATGTTGATGGAATCCTGTGCTGGAAGATTGGTGAAAAGAGATTCCACATCAAAACTCAGTAATAGATCCTTTTCCTCCAATTTGATATTTTTCAAGATCTCCGCCAAATGAATTGAATTTTTGACCGCTGAGAAGGATTGGCCCGTGTATGGTTTCAGCTCCCTGGCCAGCACCTTGCTTGTTCTATAAGTGGGTGCCCCGATCATTGATACAATTGGCCTGAGGGGAGCTCCTTCTTTATGTACCTTAGGAAGGCCAATCCTTGGGATCCTGGAATCCTCGGGGGTCATCTCAGCAATCTTTCCCTGCTCCATCTTGCTGTTTTTCAAGATGTTCTTAATTTTATTTTCAATCCTTTTGGTGGGGTCCTTGATATCCTTCTCATATTTATCTGGAGTTAATAACGATTCCATTTTTTCATAGTATGAAATTCGGTCGAGAATAACAGTGCTGTTGCCTTTGTCCGCCTTGGTTATTACGATATCGTCTCGTTTCTTCAGGTCACCTAGAGCTTGTCTCTGGGCAGGCGTCAGATTATCCTTTGGTGGCCTGGCTTTACTGACGAGGTGGGCAGCTTCCAGTCTTATCTTGTCAGCCATTTCTCCAACCATAGGTGTGAGAGCGGCCTCGATACTGGTCACTAATTCCTCTATCGGGGACCGTGTGGGTGCCACTGCAAAATTCATTCCTTTTTCGAGAATTTCCGTACCTGCCTGAGACAGTTCTATACCAGCTAAATTGACTATGACTGTCTTTTCAGCTGGTGTGGAAGGCTGAAGGTCGTTATTGTCAACGGCCCTTTTGAGGGCCACCAAATTTGGCTCATTTCTTCTGGTTAACTTCTCCCATTTTCTGCCCTTCTTCTCCGCGTTGTGAGAACCCACTTTCTCCGCTTTGCTTTTTGTAATGCGGTCCATTGTGTCTCATGACTCCGCATCTACAGTTGAGGTGACTTTCTCTGTGAGAAGTTTCCTCTGTTTGCAGGCTCCACATCCGATGTCGATACGCTCCAATCCTTTCCCTCAGCAGCGCGTTCTCCATGTTGTCATAGATCCGGGCTGCTTTGGTGGTCTTGAGGGTCCTCTTCATTCTTAGAAAAGGTGGGATGACCTTTTCCTCCCTGCATCTGCGTAAAAATTGGAGGTCGTTTCGGGTAGTCGCTATTCTACACCTCATCTTGCTTAGACGTCTTGTCAGTTCGTATGTTTCCTCGCCGTAGAGGTTTACAATTTTTTGTTTTAAATTGCATCGCTGGGTATCAAATGTTTGTTTGGAACGGCTTCTTTCTCCAGCGGTGTCGCTCCTCTCTCCATCGCAATATTTCGTCGGGTTCATCTCCGACTTCTTCAGGCTGGTATGTGTCGTCCTCGGTGGATAACAAGGGAATGATTTTTTTTATTTTTTTCCCAAACTCCATAATTTATTAATATGTACATAGAGACCTCCAGGCCCAACGGATTGGTGCCTGGAGCTGGACTCCTAATCTACACCTTATCCTACGCTTGCGTACTAGAAGGGGGATGTATTTACAATCGGGGGACTTAAGCCTACTTAGTCTAGGATACTAAAACTAGGGGGAGTCAGGGTCGTCTAGGGAGGGGCTAGAATAGGGTGTACCTTAAGGCTAACTTAATCTAATGTGTACACATTTTATTTACATTTATTTACAATTATTTACAATATAAAGCTGCTTTTACCCAGCCTCCTCTCCAAGATCCAGGATTCTCCTGGTGCTGCCCTGCCACCTCTGAGGAAGAGGTGGTTGCGTCAATTCCCTGAAAAGGGGGTAGACACAGTACTGGAGGCCGTCATAGAACTTAATATGACGCCTCCGTATGAACTCTTGTACTGAGGGTAGCATCAGTTCGTCGTGGAGGATGACCGGCTTCGTTCTCCGGAGGCTTGTGTGCTGCACGGCCCGCAGCAGGACCCCGTTCTGGAAACGCTGCAGCCGCCTCAGCACACTGGGGTACATGTACCTCAGGGCAGGTGCCCCATGCAGAAGAGTAGGCCTGATGATCGCCTTATAGATCTGCAGCTTTAGCCGAAGCGACAGCTGGGCAGATCGTAGAAGATGATTCAGGCGAAACGTCTTCTGCCGGGCTTCCTTCAGGCGGCTGTTGACATGCGGCGTCACGGACAGGTGCCGGTGTATGTGCACTCCCAGGTAATTTATTTTAGTGGACAGCTTGATCCGCTGACCCCTGACCTCAAAGTGTGAGGGCAGGGCTCCTCGGGGTCGGCTTCCTTTGTTTCCCTGGAAGGTACATACCACGGCATCTGTCTTCGACGGGTTGACGTCTATTCCTACATCTCCAAGTGCGTCTACGATTTTTTTCGCAGGCGGACTGGGCCCTCTTAAGAGCGACTCCGGCGTTGAAGCTGGAGGAGTAGACACCAATGTCGTCAGCGTAGGCAGCTAAGGCGATTCGAGGGAACTGCATCCTCACGATGTGGGCGGTGTAGATAGTGAACAGCACTGGACCCAACACCGATCCCTGTGGGACTCCACACGTAGACGGTCGACTGCTCGATACATCACCACCAATCCTGACGGCGAACGTTCTTCCCGACAAGTAGCTCTCAAGAATCTTGACAAGCTGTGCCGGGAATCCGTAGCACCGCAGCTGATGCAGAAGCACCTGGTGGGATACGCAGTCGAACGCCTGCGTGCAGTGCAAGGAGATGAAGGCCGTTGCTCTGTTCTTATTGAGCTCTGCGGCCACGGTGTTCTGGAGCTTCGCGACGTGGCGATCACAGGAGAGCCCGGGCCGAAAGCCAGTCTGTTCCGGGGGGGATTACATCCGCTTCCGCGCAGTGCTTCAACACATGAGCAAGGATCAACTTTTCGAAGATCTTGTTCATGTGACTCAGCAGGCTTATCGGCCGGTAGTGCTCGGGCTTGTCTCCTGCCATCTTTGGTTTTCGAAGAGGGACCACGACGGCGTACTTCCATGCCTCGGGGAAGTGTCCAGTGCGGTAGGCTGCATTGAAGATGTTCAGTAGGTAGGCCTTCGCTTTTCAAGGGAGCATCTTCAGCATCACATAGGGTACACCGTCCAACCCGGAGGATTCGTTTCCCTTTGTTCGCCTCAGCGCCGATTCCAGTTGCCGGTATGTGAAGTGCAACGGGGTCCTGGGGAGGTCTTGGGGCTCGCCGTAAGGCCTCGGCGACGTCTCGGTTCTCCGACGGTCGTTCTCCTCGTAGTAGTCGGCGAGGGCTTCAGCTTGCTCTGCCGGTGACAGGAGGTGATCGCCGTCGGAGAGGATGACCTCTCGTCGTTTGGTGACCGTGCAGCGAAGGAGCCGCCAAAACTGCCTGGTGTCCTCGTGGGTCCGCCGGAGCTGCTCGTGCCAGAGGGCCATCTTCCATTGCGCAGACAGCTGCGCAATTTGCCGGGTCATGGCATTGATAGGGGCCCTCAGGGTTCCAACCTTCGTCCGCGCCCAGATATTCTTAAGGTTGTTTCGCATCCCGATCAGCCTGGTGATGTGGGCAGGAGGCTGGTTGATGGGCTTCGGAACAAACTTAGGAATCCTTCTGTCGGCGGCGGACTGGATGACTTCGGTAAAGCTTGTGACGGCTTCTTCGAGGTCGGCAGCAGCTCCGAAGGCCCCAATGGGGGGCAGGTCGGAAAGGATATCCTCCCGGTATCCTTTCCAATCTGCCTTGTGGAGGATGAACTTCGTAGGCAGCGGCGTAGGCGGGTCTCCTTCCATCTCATACTGGACCGGGCGGTGGTCTGAAGGACCGTAGTCCAGGGCACTGCATCTCGTCACTGCATGCAGATCCTTAGTGAGGAGCAGGTCTAGGGTGGACGTCCAGGCGGGGTTCCCTGCATGTCTGAATGTGTGGATCCCCGGATGAAGAACTCCGAGACTCGTCCTCATATGCACCGCCCCAGTTCATTAGCCGTGGAACACTGCCAGACTTGGTGTCGGGCGTTGAGGTCCCCGACGAGAGACGAGAACATGGTGGGGTTCCTGCGATGCAGCCGTGAAGAGTGCCTTGGTCTCCGCCAGCGGTAATCGGGGCCTTCGGTAGACACACGTGAAGACGTAGCGTCCCCTCAGGCGAACCGAGACGGACACTGCCTGGGTCCCGGTGTTAGTGGTGGGCTGCTGCTCGAGAAGTCTTGATGGCAGGTCTCTTCTAACGAGCAGCAGCGCTCCTCCGGAAGTTCCAGACAGGCCGTCGCACCTGTACGAGGTATATCCTCCGAAGAACGGCCGGTCATGGCGGCGCAGCTGGGTGTCCGTAATGGCCACCGCCGTAGGGGAGTGGGTCTGGAGGAGATGTTCAAGCTCAGCCAACTTAGGTCGAAGGCTGGGGATGTTGTAGTTGACTACGATGTGCCCGATCATTTTGAAGGCACCACGAGGTCAACCACCCTGTCGACCTTAGCCATGAGCTTGGTAACTGTGTCCATGAGACCCATGACGAGCGTGAACATAGCGTCCATGCCCATCCCCTGCGGCTGCCGCATAGGTTTCTGAGTAGGGAGGCTGGGGTAGTCAGCAGTTGACAATATTTCGTGCTTCGCATGGATGTTGGGGTGCTGTTCCGCCGGCTGCTTGTGAGAAAAGCACTCCACTGGTGGTCCTGGTGGCCGGGAAGGTCCGGTTCGTTGAGCCTGGGTAACACCTATCCTTTTTGTAGTCTTTTGCGCCCTTTTATCCCGCATCTGCTGAGCCAGCTCCAGGCGCTTTGGGCAGAGTCTCTAGGATTTAGGGTGGCTTTGGTGGCACTTTTGGCACTTAGGGGGTGCCGTCTTCGGGCATTCGTGTGTCCAGTGTGCTTCTCCGCACCAGCCACATCTTCCTGGATGCCCACAGTACTGGGCTGTGTGTCCGAAGTTGGCGCAATGGTAACACTGCACGGGGCCTCCTCCAGTCCTGAATGCAGTGGCTCTGATTTAGATATGGTCTATCTGTCGCAGTTTTTGTAGGTCGTTGAGGGTCACTTCATTGATGGTTGTCACGAGGATGGGACTCAGCTCGACCTTCTGTCCTGTTTCTAGGTTCCTCGTGAGCCTAGATGCCTTCTTGAACCCCGGCAGCCTCTGTTGGAGCTCTTCTGTGATGTAAGCGACCGGGTAATCAAGATCGAAACCGTGGAGAAGGTATCTCCTATCGCGTTTCTTGGTCCTCTCGGCGAAGGTATGGAAGGTAATATTTTTATCCTCCTGTAACATGGACCAGACTTTCTGGTGGTCCAGTCTACTTGACAGGAATAGGCGTGTCTCCTGTCCGCTATTTGATATTGACAAATCGATCAGCCCTCGTGCTAGGAGCTGGGATGTGAGATGGGCTGCTGATATTGGCGGCTTAATGAAGAAGGGGGCTTGGCGCACCCTTTTTTCCGGCTTGTCGTTATTTGTAGTTGGTGGCGCCTCCTGGACTGGGAGCCGTGAGGATGAATTCTTCACCTCCGTTGTGGTCCGATGTGGAATCCTGGGGCGCGCTGCGAATTTGCGAGGGATAGTATAGCCGTCTTCTTCTGAGCGACCACGCTTCAGGGAAGGGGTGTTCCCATTGTCCGTCTCCATACTCGTTGTTACGCCGTACCTCTCCTGATTTTCGTGGCCCGTACCAGGGCCGTTACCGTCAGAGTTTTGATGGCCCGTAGAAGGGCCGTTAGACGCAATATTTTTCATCCCGATGGACGCTGAGTTCCTCTGAAGAGTGTAGTGCAGGACGGGGGCTCGCAGTCCGGTCTTCCCCGGGACTGCGAGTTGGTCAAAGACCCGGCCGAACCCCTTAACAATTCCCTTGTAGTCCCCGTGGACTACGGCTTGTTTAGGGATCCGGGAGGAACAGGCAGCTACTCTCTTCGGGGTTCTTCAATTCTTCACAACGCGTGCTGGCAGAGCTTGAGCTAGTTTCTGGAGTGGTCCTTTCTCTTCGGCTGCTGGCAGGAGAATGATGCGAGGGAATGATTTTTTCCCGGATTTTCCCTCCTTTATAGCCCTGCTTCGTAGATTATGCGGGCCAATGGTGTAGGTGCTCGGTGGGCCAATAGGGCTCGAGGGCTGTCTTCGTCGTTCGTCCGTCGTCTGTAGTTCGTCGGTGGTCCGTGTGGGGCGCTGGTCGACTTGAGTCCCTCTTCTCCTCTATCTTCTTAAGGATGGGCCGCCAAATATCCAATGTTCCAAATATATATATATATATATATATATATATATATATATATATATATATATATATATATACGACGATAACTTTCATTTTTACAAAAACTTTACCCGAGTACAACCTCAATACCTAGATTTCTTCAGAATATTTTTAAAGGAAGAAATATTGAGTGTATTTTCATATTTGGATTGTGTCTCAACAAATCAATCTAAATAATACTATTAAGAAATTTCATTTTATTCACTAGTTAAAGAGATGCGTAGAGTCATGGCAGAATATTTGGAATTCCCGACAGAGGCGTACAAAGGAAATAATTTCGGGGTGGGGGATTTCGTGGGTATGGAATACTAACAACCTAAGAACTTGGAATAGCTAGCCAACTAAAGGCTATTGCGGCCGAAAAAAAATCTTTTTTCTGAACTAAGTAATCTTATTTAATTTTGTTTCAGATTTTTATGATCCATTTTTAGCGATTAAATTAAAATTTTGTGCAAGGGACTGCAGCCCCCCCCCCTATAAGAAAATGATTATGAACAACGGTTGGTGCCGAACACATGCTAGTTCGAATCTATTTTATGAAGAGTTCTTCTTTAGAGCGGAGGACTTCAAGAAGAGATTTTCTTATTCAATGTACTTGTTTAGAAATGGGAACACCCAGTTGATACATAATTAATTATTTATACAAGAAGAACAGGAAGCCATAAAGCTAGGATAATAGCGCCTGTAATTTAAACTTTGCGAATGAAGTGGTAAAAATATAAATTTGAGGTAGCTAATTCAATAAATATTTTGTTTTCATTTTAACAAAATATTTATTAAAAAATTAACATTTTTAATTCAGAAATTTTAAATGTACATAAAAATAGTAACTTCATATATTTGCAATGAACAAATTTATGAATAACGTAATACATTTGAGTTGTATTTGTTGTATAAATGTTCTGGAATCTCAATATTGACTCCACCAGGAAAATCTCTGTGATGAATTTTGATGTATATTTAAATTAAATTAATTAATTTGCTGTTTGGTCAAACAAAAGTGACATTTTTCATGAAAACATAAAACAGTCACTTGCCAATTCCACTAATTGCTTAAAAAACCGCGGTTGTCGGGTCAGCCATACAGGATATTAGTTCACAAACTTTTTTATTTTATTTTATGTATCATTTTTTTGTATACCTAAATGTTTCTCAATAATTTATTTCAAAATGGCAAGAGGTCAAAAAAAAAAAAAAAAAAAAAAAAAATCAATTTTTTTTTAATATTCTCTTACTAGGTGCCCTACATGTTTGACAACACTAGACGCCCCTTCAGGAGCAACATAACTATGTACATCTCAATCGAGCCTTAAATTAGGATATTATTCAACAGTTTAGACGAAGCTACAAAGAAAAGACTGTTATGGAAATTTGATTTCTTTGTGGAATATATAACCTTCTGTCTTTTTAAAATATAAAGGGCCACATCTTATAATGTAAATATATCTCTTAATGACTCAATTTACTGTGTATTTGTACTATATGAAATGTTTTACATATTCATTTCTCCAAGAATACTACCTGGTTAGGTACCGATAATGGCCTTCGTTAGCGAATATATATATATATATATATATATATATATATATATATATATATATATATATACGTATATATCTTGACATTGTTTTGGCTGGACGGTGGTAGTACTGCATTAAATAGAAACATCAACAACTCCAGGTCTCCACCACAAATGATTTATTTTATTGTCAAAACACGCTTTCAGAGTCTAGAGCTCCAGGCAAACTGCGTGAGTCTACGGGTGAACCGCCGGCAGTAAGGAAATAGAAGCACTGATCATGGAGCTGTAGACTCCGAAAGCATGCTTTGAAATAAAATAAATCATTTGTGGTGTAGACCTGGAGTTGTTGGTGTTTCTATTTGATATATATATATATATATATCTACTATATATTTGTCAAATACCACTCACTGATTCACTCACTCACTCATCTATCAACGCCCAGCCCAAACCGCTCGACAGAAAATTTTGCATGGGCACTCCCTATATAACGTAGGCGCTCGCTAAGAAAGGATTTTTTGATATTCGTATTTTTAAGCATTTTTAGGGGGGTTTAAAGTTTGAGTTGGTTAGAGAAGGGAAGCCTAGGCCGCCTGCGTTGCTAGGACGATAAAGAACAGCTGTTACCTTACATTATCTATCTCATAGTTTTATTTCTAATTGAGGTTAAATTCAACTATGATGGCAGACCTTGAATTACTAGAAATTAACTGTCCCTCATAGAGTTTTAATTGCGTTTCTTTTCTGCCTGTCCCCGTGAGATAGGCTTGCCATATTTTTGGAGAGTTAAACCGAGACACATTAATATGGGATGGGCATACTAGGGGGGGGGGGGGTTAAAAAGAGTACAAATTATAAGCAAAATGGTTGGTGAGTTTTAAGCCTAGCAACTAACGGGAAGGGGGAATCCTAAACTGTTAGTCTACCCAAACCTTAAAAATAAGAAGGGAACTATTTTTGCTACTTGATTTTCATAAAACAATTTCTCAGCCAAATAGTAGTGTCTGGCAGCTGGCAGCGCTGTGGAGGTAGTTCCAGCGTTTTACAGTTAGATTACTTCTCATTTCTTTGACACTGTGAGCAGTAGTAAAAATGTTAATTGTAGAAAAGTAACCGATTTAAAAAAGATTCTTATAAAGATGAATTCATTACTTTTTACATCTTACAGCCTTTTCCGGGACATTGATAAAACTGGACGGGACACCGAAACAATTGCTAAATACCGGGACAGTCCCGGTCAAACCGTGATGTATGGCATATCCTTAGGTTTTCCAGGCGAGGTAATAATATCCGGAACCCTTGCACAGCCTCCTCGCCTATAACCTTGGTAATACTCGTGAATATATTGGGTGTTACGATATGACTTCTTGGAAACATAAACTTTTAAATTTTAACGCCCATTGAATAAAATACAGTATGACGGGAACCGTGCTGTAATAAACTGCACAGAATTGTATAGTAACGTAATTTTAATGAAACATTATTTAACGCAATAAAATAACTACTTATCTGCCGTGACGAAGCACGGGTATTCAGCTAGTATATATATATATATATATATATATATATATATACGTATATATCTTGACATTGTTTTGGCTGGACGGTGGTAGTACTGCATCAAATAGAAACATCAACAACTCCAGGTCTCCACCACAAATGATTTATTTTATTGTCAAAACACGCTTTCAGAGTCTAGAGCCCCAGGCAGACTGCGTGAGTCTACGGGTGAACCGCCGGCAGTAAGGAACTAGAAGCACTGATCATGGAGCTGTAGACTCCGAAAGCATGCTTTGAAATAAAATAAATCATTTGTGGTGTAGAGCTGGAGTTGTTGGTGTTTCTATTTGATATATATATATATATATATATATCTACTATATATTTGTCAAATACCACTCACTGATTCACTCACTCACTCATCTATCAACGCCCAGCCCAAACCGCTCGACAGAAAATTTTGCATGGGCACTCCCTATATAACGTAGGCGCTCGCTAAGAAAGGATTTTTTGATATTCGTATTTTTAAGCATTTTTAGGGGGGTTTAAAGTTTGAGTTGGTTAGAGAAGGGAAGCCTAGGCCGCCTGCGTTGCTAGGACGATAAAGAACAGCTGTTACCTTACATTATCTATCTCATAGTTTTATTTCTAATTGAGGTTAATTTCAACTATGATGGCAGACCTTGAATTACTAGAAATTAACTGTCCCTCATAGAGTTTTAATTGCGTTTCTTTTCTGCCTGTCCCCGTGAGATAGGCTTGCCATATTTTTGGAGAGTTAAACCGAGACACATTAATATGGGATGGGCATACTAGGGGGGGGGGGGGTTAAAAAGAGTACAAATTATAAGCAAAATGGTTGGTGAGTTTTAAGCCTAGCAACTAACGGGAAGGGGGAATCCTAAACTGTTAGTCTACCCAAACCTTAAAAATAAGAAGGGAACTATTTTTGCTACTTGATTTTCATAAAACAATTTCTCAGCCAAATAGTAGTGTCTGGCAGCTGGCAGCGCTGTGGAGGTAGTTCCAGCGTTTTACAGTTAGATTACTTCTCATTTCTTTGACACTGTGAGCAGTAGTAAAAATGTTAATTGTAGAAAAGTAACCGATTTAAAAAAGATTCTTATAAAGATGAATTCATTACTTTTTACATCTTACAGCCTTTTCCGGGACATTGATAAAACTGGACGGGACACCGAAACAATTGCTAAATACCGGGACAGTCCCGGTCAAACCGTGATGTATGGCATATCCTTAGGTTTTCCAGGCGAGGTAATAATATCCGGAACCCTTGCACAGCCTCCTCGCCTATAACCTTGGTAATACTCGTAAATATATTGGGTGTTACGATATGACTTCTTGGAAACATAAACTTTTAAATTTTAACGCCCATTGAATAAAATACAGTATGACGGGAACCGTGCTGTAATAAACTGCACAGAATTGTATAGTAACGTAATTTTAATGAAACATTATTTAACGCAATAAAATAACTACTTATCTGCCGTGACGAAGCACGGGTATTCAGCTAGTATATATATATATATATATATATATATATATATATATATACGTATATATCTTGACATTGTTTTGGCTGGACGGTGGTAGTACTGCATCAAATAGAAACATCAACAACTCCAGGTCTCCACCACAAATGATTTATTTTATTGTCAAAACACGCTTTCAGAGTCTAGAGCCCCAGGCAGACTGCGTGAGTCTACGGGTGAACCGCCGGCAGTAAGGAACTAGAAGCACCGATCATGGAGCTGTAGACTCCGAAAGCATGCTTTGAAATAAAATAAATCATTTGTGGTGTAGACCTGGAGTTGTTGGTGTTTCTATTTGATATATATATATATATATATATATATATATATATATATATCTACTATATATTTGTCAAATACCACTCACTGATTCACTCACTCACTCATCTATCAACGCCCAGCCCAAACCGCTCGACAGAAAATTTTGCATGGGCACTCCCTATATAACGTAGGCGCTCGCTAAGAAAGGATTTTTTGATATTCGTATTTTTAAGCATTTTTAGGGGGGTTTAAAGTTTGAGTTGGTTAGAGAAGGGAAGCCTAGGCCGCCTGCGTTGCTAGGACGATAAAGAACAGCTGTTACCTTACATTATCTATCTCATAGTTTTATTTCTAATTGAGGTTAATTTCAACTATGATGGCAGACCTTGAATTACTAGAAATTAACTGTCCCTCATAGAGTTTTAATTGCGTTTCTTTTCTGCCTGTCCCCGTGAGATAGGCTTGCCATATTTTTGGAGAGTTAAACCGAGACACATTAATATGGGATGGGCATACTAGGGGGGGGTTAAAAAGAGTACAAATTATAAGCAAAATGGTTGGTGAGTTTTAAGCCTAGCAACTAACGGGAAGGGGGAATCCTAAACTGTTAGTCTACCCAAACCTTAAAAATAAGAAGGGAACTATTTTTGCTACTTGATTTTCATAAAACAATTTCTCAGCCAAATAGTAGTGTCTGGCAGCTGGCAGCGCTGTGGAGATAGTTCCAGCGTTTTACAGTTAGATTACTTCTCATTTCTTTGACACTGTGAGCAGTAGGAAAAATGTTAATTGTAGAAAAGTAACCGATTTAAAAAAGATTCTTATAAAGATGAATTCATTACTTTTTACATCTTACAGCCTTTTCCGGGACATTGATAAAACTGGACGGGACACCGAAACAATTGCTAAATACCGGGACAGTCCCGGTCAAACCGTGATGTATGGCATATCCTTAGGTTTTCCAGGCGAGGTAATAATATCCGGATCCCTTGCACAGCCTCCTCGCCTATAACCTTGGTAATACTCGTAAATATATTGGGTGTTACGATATGACTTCTTGGAAACATAAACTTTTAAATTTTAACGCCCATTGAATAAAATACAGTATGACGGGAACCGTGCTGTAATAAACTGCACAGAATTGTATAGTAACGTAATTTTAATGAAACATTATTTAACGCAATAAAATAACTACTTATCTGCCGTGACGAAGCACGGGTATTCAGCTAGTATATATATATATATATATATATATATATATATATATATATATATATATATATATATACGTATATATCTTGACATTGTTTTGGCTGGACGGTGGTAGTACTGCATCAAATAGAAACATCAACAACTCCAGGTCTCCACCACAAATGATTTATTTTATTGTCAAAACACGCTTTCAGAGTCTAGAGCCCCAGGCAGACTGCGTGAGTCTACGGGTGAACCGCCGGCAGTAAGGAACTAGAAGCACCGATCATGGAGCTGTAGACTCCGAAAGCATGCTTTGAAATAAAATAAATCATTTGTGGTGTAGACCTGGAGTTGTTGGTGTTTCTATTTGATATATATGTGTGTGTGTGTATGTGTATATTGTGTATATATATATGTGTGTGTATGTGTATATTGTGTATGTATATATATATATATATATATATATATATATATATATATATATATATAACCTTTTCCTTAAATTAATTTTCCAAAACTTAAAAGTTCTTTAATTTTTCATTTACTATAACCTGAGAGTGGTTTCTACTGCAAACATTCACAAAGAGCAAATTGCTTGGTATGCGAGGCCTCAATATCAATAAATGAATATAGTTGAAACCAGAATGAACTAACAAGGTGCCAGGGAATAACTTGGTAAGTTCAAAATCTTAACTTTTCATTACAGCTCTTTAACAGATAATTAACAAAGAAAATTCAATATTTTAGGAGATGCGACTTTTAAAGATGTGGGTTTCTAACATCTTTAAATGTCACGAACTATAAAGACTGTGAGCTAGTGACTTCTTTACGCTATAGATTTTCCGACTTACCAGCTCTCTGTGGCCATCAATATGACATACTTTTTGTATGCTCAGCAAAAACAGACCGCTGACAGTTGGCTCCTCGACTGTTGGGGTAAGCCACTTTTCGGCACCTCTGGCCGGACTTCTTTAGAAATTTTTTCATCGAATGCGTTCATAACAATAAATACAGCTTCAACTGAACATAATCTTGGAAAGCTTTAATAAACTGTGTATTTTTAAAGTTCTTAGAAATAGAAAGGAAGGTAGGAGTGTAGTAAAGAAAAACTGGCTCGGAAGGGAAATGGATAGGAGAACTAAGTAGCCATGGATACCTGAGGGAGGAGTGGGGGGAGGGGGAGATAATGGCTACCCAGCAGGCACTTGATCACTAGGGGCCACTCCATTAACCCTTTCCCTACCCCTCGTCCAAAAGCCGCCAGGCACACTTTTTCAACATTTTACTATTCACTTGATAAAAAATTCACTTTATATCCCTCCGCCGCCACTACATAGAATATTCATGGAGATAATCGACAGGGCCGGTCCAATACCCTCCCAAGGCCCGCTCCCTCCAGTTTTAAATCAAAGCCTGGGGAGTCAGGGGCGGAGGGAGAAAGGGGGAGAAACGAACCAGAACTCAGATTGGATTAGAGTTCCGAATCGTTATGTTTTCCTACAGATCAGATCCGAGGAGTCGACGCTTTTAAATCTGAATCCTCGGGGGAGAAGATTCAGAAGTCAGGAAGACATTTAACATTCAGAACACATTTCAAATCATCCATCTGTTATTTTTTAAGCAATCAGGGAATAGTTGAGATTTGGCTAAGAAAACACCAATAGGATTTTTATAAAAATCCGTATTAAGGACGTTTCGGCTACTCTTTCGTAGCCTTCATTAGCTAAAAGACAAAAAACAAGAACATACAGAATTAATAAAAAGAAAAGTTAACCAATAAAGAGAAGTGATGGATTATACATACAAATTACATCTGTTATTAATAAACAGGTAAGTGAATAATTGTTATTTTCTAGAACTTAGTCATAGAAAAAAAAAAAAAAAAAAAAAAAAAAAAAAAAAAAAAAAAAAAAAAAAAAAAAAAAAAAAAAAAAAAACAATAAAAAACTTTTCTGATTTTCTTTAACTAAGTTTTAGAAAATAACCATCGTTCAATTATCTGTTTATTAGCAATATAATTTTTCTCATAATTTAACAACAAAATTTCACCATAAGTGTATGTATGGATGTATGGATCATTTGTCATTATTGGTTAACTTTATCTGTTCATTAATTATGTATTGCAGGGCCGCCACATGGGGGGGACAACAACCGGGTACAGTTGTCCCGGGCCCGGGCGCCGTGGGGGCCCGGACCGATCCTCGCTAATTGGAAAACATGTATAGGTTATGAGCTTGTAAAAAGAATGGGGTTTAGAAATATAGACGAGCGAAGCCTATATTTATTGGAATGGGATCTATATATTTTTTTAATGTACACAAACGACAAAACAAGTGCAGTCCCAGAATAGTATATTTCATTAGGAGTCGTAATAAAGCTACAAGTATCGAAAGTGACCTTTGCTGCACCGTTTGTCAGCTATTATTCTCATTTCGCTCAAAACTCAAGACGAAAATAATTTTAAATTGTATTAAGTCCTATAGCAAACTACTAGAATTTTCAGTCTGGCTCTGAGAAGTGGGGGCCCGTGATCTGGTCCCGGGCCCGGCTCTGAGGTGTGGCGGCCCTGATGTATTGTCCTGCTTTTTGCCTATTAGCTGACGAAGGCTACCAAAGAGTGGCCAAAACGTCCTTAATACAGATTTTTATGAAAAACGTATTAATTTTTTCCTAACCGAATCCCAACTATTTCCTGATTGCTTATCACCTCGACGGCTAACAATTTACACCGCAATAAGATTTCAAGATACTAGTTTCTCTCGTCTCGACAATTATTGGCATAGGAGTATAACAGATGAGTTTTGATTTTCTGCGACATAAAACTACATAGAGATAAATAGGATCACAATCTTATAATATAAATTGTTTGCTTTTCTATTTTTTACTTAGAAGTAAAAATATTCACACTCTCCCACATGGGAAACTAAGGCGTTAACCACTAGACCACGGGGAGACCCTACATCGTAAATAATGCAATTTTAAAATTCTTCAGGACGAATTAATTCACTAGGCTGGTATTTTTACCATGAAGCTCCCCTTTAAGCTTGCACGTATTTCTTTTTGATGTTAAGCCTTTGAGGTGGCTGGATTTAACATTGAAACATCAGTTCAGATTGCCTCAGCAGCAATTATTGAAAAGGTTTTCACTTCAAGCGGTATTCCATCCACAAAGGCCACCCACTTAAGTGCCACCCAAGTTAATACCCACTTTCGTATACGATCTGAAGAGATTGAAGCCCAGTATCATCAAGTTATTATCGTCTCCCTTCTTTTGATAGAAGAAGCACCTAGTTAAGTCCTCTTATTTCAACTTCAAGCGGGAAGTACTCTCTTTCTTCCTATCTACTCTCTTAATATGATAGGATATGTTACGCCGCACAGTGGTGCCGGAGCGCAAAAATTCGATTCTCGAAAGCGCTGAGGATCTAGGAACAGAATGCTTTTTTCCCTGTTTCAAGGGTACTCCAATTAATTTAGGGAGTA
This sequence comes from Gonocerus acuteangulatus, assembly GCA_946811695.1. NCBI lineage: Eukaryota > Metazoa > Arthropoda > Insecta > Hemiptera > Coreidae > Gonocerus > Gonocerus acuteangulatus. The sequence continues at coordinate 107,831,763 of OX328124.1, read as the reverse complement.
CCCTTGAAACAACTATCATAGTATTGGAAGTCTGTCCAAATTGTAAAATTGAAAAGAGGGAGAAAAAATTATCAAATTTTTCCCCTGCTCTAGAATGGTCAACTAAGCCAAAAATCAGTCAAACTGGGCAAAAAAAAAATGTAGAGATCTTTGCAACGCTATAAGCTACGAAAAATAATATAAATAAGCATTGAGAACAGCTAAGATTAAAAAAAAAAAGCTCCGGCTTCCTCCGAGACGCGGAATATCAATTTTCAAACAACCCGCGTTAAAGCGAAGATTTGAACAAAAATTATTTGCCTTTATCTGCCTATTCGATCATAACACAGCAAAGAAAGGAAAGTCTTAGGGTACGTCTGTTGCACTATCCGGTTTAACCAATTGGCTCAGATAATGAAGACATGTCCGCACATCAAAACATTTTTAATACGAGTTCATTCTAGTTGCTAACTCTATGGCTATTAGACATAACCTCCATCAAAATTAAATAGCACGATTTGTTTGAGTGCTTGTGGGGTGGTACAAAATTCGACGTATTCTTTCCACTAAATCACCCTGAACTAATATAAATATACACTCATAATACTTGTTGCAACTTTTTTTGATTAGTACAACCCATTCCCAAAATTTCAAAAATTGTTATCTCGCCAATAGGCTTTCATTTCCAAATTTGTTCTTTAATTTTCTCCAAAATTTCAATAAAAACAGTAGAACTTGTAGTGTTTTGTTCTGAGCCGAATGAAAATAATTGTCTTAAAATATTTTATTTTTGTGAGGAGGCACTTTGACAATACACAGAGCTTTATATGCTTTGTAGGTTTTGAATTATTTCATACTATTAGTGTTCGAGAAAAGCAGTATATGTTCGCACTATAATCAGTATTGCTATGAGCTGAATAAGCAAGAGAAAACACGAAATAATACAGGGAAGGAAATATTTTATCAGCTGAAAGAAAAATAAACAGACAAACACACAGTGCAAATAAATCAGCTTGATTTATATACTAATGTATGAGGACGAAGAGAAAAATTAATTAACATACATTTAAATGAATAAATACCAAAAAAGGAAATGATATAGCCAATGTTGTTTATAAATTAAATTATTAATTAAGAGAGAGTGCCATTGATTGCAATTCCCTTTTTTTCGGAAAGGACAAGAATTGGATATTCGAAGACCAAAAAGGTAAATTAACAGAGAGGACACAGGACACTAAACACAGGATTTGTAATCACTGTGTGGAGAAATAATATTCTGTAGTGAGATCCTCAGTGAATTATCTAGTGTAAACAGAAGTATCAAAGGACTAGGAACGGTTTATTTCATTTATACTGCAACTATATAACTAATAACTAAATGTATTAAATAATTAGGAAACCCGGTCATTAGGCCTGGAGGTAAAAGAAGAAAGACCAGCTGTAACCCACCAATCAGAATGGTGCAAGAGTGAATCAAAATCGACCGACCCATTAGAACAACGGTAGAGCAGACTACGCCCAAGTAACCGGTCAAAAATGACTATTTGGACCCGCTGACCAGAGAAACATACAAATTCTGAGATTTGGCCCATAGAAAGATAGCAGCACAAGTATTTGCAGAGATTTCTATAGGTTTTCATGATAAAGTACCCATATGTGCACTGCGTGACTCCAAAGCCGATAACAAAACCTGCTTATGATGTTGACCTAATGACGTCATAAACAAGATTCAACAAAAACAGTCAATAATTCATAAACAATCTCCCTCAAATCCCAAATTTACTTTTCTCATCACACAAAAAAAAAACATTATTTCTTAAAAGCATTTCTAAAATAACGAAAGAAAAGTAACAAATTTATTTCTAATAAAGAAGCTAACAAATTTGAAACATTGTTTCGTCAGACTGTCTAATCGAAATTTCAATAAACTATTGTATAACACATTCCTCTTACCAGGTTACCACCTATTTTTAAGCCGTTTAGATATTCTCTATAAAATATAAACAATGTCCAATTCCCTGTTTTTAATTCTATTTTATTAATTCAAAATTTAATGGAAATGCATGTACCCCGTAGATGCATGTCTTCCGTAGATGAGTGATCGAATTTTAGAGGTGGAAAATGAAACCTTAAAAGGATCAAAAAAGTTCATATAAAGTATGGTCCGATTCTCAACGGTAAGGGAGATATTACAGTTTTTCTGTTTTTTAAAAGATTCTTACTTTTGTAGCTTTAATCAGTTACCGCGCTAAAACGATGTGCGCTAAAACAAAAAATCGATTTAACGGTAAAGTTATGTCACGGAGCAAACATTCTTGTTTTTTTTCGTTTATTAGTTATCTTCTGCCATAGTCCTATAGGAAATTTTACCAGCATTCATTTGGTACCTTTCGCTTTTCTGTCTGAACTATTGGGGAGCAGTATATTTGTAAAAAAGTAAGCAATCTATAAAAAAAAACAAACTGTAATATCTCCCTTACCTTTGAGAATCGGACCAAACTTTATATGAACTTTTTTGACCCTTTTAAGGCCTACTATCTATTCCCTAAATTTGATCACACATTTACGGTACACCCTGTACCTTAGTTTAGATAAATGTGGAACATATGGTCATATCATCAAGTCAATCAGTCATTTTCGAATTTCCAAAATAGAAAAATTTCAAATTTCGTTCACTTTTCACGAAAACCTAACCTATTTAACCTTGAAAGTAGTTTTATTTAATCCCCACGTCAAAGTTTCTACAAAACGTTTACCTGTGGCAGTGTTGGGCAAAAATTATTCAGAATGATGAATAACGATTAATGAATAAATGTATTATTTTATCCACGAATGAAGAATAATTACTTTTATTCATTATTCGTAATTCTGTGAATGAAGTTTGTGTTTTATTCACAAATTATTCGAATGATCAATCAGAATAAACAGATTTTAGTGAGTAATGATTGATTTATTATGATGTTGGCAGCCGGAAATATGTATATATATGTGTGTTTGAGTAGGATTAATCAGTAGACCAACTAGAAATACATAATAACGAATGATGAATAATGAATGATGAATAACGAATAATGAATTACGAATAATTCTGTGAATAATTCATGATGTTCCTTGTGTATAAAATAATTCAGTGAATTATTCATCATTCACTAAAAATTTATTTGAATAATCATTCGAATAATACTTTATTCGAATAATGCCCAACACTGACCTGTGGCTAATGATCACAAATCGAAAACAGAACTTAATTTTTTTATTGCCGAAAATATGCTTTTGTACTAAATGTTAATTTATGTATACGCTGTTTTTGAGACCTTCATTGGCATTTTCAGATCTATATGGATGAAACACGATAAAATATGATGACTATAAAATTATAATAAATACACGTTTAAAATGTAATTAAATATACAGAAAATTTAAAACATAATTTATGTAAAATAAAAATCTGTATAAATCAGATTTGTACAAGGGGCGGCCATAAAGCAGGAGAATTACTAATCTGCGCCGTTGGGATGGACAACAGCTCCCTGGAGAGCTTTAAGCCCGGGATTGAGGGACTAGGAGAAGGGAATAGCTCCCATTAGCTGGGGATATGAATATTCTCTCAGGGATAGGACAGCTTCTTCATTCTCTTCAAGAGGAATTTTATACATCACGGGAGGGACAGAGATTTCTAGGATCTAGGAAACTGTCTAGAATTAGTTAAGAAATATATATATATAATGTCAGGGAATTGCTACCAGTAATCCACTGCACTGGAATCCTAAGGGTAAGCCTACACGGACTGGCAAAATCACCGGCCGGCAGCTACCCGGCGCCGGGTGGCAGCAAAAGTACACTGGAGTGAATAGGAGAGCACACACGTGCTCGCCGAGCCGTCAAAACCATCGACCGATATAAAAACCGGCCAGAGGTTGCATCATCTATTCTCCGGCCGGTGGTTTTGCCGGCCGGCCAGCAGAGAAACATTGGTGCCAATGGAGAAGCCCACGCGATCCAGTAAAGCGGACGGCCGGACGCCCCCCCCCCCTCCAAGCAATGGTCCCCTTGTAGATAATGTTTACTGCCAGCAGTGGTCCTTATTTTGTGGCTTATCAAATGTGTGCACAAATATGCGAAAATACTTTAAAAAATTCACTACATCCTGCCTTAACTCAATAATAAGAGTATAAAATGCTCCTTACAGAGTCCTATTTTCTAAAATGGGATGCCCACACAATCTTTTGGCAAGTTTTCTTTTCTGTTATTGTAAACCACTGCTGGAAGTAAAAGCAATCCAAGAGGAATCCTTGGAATGGGGAGCAACCGGCCGGCCGTTTGCCGGACCGTGTGTGCCTAGCCTAATCAGGTAAGTTGAGTATTTTAACCCTTTCGATGCGACGCCCGAGAATACTCGCCGGAGAAAGATGTTCCTCAAAGGCGACGCCCGAGTATTCTCGCCACAGCTGTATCTCTTCATTGTGAGCCCTCTTTAGCCTTGAGCGTGTACAGAGTGCTCTAGCAGGAATGGAGGATAATTTCTTGTTTAACCCTTAACTGGTAACATAAAATTTTGAACGTAATAAATAACAAGCGTCTGTGCGTGTGCACGGTAAAAATGTTCTTAGGGCATTTTTTTTTTTTTTTTTTTTTTTTTTTTTTGCAAAACAGTAAATAATAAATGAGTACCTTATAATAGTAATAAATAAAAAGCATTTTCATTGCTACATTTAAAAATCACGTCTAAAAACAAGCAGTAGTTTCGGAATGAAGTAGAAAGAGAAATATAGGGAAGAAAAGTAAGTAAACTTCGTTTTAAATGGTTATTGTAGGTTTACTGCGCACCTCAATCGTAGTAAATAAATCGTTTCAAGTGATAAACGTCGTCGTTCACGTAAGATAAACATGAAAATGATGATTAGTACCGAGCGCCTAAGTAAAAAAACAAATACGGGTGCGTACGGATGCTCTAGGAGAGGGAGTTTCGTCCGCCTGTGGAGGGAATAGGCAGCTATCCCACGTCGCATCAAAACCCCTAGATGGGCTCGATGAAAAACTATCCAGCTCCAATGAAAATGGGGTAAAATTAGTCAGCCAGGATCAAGTTTGTGGACTATTTTAACTTACGGATTACAGAAAGCTTTTATGGAAGGATTACAAATAACCAACTATAGTTCAGAAGCCCAGTTTTGTTGCTGGCTTGAGTACACTCTTATAGGAGAATTAGCTAAATGCTCCAAAAAAGCATATTGAAAAATAACCTTTCAACTTTTTAAGTGAACATATTACCAATACTTTAAGGCCGATTCACGCTAGACCGTTCGGGTCCGGGCCGGGCCACGGCCGAGGCCCGGCCGGTGCAATCACACACGCAAAAAACACGGACTCGACCCGGTGTAGTGTGAACGAGTCCATTGAAAATACTGGTATGATTGTTTCACCGTATCGGGTCCGGGCCGGGCCCCGGCCCGGACCCGACACGGTCTAGCGTGAATCGACCTTAATCCGGTAGTAAATTTTCGGCGCGTCTGACTTTTTTCTTCTTCCATTACATAATACATCGACAAGTTCTGTCGGAGGAGATTATAGACATTGCAAGAAAAATTGTAAATTACTTTCGTGCACGTAGCTTGCAATGACGGCTCATTAAATAATCAAATGGAAGATAATGAGTGAGATGAGCACACCAAACTGGTTTACTTCTTCACGTGTACGTCAGGTGGTAGAGGCACGGGAAATTCATAGAAAGGTTTCAAGAATTATTGCCCTAAATAACGACTTCCACGCTTCAACATCCAAACTCATTCCTTAGATAATTTTAGGTAATAGAATTCTTTTTTTTTTGTAAGAAACAAAAAATGCGCAAGTTTCAATAATATTAGTTTTTACATTGACATTCCAGAGCAGACCTACGCTTATGTTGACTAAAAAAAATGCATATTGTGCGGAAAATCAATATCTATGCCACGACAACAATCCTGCATCGCAACCGCTCGGACTCGATCCATCGTAGTATAACAATATTGCGGTAGATCACCAGCAGTTCAAGTTTCAGCATCCCTGCTGAATACAATTAAAAGGTAAAATGAGATTTTTTCAAAGCTCGCAGCTTTATTTTGATGCAGTTATTCGGCGAGTAGCAACACCAGAGAAATTAAATAGTGTTCTAGGTAAACGACGACTGCTACAAGAACTATATAATGAAAAGAATTATCAAGTTATCAAAGAGATATTAAATTGCATTCCATCTAAAACTACACCACGTTTCAGAACTTTGTCCCAAATCAGCTTTATTACCACCAATGGAACGCTAAATGCGAATCTTTGTGTGCGTGTGTTTAGTATTAATGAATGTGTAAGAAATGCTGTGTTATTAAATGCATACGCCAACCTAAATTAGTACATACACTATTTCTTACCTTTTGTGGGATAGAAGAATGCGTATATTACTATCCTCACCAATTCGATTAATAATGTCAATATTTACCTGAAACAAAAAATAAATATTAAAAGACGTATTTACAAAATTAGTTAATACTCTAGTTTTTAACTTGACAGCTTTTTCTAAAGAAAAGCCACCACCCCATAGTGGGAATCGAACCTACGACCTTTGGCACGGAGTGTTAAGTGCTTACGCCAGAACATTCATGGCCACCGAGCCTCCGCTTAAAAATTATGGGTCAATGAATCATAATTCAGAAGAAGTAAGATCATATTTTGGTGATGAAAATATCATAAACAATGCCTCAAAATTATATACTATTCAAAGTATAATGAATGTAGCCAAAAGTCAACACCTAGTATAGGAGTTTTTTTTTTCACTTATCGATTTCAACTTTGATTAAATTTAAAAGTAAAATTTAAGAGTCCCATCTTCATGCACGATTAACGCCAGAAGGAAGCTTAGATGATGCTGAAAGGGTCAACTGAAGCTCCCTTCTGCAACGACCAGTGGCTAAAAATCTTAAGGGTTGACACGCCATTATAATAAAAAAAGAAAAAGAAAAAAGAGGCTGGAGTCAAAGAGAGATCCGTGAGCCACCAAAATTGACGCACTTAAAGGAAGAGAAGAAAAAGAACATATATGTGTTAATGTGAAGTGAAATAATAAGTACACTTGGCCAACTAAATTAGTTTTTACCAACTCTTTATATCTTTTTTCACAAAACATTTTGTATTTTTCTTCAAATATGTCAATGTTAATTACGATGAATTCGTATACCTGTTGATGGGTGCTATCCACTAATCAACATTGAAAAGAGCAAAAACATTCGCGGTGTCTAAAATGCAATTAAAAAATAATAATCTGACTTTATAATATCAATTTAGCGGGTACTATGGATATACAGGGGGGTAAATGGGCGGGCTAAAGGGTTGCTGGAGCGGACGTGCAGATATGGGAGCCGTCCGACTTCTTTTGGGAGCTCTGCTAAGCTATAAGTGCCCTATTCCACTGCTTAGCATCTCCTAGTATACCTGATTCCCGTCAACGCCTACTGCTTTTCCTCCCCGTGGTACCCCCTGGTAACGTTCTTGTATAGTACATGAACGGCGAAAAGCAGAGGCGGGGGTCCGCCGTGATGTAGGGCCACCTTCCCTACTGAGCGGATCCTCCTCTATTAGAGAGGGAATGTGCGTCGGTCTGCCGGCCAAGGTGGCAGCCCCACCAGCAGACTCGGTGGCGAAGATTAGGGATCCGAGTCACCTAAACTTTATTCCCTACGACCTCACTAAAGGATACAGCCGGCCTTCTTATAACGGATAACCCAGAGGGTAAGCAGGACTCTCTGGGTGACACTCGCATGGACCTGGACCAAACATTGCCTAACAAAACCCTAACCCAAACCTCCACTGAGGATAATGGGAACAGTTCACAGCTAACACAGGGTGCTGAACGAACCGAGGTTGTTCAGAACCAGGTGTTGGATATGTTAGAGAAGCGTGAAACTATCACGCCAATTTCTCGGTTCACTTTGGAGCCGTTTACAACGCCTACAAAGAGTCCCGAGAAAAAGAAATCTAGAAGAGGGAAGAAAAGACTACTATTAGAAACACCAGTAAATGATGTGCAGAAATTTGCCAAGTTTATTATAGTGAGCCGATTGGAGGGTCACACTTTTACGAAAGTCTCTCCATTCCTTATTAATAAATTGATAAACCAAGAATTTGGAAATGTAGCCGGATTAAGCAAGATGTCAAATGGTTCCTTGCTGATCGAAGCTATAAGTAAACCCCAGTCCGATAAAATTCTGAAGACAAAGACTCTGGGTGTATTCGGTGTTAAGGCAGAACTGCACAGAACACTGAATACATCCAGAGGTGTCATAACTTGTTTCGATTTGGAACATTCCTCGGATGCTGAGATTTTAGATGGGCTGCGAGACCAGGGCGTCCTCGCTGTCCGTAGGTTCTTCCGCAAGAGGAGGACGGCGGATAGCGACGGGGAATCCTTGGAACTCACAGGAAGTGTTATGCTCACGTTTGACCAACCTGAGGTACCTTCCTGTGTACAGGCAGCCTTTTATAAACTTAGAGTCCGCCCATATGTGCCCGCGCCGCTGAGATGTTTCAAATGTCAAAAGTTTGGACATTCCGCTGTGAGATGCAGGTCGGAGAACGAGATATGTGTTTGTGGTTATCCAACACACAATCCAACACCATGTACATGTCCACCGAAATGTCCAAACTGCGATGGGGCCCACAATTCGAAATCTCGGGAGTGTATAGAATATAAAATAGAAAAGGAGATCCAAAAAATGAGACTGGAAATTAAAGACTTAACGTTCAAACAAGCAAGAGTTCTTGTGAAGAGTACCTCTTATGCATGCAGAGGAACATACTCTAGTGCTGTGAAAAATAAGACTGATGTAATCACAGAAACAAGAACATCAAAAAATCTCTCTCCTCCCAAACCCACTTCCCTCAGACCCACTTCCCCCAAAACCCCTTCCAGCAAACCCCCTCACCCCAATCCCCCTTCCCCCAAACCCCCAGATTTAACCAAACCCCTCCCCCCTCCTATTCCCAATCCCTTTCCTACAACATCATTCACTCTGGTGAATGATGACAAAGAAAGGGGAAAGGCAATTTCCCCTTTAATTATTGATAAAGGTGTGAATCAGCCGCCTGCCACTGCACCAGTCCCCAAGGCTGATTCCGTCGAAGACTTGACGGATGATGGGGGTGGCTCTTTCACTCCAGTACTTAGCGGAAAGAAAGGATGGCCTAAGGGCAAAAAACGTGGAGCTAAGAAAATGCCTGCTGAAGGAGAATGAAAACCGATTACTTGAATAATTATGACCCAAAAAAATAAATTTTTACAGTGGAACATTCGCGGGTTTTCAGAACATAGCGACGAACTCCGTTACTTGGTTAGCACCTACAACCCTTTAGTAATAGCCCTTCAGGAAACAAAATTTCCTGAAGACACGCCCAGGCAGTTGCCCGGCTACAGGGTTGAACATAGAGAGCCTAGAGTTTTGCCGGGTGGTAGAAGACACGGAGGCGTGGCTATCTACTCCCTGGAGAAGCTCGGGGCACAACCAATAATACTAAACACGCCTCTTCAAGCTGTCGCTGTGCGTCTGAGAACCCCAATAATTGCCACAGTCTGTTCACTATATCTCCCGGATGGTCGAGGATACGACGTGAGAGAGGTGAGAAACGTTATCCAACAATTAACTCCTCCAGTTATAATTTTAGGAGACTTCAATACACACAATGTTTCCTGGGGTTCGAGGAGGAGCACCCCACAGGGGCGCTTACTCTACGATACCATCGAAGAGTTGGACCTGTTGGTCCTCAACGATGGGTCACCAACTCATTTCTCCGAATCCTCGGGAACATTGGATGCTATTGACCTCTCGATTACTAACTGTATAACATCATCATACCTTCAATGGGAGGTTCTAGAAGATCCACATCGATCCGACCTCTTTCCAATGCTGTTAACAGTCGCGGGTAAATATAATGATTACCGAAATCCAAGAGCAAATTGGGATCAGTTTCGAGAATCATTCATTCTCCCTGACTCGGCAGAGTCCACGGATGAAACTCTAAAGAACATTATGGAGGCTATTAACTATGCCGGTGAAAAGTCTATCCCACATGCCTCATCTCACTCAAAGAGAATACCTGTTCCCTGGTGGGATGAGGAATGTTGGGATGCCAATAAATCAAAGAAAAGAGCCTTCAATCGTTTTAAGAGGCATCCAAACCAAGAAAACCTCATCGCCTTTAAAAAGGCAAGAGCACTAGAAAGGCGGATTAAACTAAAAAAGAAAAGGGACTCGTGGGCCAGTTACGTCAGCACTATGACTCCACGTTCAGCCTAATAGACTCTGACGAACATTTTGATGCAGCTAGAGCGAGCGAAGAGGCGACCCATTTGGACTTTGGACCAGTTGAAGACACAACGGATGATTACAATGTACAGTTCAGCAAGCAAGAAATGAATAGAGCAATGCAAATGGCATCTAAGAAATCATCGCCAGGAAGCGATGGTGTTCCATTTGAGATGCTAATAAATTTACCAGAACTTGGTAAAAGGATGATCTTAGACCTATATAATACACTCTGGACCAATGCAAAATTTCCATCTGCTTGGAAGGAATCTATAATAATTCCAATCATTAAGCCTGGTAAGGATCCTCAGTCTGCAAGTAGCTACAGACCCATATCGCTTCTGTGTTGTCTGGGAAAGCTCTTGGAGGCTATGGTGAATTATCGGCTAGTTCATGAGCTGGAAAGAAATAATTTGATAAGCAAATATCAGGCAGGATTTAGGCAACGGTACTCCACCCAAGACCAATTAGCGCTATTGGAACACATTATACAGAAAAGTTTCTGCTCCCGGCAACATGTCACGGCCATTTTTTTCGACATGAAACAGGCATATGACAGGGCATGGAGGTATGATATTCTCCGGAGGCTCCACGAATGGGGTTTCAAGGGAAGACTTCCTCTATTCCTCAAGAGCTTTCTCGAAGAAAGGACATTTAGAGTTCGAATAAGCGATGCCCTGTCATCGCTACGTGTACAGGAAAATGGCATCCCTCAAGGATCCGTCCTCAGAGTAACCCTGTTTCTTGTCGCAATAAATGGAATTGCTGACAATGTAAGTGAAGAAATAGGCAGATCACTCTTCGCAGACGATCTAGCCCTATTTATATAGCATCCGCCGGAAGATGAAGAAGCTCGGGGTCTGCAGGAGGTGATTGACACAGTTTGTACTGTCGCTAAGGCAAGGGGTTTTATATTCTCAGCTGACAAAACTGTGGCGGTTCACTTTTGCAGACTTCGGCGACCACATAATCATCCATCACTACTGTTGGATGGTTCTGTGGTTACCTTCAGAGACAGACATAAGTTCCTTGGACTAATAATGGATGCGCAATTAAGGTGGAGGCACCATATTAATTATACGATCCAGAGATGCGAGGCATCCCTCAGAATCTTAAGGAAATTGTCTAGATTCAAGTGGGGTGCCGAAAAATCGATCTTTCTAAAAATATTTGACGCATTGATAAGGTCCAGAGTCGATTATGGGTGTGCAATCTATGGGTCTTCACGCAAGTCGTGGCTCCGCAAGCTAGACAGGCTCTACAACGCGGGGCTACGGGTTGCGATTGGTGCGTTTCGCACCAGCCCACTGGATTCCATCTACATCGAGGCCGGACATCTTCCTCCAAACCATAGGCGAGCGCTAATGACTCTATCATATATGAACTCATTGCGAGAAAATAGCAGGCATTTCCTCCATAAAATTATAGCAGACAGTGACGAATTAGATATCTACCGACATAGACGTACAATTACTCGACCGTTGGCAATGAGAGCAAATGAATTAATTCAGTCATATGGTGGCTCTTGGGGTAACCTGCTGGAGACACGGCCTCCGGTCGTAGCTCCATGGGTTCTCCCAGATATAAACATAGACCTCTCACTTACGCGGTTCAGTAAATCCAACACGCCACCCATTGTTTGCAAGGGAATGTATAACGAAGTTGTTGGTAACTTCCCAGAACATCTACTTATTTTCACAGATGGCTCGAAAACTAATACAGGAACCGGATGTGGAATCTTTATTGACGGCGAGAGAAATCTCGCTGTTCCCCTGAATCCACACACGAACATATATAGAGCGGAATTACAAGCTATAAAAATAGCTCTTGAGCATTACGGAGCTCTCGATACAAACATATTAGTGTGTACAGACTCATATAGTTCCCTGCTTGCAGTCCAAAATAAATTCACCAGAGACTCACATTTACAAGAGGTCCTCAATGTACTGGCTGTCTTGTACTCTAGAGGAACAACCGTATCGTTCCTCTGGATTCCGGGGCATACGGGCCTTGAGGGCAACGAGAAAGCGGATGAATTGGCGAGGCAGGCTGCTGAAATGCCAGCGGACCCTGCTTCTCGTCTTCATACAGAAGATGTGAAGTTTTACTTAAAACACCTAATAAATAATAAATGGCAGGAAGATTTTAATATTAAAGATGTTTATTAAAAATGTCGAGACCTCTGTGATGGTCAAGAGCCTTAAAAGCAATGTGAAAAGACGCGAAGACGTAGTTTTAACCCGTTTAAGAATCGGCCACACTCGTCTTACTCATGGATATCATCTCGTGGGTCGTCGCCGGCCTCATTGCAAGCGATGTGGTGCCCTCCTCGATGTAATGCACATCTTGGTGGAGTGCCCGCGACTTGACGAGGCAAGGCGGCGGCACCAGTTGCCAAATAACCTGAGTGATATCTTGAGTAGGACAGAGCCATCTGTGAAAAGGTTGATAGATTATTTAAAGGACATTAAAGTATTCAGTCAAGTATGAAAGGGAAAAAACAACGTTATAGTATTTTAACAATTTGTGTACATAGTTTATTTCGTTAATTTATATGTTTTTAGGAATGAATGTCATTTATTTGGGAATGTGTGTGTTTGCCTCTTTTTTTTTTTTTTTTTTTTTTTGTGATGGTGTGCTTGTAAATATGTAAATATTACTTGTTTAGACGTAAGAACTCTTAATGGTTGATCTAACATTTGTTAAAAAGGATGCAACCAATTTTGTAAATATGTATATAATATAATAATAGTACAAGTCAAATCTACATTTAAGGGCTCCTAGTCTGCCCAAACAGAAAACAATAAAGATGGTGCTAATGACCTCAGCAGTAGATGCACCAAAAGAAAAGGAAAAAAAAACTATGGATATACAGAGCAATCTAATCCATTAGAGGTAATATGCTGGGGATTTGTTGTATCAATATCTCTATGTGCAATAACATAAAATCATTATACTAAAGGACAAAACTATTTTCAAACTAAACTAGACTAAGGATTATCGAGAGAACGTGTAACGATGTCAGGCAAAGAAGCCATTCATTTCTGTTTCTATGTTAATCCTGAGTTTCGTGAGCTACATCCTAACGATATATCGATCCATACAATTAAAAACTCGTTTCACTTCTCAATGAATGGCCAATGGAATGACTTCATTCATTTTTATTCCTTTATATCAGCCTCATTTCTTTAACTTCTAACTATTAAATAAGTCATATCGTCACTTTTAAGCCATTCATATTCCAAATATGAACACTTAAAACCCAATTTATTGCTTACTTATATATTTGTTCTTAACTAACTTGGCAATCCTCAGCATCATTCATAACCACTCACTTCAATGAAAAAATATTTGAAATGGAAACAGGAGTAAACCAAGGTGGCAACTTAAGCCCATTACTCTTCGCAATATACTTGGATTTAATAATATCGGAATTTAAACATAGGTACTTCAAATCGAAAGTAAGGAACGAAGCGGGTGGGAATTTCAGCATTTATTTACGTTTTGCCCAGGAATGGGGGTAATAGATAAACCCAATCGTAATGGAGCTTTTTTTTTTTTTTTTTTTTTTTTTTTTTTTTTTTTTTTTTTTTAATCTTAACGTTAGGATATTAGATAACGGTTATCGCAGCAAGGGAAGAAATTCCCCAATAGCGATTTTATCTAGGGTGGAAAGTCTTATTTTACTGACTCCAATGTGACCGACCTGCTGATTAAGGAGCTCGTAATTTAAATTGTACAAGACTAATTCTTTTGTATGACTGGGTGTGCGTACGTTTGTGAGTGATTATGTAACTATGTATACACAGTGATGTGAAATACCTGGGTATTTATTCTTCAGGGTAAATACCCAATTTTATAAATACCCAGGTATTTATATACATAGTAGGGCATAGTTCTTTTGAAACATAGGAAAAAATAAAACGTATTTACTGATAAAAAATGTAGTTTTATTAAGATTACACACGACCGAACCCTGCATATATCTACCTCCACAATCCCAACGGTCAGCTATCCTCTCAATCAATTATGAGTGATGTCTTCAGAAATATGATAATAATTGAAATACGCCTAATGTTTAATATTAGAACCTAAGGATAACGAAAACCTACAGAATATGAAACAGAAGGGAAAAAAATCAAAGGAAAAATGTTTAGGCCAAGAGAGAGAGAGAGAGAAAAAAACTGTTCGCGAAAGGATGATAGATGAGATCCTGTGGAATGTAATGATACTGACGCACATATATATGGGAACCTATGAGAGCATTACCGTACTACGCTGAAGGGTATAAGTTATGTAGAGGATATGTCGGCAAGATCTGTATTCCTAGCATAAGCCCTTCCCAGCTGATTGCAACCATGAATTCGGCTGCCCAACACCATCCTATACATACCATCTCCATACCCTTATACTGCATACCATATACTCCTACAGCCTTATACTCCTATAGCCTTATATTCATGTGGCCTTTTGCATACCTATGCTTATTTCCTCGATTCCTATTTGCTGCGCGAGAACTCTCTATATGTCTTAAATGTCACGAGGGGTTAACAAATGTTATAATATGAATACGTGAACCATATGAATATGAATTAGAGCCAGTTATGACTCATATTTAAACAACAGGTAACTCAGAGCAATAATAATAGAAATAAAAAGAAAAAAAAACTTTTTTAACCTAATTTACACTTTGAAAAAGATTGGTTTTTGATGATGTTAAAAGGTTTCAAAGTGCAGCCGAAACGTACGCAATATAGATTTTTCTAAAAGATCTGACGTTTTTCTCTTAGCCAAAATCCAACCATAAGTCAAGAAATAATTGGGTTTCGGCTAAGAATACAAGTCAGATTTTTGTAATAATCTATAATTTGGACGTTCCGGCATGCTCTTTGGCAGCCGTATTCAGCTAAAAAAATTAGAATATTCAAGACACTAGGAAACCTTTTAACATCACCAAAAACCAATCTTTTTTAAAGTATAAATTAGAATATTTTTTTTATTTTTTAAAAAGCGATGTATCCTCTACATTTTTCTCATGGTCACTTAACGAGTACCTGTGATTTCCCTAAAAAACCAATGCATTTTTTGCAGAAAAAGGCTGCTCAAACCTATAAATCATATATTTTTCCGAATATCTGACGTTTCCACTGAGCCGTAACCCAACTATTCCTTGACTTAATATCAAGTCAAAAGCTAGATCATGTCAGGAGAGGCTAATACCCCCGAAGTTGGCGGGGTCCGGGAAAACTTTAATAATTGTATTGTAAAATGGTGAGTTTTGAGGTCCTGTCACCTCCAGTATAGAGTAATTGTGGAAGACATTTTTAGAACTTTCCTCCGAAGGAAAGTAGCTATTGAGGTTACACTCATGACGGAATTTTTGAAAAATTTCTTCAAATCTTTATCGATCTTACCTAGTTGACACCGAAAATGATCCCCGTTAAAATTTTATATATATATATATATATATATATATATATATATATATATATATATATATATGTGTGTGTGTGTGTCTGTTAACACGATAGCGGCCAGAGTTTTTGTTTTTTCTTCACTAAACGTGGTATATAGCGTTCAATTAGCAAACGATTGAACGAGTTCGCTAACCACCAAAATCGCTAACTCTCAAAAATTTCTTAATCAATCCTACCTAGTTGACACCGAAAATGACCCCAGTTAAAATTTGTATATATATATATATATATATATATATATATATATATATATATATATATATATATATTTATGTGTGTGTCTGTTAATACGATAGCGGCGAGAGTTTTTGTTTTTTCTTCACGAAACTTGGTATATAGCGTATCAAACGATTGAACGAGTTCGTTAACCACCAAAATCGGTCCACCGGGAGGGGGGGGGGGGGTTTACCCGGGACCCAAAACACTAATTTAACCATGCCAGCCGTAGTTTCTGTTATATTTCAACGAAACTCGGTATTCGTTATGTTGATCTAAAGAGAGAAATACGTCGTAAAAATAAACTAAATCGGTTCATTAGGAGGAGGGGGGGTTTACTCCGGACCCACATTACCAATTTGCCACTACCAGCCGTATTTTTTGTTACATTTCAACGAAACTCGGTATTTGGGGCATTAATCAACAGAGAATAATGGGTTGTAAGAATAAACTAAATCGGGATATTTAGAGGGGGGGGTTTACTCCGGACCTAAATTTCTGCTGTATTGTAACGAAACGCGGTATACGTCGTGGGTATCTCATGAGAAAGAAGTGTTGTAAAAATGAAGTAAATCGGTCTATTGGAAAGGAGGGTTTACTTTAAACTCTGTTTCATTAGAATTAGCCCGCCAGACGTAGGTTCCCAAAGCCGCCGCGAGGAGCGCTATCTCCCACTAGGGGGACTGTATCCTGTTCCTGCGTCAGATCAAAAGACGGAAAATGAAGTTTTTTGTGTATTTATTAAGTAGTACAGTATCATGTATTAACAGTTCTCATAAAATGTAAATGAGCAGAACTATTCACGTTTTTATTTTATTTATATATGTTATTTACAGCAAATTATTCAGTAATGTAGTCTACACTACAAAAATTCTGAGGAAAGTGCTTAGTTATACAGCTCCTGCGTGACGGACTTTTATTTGTAACTATCTGTTCACCGGCGTGTCATTCTATACTAGTGTGGATTTGTACAGAAACAAACATACAGACAGACAGCTGGTAGACATTTTTGACCTAGCCTATGACACTCCCCGTAGCAAGACCTACCTGTGTACCAAGTTTGGTCAAAAACGGTCCAACGGTGTGGATTTGTATAAGGAACAAACAGAGAGACAAACAGATAAACAGACACGTGATTTTTATATATCTTGATAGGCTTTTTTTTTAGATAAAATTAAAAAAATAAAAAAACAGCAGAATGAACTTTCTTTTAACTGAATAATTTGTCATTTTTGTTCCATTTCCATGGTTTGTAAAATCGCTTCGCTGAATAGTTTTATATATGACTATATATACACACAATTAAAGCACTCCCCTCCACCCCTACAATCGAATTGTCTTTCAAAGCTAACGAACTAGAACTACAATAATTTTAGTTAGTTAGCGCTTTGGTTGGCTAACAATCATTGTTAGCCAACTAAAAAGTTATTACACATAAAAAAAACAACATTATTTTTCTGAATTAAGTGATCTTATTTAATTTATTTTTGTCTTAGTTAATAATAATGGACGTTAAAATTTAAATAATTTATTTTTGAGGTTTTCATAACACGCTTTTAACCGATTAAATTAAACTTTCTGGGGATGGGCGGCACGCTCTAAACCCCTGTATATGCCCATGTAACACTACTTTATTTCAATAATACGTACGCCCAATCATACGCTTACTAATGAGCTCGTCAATTTGCACAATGGTGTACATACAACAACAACGTAGGAGTAGAATTATTTCTTACGGGAATGTTGTAAACATAGATTCGTCACAAAAGAAATTATTAGTTGCCTTATTTACATTCAAAACGCACAAAATGGGGGCGGTAAACGCCTAAATTTATAAATAAAACTTTCTAATAAAAATTAATTAGAGATTATATAATTCATTTATGTTAAATTGAGTGATATATTACTTATTTAAGTTGTCGAGCAATTTGGGAACTAACAAATACCAGTTATACATATATGGAAACTGGATTGAATTCATTCTGTACTTCATGTGTAAATAACATCTTGCAATCATGAGTAAGTATAATAATTACAATTAATTGTTCATTAGTCATGGGTAAACATATTTGTATATATAATTGAGCAACGTTAGTTAGGCAGAACAATCGTAGGGCAAGTAGTTGATTAAGTTGCTTGGAAATTACTATTGTGTGTGCTTCATTTAGTATTGACAGCATTATGGCTTGCTGCATTATTTTTTGTGTAAATTGGTACTAAATCTAAAACTTAAGCCTTTAATAATTACCTGTTTGGTGTCTAAATGTGAAAAACATATGTACATATTTTTCATTCAGACGTTTATATGAATATATATAATGTGTGTGTGTGTGTTTGGGCACTTAGTTATGTTTTAAAAATATTTTAATTGGTTTAGGATATTGAAATATTTGGTAAATTCGCTGACAACTTTCAGGGCGTAAACCCCAAAAGTTATATGGCATTCTGATTACTTGAGCATTACTGCCAACTAATATACTTCATTACAGAGCAACATTCTACAAGTAATGTGGTATGAGTAAATTTCCTAATCTTTTTCAGTCTGACAATATGTTTAATAACGTCAGGGCAACATTACGCTGTGAGCACACGGGTTTGCCTGTCTTTCCATTAAGTACATATATCTTAAGAGTGACTGTCAAATTCTAAGCCCCGTTATGAAAACTTCTATCTTGTGTTTAAAGGCAATTCATAATAATACCGGACTTTGATATTTTGATATATGTTTGATATGTCTTTTTAATTTCTCTTAAAATTTGTTTGTCCGTAACCAGTGTTTTAGCTGATCTTGTGGCACGTTTAATTATCTTTGATGATATCCTTAAAATGTCAGGTAATGGTACGAAGAAATTGGATTATTTCTGTGAAAGATAAATTAATTTGTGAGCTTTATACTCTCCAAAGAGGAGGAAATTGTAGAATAGAGGGATTTGGATGTTGTAATAAAATGGAATCAGCTTATTGCAAGCGGTGCATAATGTGGGTTTAGTGTTTCCTATTTCTTCTTAGACATGATTTAAGCAGCGTTCAGGTTATAAATTATTAATACAATGCATACATGATGCCATGTAATAGGTATGCTACATTCTAATACATATAATTACATATTTGTATGTCTATGCCAAGAAGAACACAAAAAATGGCATTATTAAAACAAATCTTCTTGTAGATAAAATTAACATTATTTGTCAATTAATAACTGAAAATCTGCGATACCTTATATTCGCAAGAAGAAATAGAGAGTGGTACTTATGAAGTCTTTTAAGAATTTTTAGTCAAAGTTGCCGAAGGCCATTTCTTTTATAAGAACTTTCGTTGAAACTATTCTTTCTAGTTTTAATATTAGAAAACTTTGCATTCGTCCTCCTAGAAATTTCTAGAACCTAACTTAATAAGGCAGCCCTCCGCAGGAAAGGAAATCCGAGAAAAACTTTTTCTTTCTTGTCAACAAAACCTAGAGAGAAGATAGAACCTTCAAAAGATCTTAGAAGGAAGAAATTTTTAATTGCTATAACGGGCAATGTATTTGTACGTTGAGCCCTCATTTCTCGCATTTTAGATCTGCTTTAGGTTCGAAAATTGTATCTGTTACTGACATCCACAAAATTGTTTCCACATCAGAGGGTCTCTACAGATTAAAATTAATTAATAAGAATAACTCTATTACAATATTACAAAAATTAATTATTGTTTAAGTTAAAAATCAAAACGGTTTTCAAAGTTATGTTCGACAAAAAAGACTTCTGTTACAACAACAACATAAGTATAGCCTATTATTGGGAGCAGTCGCAAATAAACTAGCTGACGACATCCGTGAACGTCAAGACGGCGCCAGCGTAAAAATGTGTAACTTCTACGATTTTTGGGTGATTAAAAAATATCTTTGATTGTGCGTTATAAAATGAATCTCGGTTTTACGGTTTAAACTATGTATTATCTTAAACTTATAGTTTTAATTATACCACAAACGAAGGAGCCATTGTAACAGTTTCGTTTGCTACCACCACAACGATATACATTGGTCCATCTCTTCACCAGTTGCTTTCTTTGCTGATAGTGCTATCTATCGGATGGTTGCTAAATATTGTGTGCACAAATTCCAACAGGAAAAACGTGATTAAGATGGTATTTAATTGGACTTGTCATTCATAATTTTAAGTTAAATGAGGCGGCCATTGCTTGGTGCTAATGAGCTTGGCAGTCGGAGCACCTATAATTAAAAAAAAAAAAAAAAAAAAAAAAAAGGCCGGACACAGACGTTGGAGCCGGAGTTTCCGAAGCAATTTGCATAGGATTCTGGTGACTACCTCGTTTCGGATGGAATGTATGTGCGTGCTCATTAAAACCACATTTCCCAAAGTGTAGAGCAACATTTGTCAAATATAACAATTTAAAAAATGTAGTTTTATTAAAGACGCGAGTGAACCCCGGCAATGTCAACCTCCTAAATCAATTAATGATTTGATTCCCTCTTAACAGACCAAGGTGGCATCTGACAAATCGTTTCATTGTGATTATCCCTGCAACAAAACTTCACTAAGAGCAAATTCTAAGCAAAACATAACCAAAGTCACCGGCTTACCCTGAACGTGGCACCATTAGCGCTAATGGTAGAGGAGGTATGTCGAGAGACTACTAAACACCGCTGAAGGAGGGATATGGATAGGAAGAGGGATTTTCATGTAAATCAGGGCTACCACTCGGCCAAGATCAGACGACTCCCAGGGGCTTTAACTGGATTACATCTTGTGAATAATAAGGCACGGCTAGGAGACAGCTCTCTCTTGCAAACACCTCTTGTCATTCTCTACTACCTGGGACGGGATATAGGCAAGGAGTATGGAATTGATCAAGGTCAATGTATGGTCTCATATTGTCTGAACTTACATTGTAAATATACCTAGGGCAATACATAGCCAACATTTTCGAAATCGATCGTCACATATCGTTCTCTCTCTCTCTCTCTCTCTGCCTCTTCAAAAATTCTTTTTTTATAATCGAATTTAGTAGGAAAAATAATATAAGAATATTTTGCTCCCAACTCCATCTACCGATACTGTTTTTTTTTTTTTTTTTTTTTTTTTTTTTTTTTTTTTTTTTTTTTTTTTTTTTTTTTGTAAGGGCTTATTAGATTTATTAGAGTTATTTCATTGTTCTTAGTGTAAACACTTATACACATACTTTTTTACGGATAAGCTATATATATATATATATATATATATATATATATATATATATATATATATATATAAAATTCAGCTGTTTGTCTGTCAGTTTGTCCCTTATACAAATCCGCACCGTTTGACCGATTTTGATCAAACTTGGCACACATGTAGGTCTTGATCCAGGGAATGTCATAGGCTAGGTCAAAATCATCAATCAGCTGTTTGTATGTATGCTTGTTCCTTATACAGATCCACACTGTTTGCCCTTTTTGACCAAACTTGGCACACAGGTAGGGAGGGGTTGGATCCGGCGAGTGTCATAGGCTAGGTCAAAATCGCCTACCAGCTGTTCCTTATACAAATCCACACCGTTTGACCGCATTGGCCAAACTTGGCACTGAGATAGGTCTTAATCCGGGGAAGGTCGTAGGCTAGTTCATAATCGACTATAGGTGTACCGCGAAGAAAAGAACTAGGTAACGCGCACGCGAGGAATCTAGCTCCCCTCGCCAATCCTCACGCAGTTGAGTTTACTTATATTTTCTTTAACGTTATTAGTTATGTCCCAACTTTTGGTATAGAGTCAGACGCTCAAACGGCAAGCTCGGCAAATATTGTTTAATGTAGCCGATTACATAAGGAAAAAGCCGCGAGGGCGTGGTCATAGGCTGATGGCAGGTGGTGGGGGAAGGCCTACCTCCCCTCCAGCCCCGCCCCTCCTGGTCCTTTTGTTCCTGGTCGAGCTATAGGACTCAAAGTCGAGCTATAGGAAGTCACGGGTTCGAAACTGTGAACCCGAACAGTTATAGATTTGCGTTATTAGATTTTAATATTACTTATTTGGTTGTGTAATTTATTTTTGCTTTTCTAGATGCAGAAAGTAGGTGTAGCATGGAACGCTGAGTAACAGCTAGTATGATACAAAAATTGTAATACTTATTAAAAATTAACACAAGTTTATAAATTTAGAGGTATTTGTTTCACTCTTTTCAATCCCTTGTCTATTTCCATAAAAATGGGGAACATTTTTTAAAAATAGCTTTTTAAAACAGTGAATAGCATTATTGAGTTGCACTTATCAGACAACTGAGTTGAGTAATATGTGCTAAATAGACTATTGATGAGGCCTTAGCAATGATAAAAACAGTGGTTTCATTGGAATTTGTGATTCAATATGGACAAGCAGAATTCCAGGATATTGAATATTAGCTACCATTTAGAAATATCATTATCAATTAAGCAGCCATTTGTCTGGGCTGAGGATGTGGATATAAACTAGGGAGCGATATATTGGACACTGATAAATCATTGTCATTTTATTTATTAGCGAGGTTGCATTCTGCTTCTATAGAATCCCACACTATATACGGTCGATAAATTGTTAATGTAATGAAGTCATTGGCTGCTATACAAGATGTCTATCGGGATAACGGCCACTTTAAAAATTACAGAAAAAGAAAGGAACACAACAAAGCGTGAAATAAACGTAAATAATTATATATTATAAAAATAGAAGAAAAAAACCTGACTACCCGATGGAACAAAAGATAAAATAAAAATCATTATGATCATGAAAATGTCATTTGGGAAGTGAATAAAAAGTCCGTCACCTAGGAGCTGCTTAACTTCTGAATAATAGTCTCCAGATGGAGCGATTTTGCTAGTTAACAAACTCGGTGTAATTTTCGGTATTAGCCTTAAAAAAAATTTAACGCTGATTTCAGTAACGTTGAAAAATAATGTGTCGAAGCAGAGAAAACTGTGAGTTTTACACAAAAAACGAAATTTTTCTAAATAACCTTTAGAACGGCATACGAGTACGTGTGGAACAAACACAGTGGAAATAGATAGTTTCACAGTAGTATTGTCGTCTACTTGCGACACACCCTGTTTGTGATATGTCGCAGATTGGAGGTGGATTCTTTCACATGAAGAAAAAGTGTGAGGTTTGTATGGCCTATTCTTAGTCAGGTTAACTACAATAATGAAGTTTGTTACTACAATAATGGAGGATTGGAATAGATTGTCTCCTTAGGTAGCAATCTTGAGTGTATGCTATCGTACTTGCAAAAGCTAGGGTACAACGTGAGCGTAAAGATCTACTTCCTGCACTCACATCTAGACAGATTCCCAACAAATCTGGGGGATTTTAGAGAGGAGCAGGATGAAAGATTTCATCAGGATATTCGGACATTGGAAGATTGTTATCAGGGAAGGTGGGACTCACACATGATGGCAGACTATTGCTGGACTATGCAACGAGATCTACCTAAAGTCTTTTATTCAGGAATATCCTATAGAAGATCATTTGATATTGTTCAAAAATATTCTCTTATCACTATGTTTGAATTTTGCAGTCAAAACACTAAAACATTATATTTCACAAAATGAAGCTGTTAGCAATCTCAAAGTTTTTTTTTTTTTTTTTTTTCATAGTCAGGGCCTTTGAAATATCCAATCACAATAAAAAAAATGAAGGAAACAAACATTGTGTTGACCAGTGTAATTGATCAATCATTATTCATTGTCATTTTGAATAGAATCAAGACTGGAGCCTAGTTGTCTAGAACCGCACAGCCTAGGACTACATCCTGTATGTGGTAGATGAATTATCATGAACACATTGAATAGTAGGCGAGAATAGCAGATCTCCTCAGCTATTTAACAGCAACACATGCAAATCACATGACTCCCGAGCCTGCTTTCGTTAGCATATAGAACATCTCTGACAGCCTGTCTGTTGTATCCATTTGTCTTATCTTTTATCTCGAGCCAATCCTGTCTGAGCTCGGTTTGAACGGCAAGGCTTTTGCCGCTTCCAAATATTCCATATTTGAGGCATGTTCTAAACGCTAATGTAAATCAAAAAGATAATGATTTCAATTGAGGGGAAAAATTTGTATTACTGCTGTTACAAGTCTAGATAATGCGTATTTTTGTGTTGAGCTATGAAGAGGAAGCAGGAGTTTGTAAAAAGACAATTGTTACCTTTCTAGTACAGTAAAACCTCGTTTACCCGGATCAACTAAGACCAGGGCGGATCCGAGTTAACGAAAATACGGGTTACCGGAGATAATGACGGAAAAACGAAAGACAAAAAAAAAATCACCAAAATATTTTTAATGGAGCTTAGAAATTATTATCGACACACTTTCACCTAAAACACATAGACTGTTTGTACTGTAATAACCTATGTATTTGCACTGTATACAATGTCGCTACAAACTAGTCTGTAGTAAAAAAAAATATCTATAGTAAAAAAATATAAACAGCTTCTGCTGTCTCAGTTTAATGTATCGCTTACGATCTCTCAACCGCTTTAACATCAGAAGTTCATTGGTCAATGTTTTGTCTTGACTCTCGAAATATGTAATCAATTTCACGATGTTTGCTACTGCTTCTGAGTAGATCATAACCACCATAAACTGTCCTTAGAAATCATCTCGAAACAAAAGTCTTCAGTGCGTTTTCTGTTCTTCTTCCAATCAGATACGGTCGTTGTTCCTTCTCCAAACTCAGTAGCAATGTTCTTTGACGATTCTCCCTTATCAATTGTTGTCAATACTTCCATCCTTATTTCCATAGTAACAACAATGTTTTTACGTTTCCTCTAAGTCGCGGTCAACGATCAAACGAAAACAGCGAAAACTATACTGTATCTCGACCGTTACGCTAGGAAAACTCGCGTATATTAATCCAGGAAACTTCGCGTAATTTACCTACCGAAATTAGCAATTTATCGACTGTAAAACAAGTCTTCATTTATTACGCTAAACAACATAATCTCGTTTTCAAAACTGGTCCGGGTTAACGAGGTTTTACTATATTTCAGTCTACCGCAAAGACCATATGACAGCTCCATTAAGGAGCGTAGACAACATCATCGACTGACATAACTATGGCTTAATATATACCACTAAAAAACTACTACATCATATATTAATATTTGTAAATAACCCTAAATAATATCCCTGAAGAAAAATTAGGCCTTGAGGAGTACGTCAAGTAACTAGTCCACGGATGACTGGATATTTTGTTAGAACCTAAAGACGACGGACTAAGTTAAGAGGCAAGAGCCTGGAAGTTATGACCGGCATAAAATAACAAGGATGAAAGTTTTACTTTAGTACTGTGGCTTCTAGAATAAACCAAGCCCCGGTAAGGCTTTGTACAGAGCTCTAAGTCCAACCCACACTCAGGACGTGGCTTAACCTATTTCGATCTTTATGGGCGTTAAGATAACTCTGATATGAAACTATGTATCGCTCCTTGTGTACAACGAGCACGAACGGTTTCTTAAGTCATGCGATGAATTATTGTATCAAGTATTAGTCATGATCTAGTTCAATAAAGATAATATTTTTCTTAGCGAATATATTTCCTGTTTTATCATTTAGGTTATATCAACTCAAATCTACTACATATTTATCAAAAACCACTCACTCACTGACCTATCATCGCCCAGCCCGAACCGCTCGACAGAAAATTTTGCATGTACACTCCCTATATAACGTAGGCACTTACTAAGAAATGATTTTTTGATATTCTAATTTTTAAGTATTTTTAGAGGGGATTAAAGTTTTAGTTGGTTAGAGCAGGCAAGCCTAGGCATCAAGCGTTGCCAGGACGATAAAGAACAGCTGTTACCGTACATTATCTATTCCATAGTATTATTTTTAATTGAGGTTAATTTCATCTATGATGGCAGTCCTTGAATTACTGGGGTATGGAATACTATCAACTTGGAATAGTTTTAGGCAAATAAAACGCTATTACAACTAAAATGAAATGATCTTTGGAATGAAAAAGGAATGTATCAAACCAGTTGTGCTTATAAAAGAAATGATCTTATTTAATTTATTTTTAAGGTTTTTAAGACACATTTTTAACATCAAATCAAAATTTCGGGGGGGGGGCTGCACATCCCTCAGTTACCCTTATATACGCTCACGCTGGTAACCTATAGATAACGGGTTATCTCTACGTTATCTGTTTTTGATACTGGGGCGGAGCATCCTAAAGTCAAGAAACATTATACTTTGATTACCTATAAACTGATGACTAACTTATTGTATGACGGGAACCGTGCTATAATAAACTGCACAAAATTAAGTAGGAGTGTTAATTTTGATGATACATTATTTAACGCAATAAAATAACTACTTATCTGCCGTGACGAAGCACGGGTATTCAGCTAGTTATTCATATACTTAGATGTTTAAACAGACTCGCACTGCAATAAAATAACAAATTACTACATAATAAATAAAATAATTAAAGCATATTTCTAGGAATTACCGGCTGCACAATGGGTGATTAGGAAGGTTGTCGCCTTCCTAAAACCCGGCGCTAATGGTCTAGGTACAGAAGCGCTGTAAAAGAAAAATTAAAAATAAATAATAATAATAAATATGGTATTGGTTTATGGCTTCATTAAAATACATCTGGTGCAGTACGTGAATACAGTCGCATTAGAGAGACAGGATCATTTCCTCGACCTGGTACAGGAACAAAATATGGGATGTTTTCCTTATGTTGGACCGCAGGAAGATGTACTTGATTATTTTAATCTAAATTTAGTTTTTTGTGAAGGTAGAAGTTTTTCATAAATCACTACCTGTAATACCTCCGAATACATAAGTTCACAATAATGTAATATTTTCCAATATGTTCTGTCTTCTTTCACCCTTGATTCCGAAGTCTTCCCCCACCCTTGATCAGAGCAAAACGTTTGTGTAAGTAATGTAGGGAGGATGGGACATCACCATTATCGTGTGAAATTAATGAATATATTCAGAATGGCTCCTTCGCACTAAAGCACGTTTATTGGTTTTCACAAATAAATCAGAAAAAATTAGATTCTAATAATTTTCTTAAAAAAACAAAAACGAGGTAACATTTAAAGCTTCTCAAATAAGGCAACTTTTGAGCCAGAGGCAAACTACCTAGTCTACAAATAGCTGATTAAGAAAAGATTGACTGATTTAAGAAAACACTAATATCAATAGTTCACATGGTATTCGCTGTGGTCTTTTCATTAGAAAAAGTGTTGCAAAAATAAACTAAATCAATGTATATTGGAAGGGAGATTTATTCAGGACACACATTACCAATTTGCCACTACCACCCTTAATTGTTGTTACATTTCTACGAAACTCGGTATTCGTAATGGTAATCTACAGAGATAACAGTGTTGTATAAATAAACTCAGCAGAAGCGCTTATAAAAATAGTAAAAAAAGTATTAAGGAAAATATACTAAGTTCCCAAAACGTTTCATGTCCATTAATAAAATATTTTATTCTGATCCTTCCTTAACTCCAAACGTAACCAAAATTTAAACAAATGAATTTCAAACAAACAGAAAATATTTTAACTGAATCCCATAATTCTCATTACCCAAACCAAAAACTTTATTCAACAACTAAAAAAAAACTTTTCCCATCTTCCCGAAAACGGCTAGAGCTATCGGCTTACAAATGGTTTCAGTCGTTTTCCTATGTCAAGAAGCCTATAAAACGAGTACATACAAGCATATGATGTAAGCGATTTTCTTTCTCGCGAATTTCGCTCCAAAAACCATATTCCGGTAGACGGATTCTGTTAGTTAACGATCTTGACCTTTCAAATGTGTGTGCCAAATAAAAAATTAATATGGTAATTGAAACAGTTGCTCAATACAAATATAAAAGAGAAGATCTATTTAAGTCTTCATTTTATTTATATTGGTTATTTTAAGGAAATTATTCAGCAATGTAGTCTACGCTAACCAAATTCTGAGAGCTTTTTTATGCAGTTGCTGCACGACGGAATAATGTAAAAGTTGAAGAATGCTGAAACATTCGTAATTTAGATTTGTTTACGAAATTCTGATTGTTGTTTTTAGGCGAATTCCAACTATTCCCTGACACCCCGATAACAATCCCCGATTTCACACCTAGAAGATGGAAGGTATTCTGAAAAATCTTTAAATGTTTGTCGGCGTAGAGAAGGAAGAGCCCTAGAAGATTAGACGCCGGAGTAAGGAAGAGCTTGAGAGAATCCTGGAGCGGGCCTGTCATAATATTTCCATTCCATTCCAATTGCTTCTATTTAGGAGAGCGGCTGGAGAAGCGAGATAGCCAAGGATAATCCCTCGGCATAATTATTCCTCTGCTGGGAGAGGACAGTACCCAGACCCAGGAGGGTTATGGTCCCATAAATAACGGAGTGCCCACAGCTGCCAGGTCGTTAGAAAAATACCTCTCTCCGTCTAAACGCTACCTTACCAGGAGGCTAAGTCTAGGTACTTCTCTACGAAACGGATAACGAATGAGGTGAATTAAACTCCAGAGATGGACGAAGCGGCACAGGACCTAACCTATTATAGGGGCAGAATCTTCACAGCCGTCCTAGGCAATCTATTGAGCTAAACGAGTCCGATTCGCAGGAGCTGCATCATCTTAGCACGATTCAGTACCTTACCAAAGTATCATGCTTAGAATACACAGACTTAAGGCTCGGGCACGTAGCGCAGCGATATCTGACTAAGGGTGGGAGGAGATCTACATATATTCAACAGTATTTTATCAGCTCCGTCGAACGAAGGACGATCTGTCTATGGGCGCATGTCTTAATCGCTTTACCGCGTAAAATTACAGATTTACCGCGCAATCTGTTCTCTAGAAGGGAACCAGATTACTGTATTACTCAGAAAGAACACCGCCACGACGCTCCTTGGATCGCTGCCCGCCGCGGTACAGATCGCGTTCTATGTGCCCGAGCCTTTAATGCTTTATTTTGATCTTTCGTGTAAACTGTAAACACGTGAAAAAATGAAAACCGAACTCTGAAAAAATCCGTCACGTGCGTAGTTATGCAGGAGCTGCATAACTACGCACATTCCTCAGAAAGTGGTAGTGTACACTGCATTCCTGAATAATTGCCTAAGTAGACGACAATAAAATTTTGTATAGTTACCTCAATTTATTCGAGACCGACAATAATCTTAATATATGTATATGAAAAGCATATAATTCGAAAAATATTTTAAAAGTACGCAAATGTAATAGATTTATACAATAAAAATATAGATCTTTATTAGAGAGTTGTAATTGATATCATGGCTTCATAATTATAACGGCTGATCAAAGCTAGTTAGTACATTCGGAGAAATTGTGGATTCGTCAATAAAGAGAAGAAAGGAATGTTTCTGTAAATTAATTATATAATAAAATATTTTATTCTATCCCTTCCTTAACTCCAAACGTAACAAAAATTTCAACATATTAGTTTTAATGAAAGTAACATGCAGAAAATGTTTCAACTGAATCCCATGATTCTAAGTACCCAAACCAAAAACGGTATTCAAAAACTATTTTTCCAATTTTCTCGAAAACGGTTAAAGCTATCGCCTTGAAAATGGTTTCATTCGTTTTCCTAGCCCAAGAAGCCTATAAACGAGTGCTTAAAAGCTTATGAACTCAAAAACGTAAGCGTTACGATTTTTTTTGCGCTAATTTCGCCCCAAACGCCATCTTCCAGTGGACGGATTTTGCTAGGTAACGAACTTGACCTTTCAAATTAGACGACGGATTTTTGTACCAAATTTCATCAAAATCGGACCTTTCGTCTTCTACCTAGAGAGCGAACAGACAAATATATATACATATATATATATATATATATATATATATATATATATACAAATTTGAACCACGATCATTTGCGGTCTCTAGGGGTTCTGAAACGCAAAATTTTCTAGTCGGCACTTCTGGATTGCGTCATGAGATCAGTCTTATAAGCGGGGTTCCTCCCTATGGGGGAGGGAGGAACCGCGCTAAAAAGTATTATTAAGGACAAAGTATGAAAAAAAAAGAGTAAAATATGCAAAAATAATTGCTTTAAGGGTTCTTCCTTGGTTTAGTGATTTGCATGCTGGATTCTCAAGCGGTGATGGGGGGGGGGGGGGGGTGGATTTGAGTTCCATCTATAGCAGGGTGAGTTTTTCAGTGATTGGCTCTCTTTAAAAAAACTCCCTGCTACACCATGGGTGTTTATGAAAGGCAGCAACCTGTCGATAGAACAAGAATAGTCCATACTTCTCCGATTTTCCGTTTTTTATCGCATTTTGTTGGTCTTGAAGAGTACTATTAGATGGTAACACTGACATAGGCTTCAAAAAAGGATAAACCCATGAAAATCGAAGTTGAAAAATCTGACTACAGGGAAGAAACAAGCGATCCAGGGAAGAAAATAAGGAAAAAAAAGGAGAGTCACATATGTAACCTTGTCTATTGCTACCTACCTTACCTTCCGCTGGTTTTCACAGGTGGCTTACAATATTTTTTTGACTTCCTATCGCGTGTGCTTTTGTTTTTTAATTCAATTAACTGAATTGTTCGAGGCTAAAGCAACGATGAGTAAGTGAAATCAAGATGAAGTGATGAACAAGCCGAGAAGATCCAAACAAGAATGAAAACTGGAAGAGAAGGTGACGTGATGTACAAATAGAAGAATCTCATAAGTTGGGTTCAGATTGCCAATGCAAACGCAACAAATGCTCCAAAACACTACGTGTGAGGGGGGGGGGGGGGGAAATACAAAGTGGATGATGTTTTTTTAAAACAAATTTGTTTTTCCAATTCAGAAAGTGGGGAAATTGCGATTGACTCATGACAGACCGGATATATGGACCATCGTAGTACTTATAATTTTGTTTCTATCAATGTACGAAAAAAGAAAAATATAAAATGCTTCACACCATACGAAACATCTTCATTAAAATCAGGGGAATTTGAGATACCACCACCAGCATACCTACACCGCTTAATGTAGTCCAAACCAAAATATGACGATCTCAAAGTTTTAAAATAATTTAGATACCCAAGAAAACAATAATTTTACAAGAAATTGTCTCACGAGTAATGTTTTCTTGTGTGACTCTCCTTGTTTTGTTCCTGTAAGTTTGGAGTTTTTATGAATAATATACACTTTTTATTAGCAGACATTTCTTTTTGTTCGTATCTCGTTGTAATATACCTCGTAGATCTCTGGTGGTTCTATTAAACTGGCAGCAGTTGAAAAATAGGTTAATTTACAATTTTGGCAGCGTTTTAAACTTAAAAATTCGATTTTCTCAGAATGAAGAATTTGTGACTCTCCTCGTTTTTTCCCTGTACCCTTCATATGTATATCTACAATGGCTGACGAATATGTTGAATAGCAAGGCAAATTAAATTGTAAAACTCAACTTTTACATCCACAATAACTTTCTTTGTAGTGATTAGTTTACGCAACTGTAGTTGGACTGATTTTTTTAAAAAATTGCAATAACTGCCAAAGTCACTAAGTGGATAGATTGACTTATATATGCCGTTACAAATTTTCTGAATCGCATATATAACTTGAAGGGAGACTGGGTGTATATGGGACCGAGCTGTCCATAAGCTATGAATGAACGAGCATAGGTTTGAGCGATTACACTGGTTGTGGCCGGCTCAGGAGAACACATTATATAGCAATCCATCATACCCCCTCCACCTAGCTCTCTATCCCCACTCTACTTCTTCTACCCCCCACTCCACTTTCGTGGCCGGGAAGGCAAATCTGGGGAGGGCTCAGGTAGCATATAACATATGCTCCCTTTTAGCTCTTTCCGAAGTGAAGTAGCTGTTTAGGATCCACTCATCAAAGAAGTTTACAATCATTGCTTCAAATCTTCATCGATGTGATCTACTAGATACTGAAAATTACCCCCGTTAAAATTTATCTATCTATCTATATATATATATATATATATATATATATATATATATATTTATATGCGTTTGTGGCACTTGGCCTCTCTTCACAGACACTTTTCTTATACATAGTAAGCGTCATTTAAATAAAGAAACATTCACCAGCCATGGTCTATTTGATTTATTTATTTAGATGGTGATCACTAAGATGTATTTAAAATCTAAATCTAGGTTCTAAATCTACGTTAAATCTAAGTTCTGTGAAGAGAGAGCATCTGCCATAAACGCGTCAACAAATAAAAAAAAAGAAAAAGAAATTGTATACAAAGATGTTGAAAACAATTTTTTGATCTCTCTCTCTCTCTCTCTCTCTCTCTCTGTATATATATATATATATATATATATATATATATATATATATATATATATATATATATATATATAACATAACATAACATATTTTGTTATGAGAGTGGAAATGCGAAATTTAAGTCAAAAAGGTGGATAGATAAACCTTTTTGACTTAAATTTCGCATTTCCACTCTCATAACAAAATATGTTTTTATAAGCGATGTTTATTTGTCAATCTAACGTATTGTTTTTTATTGTGTTAATTATTGTTTCTTGTAATTCTGTAATGGTATTTTTTTTAGCTGGTTACCATTAGCCAAAACATCCGGAATATAATATTCTTTAAATATCTGACGTTTTTTCTCTTAGCCGAATCGAATTTCGTCTCTTAGTCAAACAGACTTTGGTAGTAGACACACAAAAAAACCCAAGAACAAAAACAAATTCGTAGAATCTATAGTATCCCCCCCTCCTAGTTAATTGACAATTGTTGCCAGGATCATATAACATATAAAATTATCCTATTAACCTACGGTGTCAATGGGTTTCCATTTTGATTGTTAAGGCAAATTATATTAATTTATATTAAATCGGTCCAACCAAGGAGGAATTCATACCTTCAACAAACTTTAAACAAATCATAAAAGATTAAAAGCAGTTAGTATAAATAAAAATAACTGACTGTAAGATATAGTGAAGATGGAGATAGTTAGCCGTTGCAGATATACGAAGACAAGGTATAGTTGGGATTCAGCTAGGAGAAAAACGTCAGACTTTCAGGAAGAAATCTGTATTTGGACGTTTCGGCTGCACATTGGCAGCCTTCTTCAGCTAAAAAATACAACTTATAAGTAAAAAAAATTAATATACAACTTGTAAGTAAAAAACAGGCAGAAATGAGTGTAGTATATACATCAAGACAATAAATTTTAACCAATCTTATTTTTAAACAATGAAAATACGGTAGTTGGAAAGTAAACAGCATGTTGAATGTATGAGGGACAGCCCCTCATACATTCAACCATGGTTACCTAAGTTGTTCTCGAGGTCTTCCTCCCTCCCCCCTAGGCATTCTCTAGTGGTACGTATCTATATATTAATTATTATAAATGGTATTCACTTATAGAATAGATTGTTTTTTCTCACTATATGAAAAATGTCCCTTTTTTGTACTGATTAGTTTTTTGTACTGTTTACTTACTACTTTCTACATGCTGTTTACTTTCCAACTACCGCATTTTCATTGTTTAAAAATAAGATTGGTTACAATTTATTGTCTTGATGTATATACTACACTCATTTCTGCCTGTTTTTTACTTACAAGTTGTATATTTATTTTTTTTACTTATAAGTTGTATTTTTTAGCTGAAGAAGGCTGCCAATGTGCAGCCGAAACGTCCAAATACAGATTTCTTCCTGAAAGTCTGACGTTTTTCTCCTAGTCGAATCCCAACTATACCTTGTCTTCGTGACTGTAAGATATTTGCGGCTAAGACACTGGGAGAGATAGGAATCCCGAAGGTGGGGGTGGCTGGTCGCATAGTTGGAATATCAGAGCTATAGGATCCCGGGGAGTTAAGGGAGAGGAGCTGAGGCTATATATTGGTTTGGGGTTAAAATGTGTCACTAAATGAATTCCACTATAAGATTTAAGGTCCTTCCACCCCTTTCCTCCACTTCTCTAGCCGTTAATCTACAGTCTCGTTAATATCTTTATCTACCCCCTCAGCCCAGCTTTAGCCGCTCTCAATCATCTCTTTCACTAATATAATTAATCCCATTTATTACAATCCACGAAGTTTAATTAAATAATTCCTGGATACAAGCTCAGGGGATGAGTGTTTATATGGAAAATTGATATTTTCCTCGAGTTATAAGCGGGTTTCCTTGAGGCTTTTATTGTCTTCACGTCGGGATAGCAATACAATTTACCACTGTAAATTTGTGGTAATGATAGCGTGCTATTTAATTTATTAATTATTTAATAAGTTTCAACAAAACAAAACCAATGTTCACAATTGCAGACAAAACGTCTGTTTGACTAAGAGACGAAATTCGATTCGGCTAAGAGAAAAAACGTCAGATATTTAAAGAATACTATATTCCGGATGTTTTGGCTAATGGTAACCAGCTAAATAAAATACCATTACAGAATTACAAGAAACAATAATTAACACAATAAAAAACAATACGTTAGATTGACAAATAAACATCGCTTATAAAAACATATTTTGTTATGAGAGTGGAAATGCGAAATTTAAGTCAAAAAGGTGGATAGATAAAAACGTTTAGAACTAAACTCTTAAATAGGTTTTAAGAAAGAAGATGTATTCTTCCAGAGTACATATAACTGGAAACCAAGGAGGGGTGGGGGAGGTCGGGAAGATCAAAAAGGAATATAGTCGTAAAAGGAGAAAAAGGTGTTAATGGAAGGATATGGGAAAATACCATATAGCTGGTCGGGAGGGATTGTGGAAAATATTTTAGCAGATAGGAGAAATGCCTTGTATGTCGGTTTGTAATTTATATTGTGGGTAACCTTAACTTGCAGAAAGAAGGACTCAGTGGGGGCGAGGTTAGCTCAGTGGTAGAGCACTGGACTAATAAGCTGGAGGCCTGAGTTCAAATCCCGAGCAAGCACTAAAGATTTTTTCTTCTAGTGTATTTACTCATGGTTTGAATTCGGCCTACCTGGCCGTCCCTAGGCCAACCCAGCATTTAATTAATTTAATAATGGGTACCTTGGGTTTTAATGACTCTAGCAGTAGAACCACCCAAGGGGAAAATCAGGCGGCCGGAGCATAGTACTGACCACACTATCTCCCTAGTGTGCAGTATGGTCATGACTCAGATACCTCTGCAGTATCTGCCCCTAGTGGTCTGTTACGGGATAAAAAAAGGACTCATTGGCAATAGCATTCGTAGTAAGCCCCTACTCCAAATAGACTCAATTTCCTTACTCTATGAATAAAATTATATTTCTATCAAAAATATAAGGTCAGTCAGAAAGTCCGTGCGGTTTGTTGTATGTTTGCCGACACATCTCAATAATCCACCGCATAATCCTTTGCTCAACTTGTCTACAAATAATAAGAAAGGGATGTTAAAAAATGCTTCAGAACAGTGTAAAAGATTTGAGTAGAATATTTCCAGCATTGTAAGTAAACATTTTTATTTTATTTTTCTGTTATTTCTTTTCAAGCATGAGAGAATGAACTTGGACGCCATTCACCCTGGGAAGCATTGTTTGAGTTATCAGTATTTTTGTTGGCCCTTCCTCGATTTATGGAGAGCTTATCTCGACCTGAAAGGGACAACTTAATCACATCTCGGCTTTACACATTCCCAGAAACAATGGCTGTGTGATTCTCTCTCTGGCTAAAGCTTTTATAATCTTAAACATTAAAATCCACACGGTGAAATTCAGTTTGTCTAGAATGGGGCTTAAGTTACTCTTCTACTGGTGATTTTTTTCTTTCTATGCCTTTTATCACTGCAGTATAAAAATCAGGAGGTTAATTTAATGTCTGAATATTTATGCTTATATCCAAGTTCGGGGAAGCGTGAATACTAAAATGTGTTTTTTTTTCTACTCTGCATGATTTAACAAACATTTTTAGTTGCCTAAGAAGAGATAAATGGAAAAAATAGTGCTTTTTTATTTGCCGACCAAATGCAACCCCATTGGCGTATTTTAAATATGATTTTAAAGGCACTATCTTTAACCGTTTTCGAGTTTAATAAAAAGTGGGTTTTGACTACTCTAAAATTACAATTGACTTGAACATTTTTTTACGGTTTACCTTTTGAGCAAACTAATGATCATTATGCAAAAAAGAGAAATTCGGTGTAGTTTTAGTTCATTCCAAGCTTTATCGACATCATTATGCTTATCATTTTAATGAAGGCCCTAAAGACGCCAAAACAGTTCACAGGATATGTGGAGTTTATACATGTTGTTCGCGGAACGCCGCTCATTATATGTAAGAAGTACACCCCGTCAAGTGCTGCACTCTAGCCGCAGCCCCGGGAACTATTTGCCCGCGGCAGTACGAACTGCACGAAGAAACAAGTTCGGAAGATATAGTCGCCTAGACAAAGTGCGGCAGTGTGGAGCATACTAGTTTTTTCTCCCCAAGTTTCATACTCACAAATTATGGAGGAGTAAACATCTGAGCCTCCCAAGCCGAGCAAGGGGAGCAGCAGCAGGAGTTGGCCAGCCCACCATGTTTGGAGAAGCAAGAAGAAGGAAAATACAGCAAATAGCAGGGAGTTCTTAAGCACAAAATATACTCAAGACACCTCAAGGTACCTCTCTTAATTTCATCATTCTAAAGATCCAGCAAACCATCTCATCTCAACCAACCCCAGCAGCTCATCACACTCATCATTTCCCCATAATCAAAATTTAAGTAACCAACTAACCATAAATTGTTCCTGAATTTTGCTTTACACCCCCCTCCATAGAATTATGCTTTCTGTAATAAATCCTGATTCTCAATTTAACATATGTAAAAATCTCTGCAGTCCTTCACAACCAGTGGTCCACTCTAAACCATATAAAAAATGGTAGAGGGATCACAAACATAAACACATATGATGACATAAAAAAGTGGTTGGAGACAAAATGTTTAGACTGAGTCCTTGATGGAAATTTTAATAAGGGCGCTGAATGGTTTGGTCGCCCTTCGACAGTGACTAGCGAAACAATTACGGCTTCAGTAGACGCAAACGCACATCTGAGAGTCGAGGATATTCGAAATATCTTCAGCGTGTCACATGGAATATTAGATACCCATGTAAGGTATCGTAGTATGTCATTTTTTTTTTAATGAGAAGAACATATGTTACCGGGAAAGTATAGAATCCAGGCATTCTATAGAATGCCTGAGACGTTTAGGCAAAGTGTAGAATGTACAACGTATTATACACATTGCCTAGGCATTCTATATAATGCCTAGGGTATTCTATAAAATGCGTGATGCTTATTTGGCATTGTATAAAATTAAAAAGGTTTTGAGTATACTACATACACTTTACTTAGATACTTGAAAGAAATGACAACAGGTTGAGTTTGAGAGTTCAGAATCAATGCAAATCACTAAAATAAAGCGTCCTAAGCACCGATTTTCTTCTAAGTATGCACTATAACGTATTTT
Organism: Gonocerus acuteangulatus; assembly: GCA_946811695.1. Lineage (NCBI taxonomy): Eukaryota > Metazoa > Arthropoda > Insecta > Hemiptera > Coreidae > Gonocerus > Gonocerus acuteangulatus. The sequence goes on along the minus strand of OX328124.1, from coordinate 107,794,371 downwards.
GATGCATTAAACACGAATCCGTTAAAAATAAAAGTTGCTCTCAACTAAGAAAGAAGTTATTAAGCACTAATGTTCACTGTTACGGAGACTATAAAAGACGGCGTAAACAGCGTATTTGTAACATGCGCATGGGCAATAATCCTTAAGGAAGAAGTATAATTACATGCTTACATATTTAAAAGAGAGTCCAGGCCTGAATGTTCTGTTTGTGGTGAGGATATGTTTATTAAACATATTTTCACCGAATGTAGCGCCTACAAAGCCGCTCGAAACGAAATGGGGATTCATGGTACTCTCTGTGATATACTTGGAGACGACGATGAGTTAACCCAGCGAGCGTTGAATTTCTTAAGAGTTACAGATCTCTATGATAAAATATAATTCATTTAATTAACAAATAATGTAATTTGGACGCATGAAATGTTTTTTATCCCCGGTTTTCTATACTTGAGTATTTGTATTTTTTTTTGCTTGTGCATATGTGAAGGTGTGAAAGTATACGAGTTTTATTACAATATTTATTTCATTTCTGTCTAAATTATAGGTACCTGTTTATGTGTGAGTGTATGTTTATGTATATGTGTGTATGTATGTGTATGTGTGTGTGTATGTGTGTGTGTGTGTGTGTGTGTGTGTGTGTGTGTGTGTGTGTGTGTGTGTGTGTGTGTGTGTATGTATGTATGTGTATGTATGTATGTATGTATGTATGTATGTATATATATATATATATATATATATATATATATATATATATATATATATATATGTATGTGTGTGAGTGTGTGTGTATATGTATGTATATATATGTTCGTGTGTGTGTCTATGTATATAAATATTTTTATGATCTGATTGCTGCCTTGAATTTTCATTTTGGGTAATTATTACTTTCTAATAAAATTAAATAGGCAACAATGACCTGTGTGGTTGAATTGCCTTTAAAAATCAAAAAAAAAAAAAAAAGAAGTATAATTGAAATTTAGACTCACCTGTCGTAAGCTGTCGCTTTTGGGCATACGTGCTATGCGTTTCCGCTCGCTACACTCGCTCAAGAAGATATCAAAACCCTAGTCAATCCAACTCGCAGAATTTAATAGAATTCTATTAATTTCTGCGAGTTGGATTAAGGAGGGTTTTGATATCTTCTTGAGCGAGCGTAGCGAGCGGAAACGCATAGCACGTATGCCCCAAAGTCGTCCTAGGCATTCTTCTAATTCTCCTAGACATCATCAGACGCGATGTTCATGGATATAAATCCGCAATCGCACCGCCGGTAGTTACTCCTACAAGCTACAAATCCTTTATTTCATACTTTGCCTAAAGCACAGTAGGCATTCTATAGAATTCCTAGGCAAAGTATGAAATAAGCTTTATTTCATACATTGCCGGCTGGATTTAGGCATTCTATAGAATGCCTGATTATATACACAGCCGGTAACATATATAATAAACGAGACCGTCCCCATTATATAATAAAAAGAAACGTCCTGTCACGGTCGCCAAAAAGTGCACAATACCCTTGCAGGGTCTCCCCGTGGTCTAGCGGCTAAAGTCTTAGATTCTCATGCGGGAGACGGGGGTTCGAGTCCCTCGGGCAGCAGGAATTTTTCTCATCTCAGGGCCCGTTGCCGCACCATGGATGAGGGCGCTAATGACCCAGTTGTCAGTGAGCCGTAAACAACAAATATAACCTTGCAGTTACTCGTTCAAATAAATTTACAACCTACTCTATATGACAATAACGTTCCTTTTAGTTCGACAAATTTAAATACAAAATTCTTTTCTATTTCACCATTCACGAGTTGAAGGTAAATATTCTCCATGAACAAGCAGTGTTCGGTAACCCGGTTTTATCGTATTCGTTCTTTTAAGCAACAGGAAGCAATATAGAAAGATAAGATATTAGATGTCAAAGCCACCTACAATGTTTAAAGCACGAAATATGCTACGCCATTTTGAAGAATTAAATGAAACGCCCTAATCCTACTCACATATGCCGAAAAACATTCTAACAATAGTGGTTGGTTAAGGTTGATCATAGAAAATAAGATGCAAAACAGACCAAAAACTGCACTGTGTTTGGCCTGTTTTACATCCTATTTACTGTAAAACATTCTTAATTTATAAGTAATAAATAGATTAATATAATAATAGTGACACAATCCAACATGGCGGAACGTCAAAACGTATTTAAAACTCAATATTCAGCAATATTCATTAATTAACTAAGTTCTATATGTTTTTATGTCCTAATTACGCCTCTTTAGGAGCATTAACACGTTTGTCGGAGAGCGCAATTCTTTTGAGTTTCTACGAGAGGCGAAAATGCGCCTAACGGCGGGCTGTTACGTGGATGGCTTTTTAAAGTCTTTGACATCTAAAAGAAGAGCTTCACCCATATTGGGTGACAGGGTCCTAAGCACACTAGTCATCTAAATGTGGCTACGAAAATGCTATAAGGAATTCGTAGTACTGTTTCTTTTAGGAAATTTGATTATTGTTCCATTTGTCAGAAGGTCTCAACACGAAAAATATGTGTGTCATAAATAAAACAGATAGTAATTGAAAGAAAATGGAGAACACAGTTTAATTATATTAAACAAAACAAATGTTTACATGTATATTTACAAGTGTTCATGGAAGAATATGTACAGGGTGTCCCAAAAATAATGGTCATCCGTTTGCCAGATGATTCTCCAATGCGAGATCGGAAAAAATAACCCCCATATTAACCCCCGCAAAATTGACCTTGCAATGTTATTCAAGGTCAACTTTTTTTATTGCACATTTTGAATCTACGAGTCAAGAGGAAGAAAAAAGTCAACGGCACCATAGGTCAGAAATGACTCCTTAGGGTCAAAATGACCATTAACAGCGTATACGTGGGCCATTCCATTCTAATTGACAAATGGTGGCCGATTTAGATAATTTTTTTTTTACATGTTCTACTAGCGTTGCCTTACACAAAAAAACCTCGTTTGAATTTATTTAAAAGCATCTTCTAGTATAAAAAATTACAAGTATATTGAAAAACGAGTCTCTCATCGACATTAATAAAAGGACTCATTAAGTCATATTTTACAATTGACAGAAATGCCTTCATGATTTTATCCTCGAAGCTTATCAAGCTTTCAATCAATCGCTGAAATTTCTCATTAAGGATTTCACAGGTCATGTATGAATTTCATGAACCAGCTAATCCCTCTCAGACTAGAGGATAGAATACTTGCCCTCGCCCGTGGGCAGATAAAAAAGTTTCTTCCTAAAAAAAAAAGAAAAAAAAAAAAAAGCAGATTATCACTCCAGCGCCCATAGCAATTGGGCCTGGTATCCAGGTTCAATATTTCGGACTTCTTGAGGCAAGCTGCCAACCTTGCTTTCAAATTCCCCCTCACTCGACTAAGGACCTGGCGAGAATTTCTACTAATTCTTTCAAATCCCCATGTTATTCTCGTCCGTTTTGCCTGCTGTGGGCGATGACGCTGAGAACCAACTTTCGTCAGCCCATGGGCTGATAATACAGGGGGTATTGTGCACAATACCCCCTGCAGGAAGTGTGGATGACGTCCCAACATGTCCAGCACCTAGCAGCAAAACAATGCTCACTGCTCCTGATCCCCAGGCCTCAACTCCTGAACTTGCTGTAATCTAAAGGTCGACGTTCTTCCCAAAGGATCCGGCGGACCAATCTTCTCAGCCCCATAGTAGGCCTGGATCAGGCGAGGGAAACTATTCTGTCCTATATTCTGGGAGGGACTCGAAGAATGGCTGGTCCATGAAATTCCTATATGACCTGTGAAATTCTTAATGAGTAATTTTTTTTTATTAATGTTATAATCTAATTTATCGTCAGTCCACAATACTCGCTGGAGGACGTCCCAACTTGGCCAGCACCCATCTGCAAAACAATGCTCTCTGCTCCTGATCCCCGGGCCTCAACTCCTGAACTTGCTGTAATCTGAAGGGAGAAGTTCTTCCCGAAGGGTCCGGCGGACCGTCATCCTCGAGACTCCCGTAGCTTGTGCCAATCTTTTCAGCCCCATAGGAGGCCTGGATCAGGCGAGGGCAATTATTCTATCCTCTATTCTGGGAGGGACTGGATGGTTCATGAAATTCCTACTTGACATGTGAAATCCGTAATGAGTAATTTCAGCGATTCAATGAAAGATTAAAGCAAAGAGCTCTTGATAAGCTTCGAGAATAACCTCAAGAAGGCATTCCTATCTATTGTAAAATGTGAGTTATGGTTCTTCAATGAATGGCGCTGAGAGGGCCGTTTTACAATACACTCATAATTTTTTTTACCGGAAGATGCTTTTTAAAAAATTCAAAGGAGGTATTTTTACATAAGGCGATGTTACTAGAAACTTAAAAAAAAAATAAAAAAAAATGAGCAAAATCGGTCACCATTTGTAGATTGGAATGGAAGGGCCCACGTATACGCTGTTAATGGTCATTTTGACCCTAAGGAGTCATTTCTGACCTATGGTGCCGTTGACTTTTTTCTTCCTCTTGACTCGTAGATTCAAAATATGCAATAAAAAAATTTGACCTTGAATAACATTTCAAGGTCAATTTTGCGGGGGTCAATAAGGGGGTTATTTTTTCCGATCTCACATTGGAGAATACTCTGGCCAACGGATGACCATTATTTTTTCTGACACCCTGTACGTATACATATATAAGTCTTTATATAGAAGTGTCGACAGTTCCAGAGTCATGGAAATAATCGAGTAATAGTTTATTCACCCATTCACTTACGAATTGTCTGAACTAATCACTCGCGAATTGTTTAAAAAATATTGTTTTGCTGCACTTCACGGCTAGTCACAACACTCTTAAATGTAGAGAACTCCAAAAGCCTAGATCGCGCTCTCTCGTTTCTTTCACTCTTTCTAATAATAATGAATTTTAAACAGCTGGTTGCTAGGTACCGCTCCTAAAATGAAGCGCATTAGCAACCAAGCTATTACAGCATCTTGTGCCACTACAGTATCTTCTGCTCGCGGTGAAACGTCTAGAATCTACAATCAGAGTACCTTATCAATAAAAAACCGAGAAACAGGGAATTTAAAAAAAATTTTCTCCTTCAGCCTGAGAAATTAAAAAATATATCATAAATGATTGACTTTAATGAAACGAGTATTAATAAACTGCAAAACATCAAGTAAGTCTTGGAAAATGGTCTATTTTAGTTAAAGGGAATTTGCCTATAATCACCCTCAGGCTGCTAATAAATAAATAGGATTATAAGGAAATAAAATGAGGCAGACAAGTAATATTAATTACTTTTGACCTTATTCATTTTCGGGCTTAACACCGAACCGTCAGGAGATGTCAGGAAAGCTTATATAATTTGTCAAAAGCAGTTTCCTCTTACCCTCGCCAATTCTAATATTCGTTTTTCTTAATTTAGACCCGTCAAGTTACCTGTCTTGGATCCAGCGACGAGACATAATAGCATTTTCCTTCCTCTTTTTGGACACATTTAGCCGATGGATTCTAACGCTGTATTTTTACAAGTAAACAAATATATTTTACCTAAATTCAAGAAGGTATATTTTTTAGCACTTTCTGAGTTAATAACTCATGAAAGATGTTTTTAGAAATGTCTTCAAATTTTCATCTATCCTACTTACTAGATTCCGAAAATAAGCCCCTTTAAAGTTTTTATACATACAGGGTGGCCCAAAGCAGTGTTTAAGCTACAAGGTACTTATAGGAAATTCAAATCTGAGCAAAAATCATCAACATCAACATGGGTCTGGAAATGCTCCTGGAGGCGCTGGAGCTTAAAGTCCACGTTTTTATAGCTTCCATATCGTCCATTTATTTTATAATGTCCATAACGTTTCAACGACTGGTGTTAGAGTAAAAAGCTTAGAATAGTAGAGTAAAATGAACGTTTAAGGGGACTAAATTCTGCACATTGTGGTACCAAGAAATCTTTTCCTTCTCATGTAATTTACTAAGGGGTTGAAGGGATTTAACATAAGGAAAACGAGGCGTTTATACTCCAGGTCCTCCAGGAAGCATAGGACCTTGTTTCTCCATTCCTGATAGTCCTATGAGTAAAAAATATGAGAGTGCTGATTAGAGCATTAGTAGAATATCCTGATCCTGAGATACGAAATTTTATTCCTCGTGATCAAAATGTGCAGAATTTAGCGGCCTACAACATTTAATTGAAGCTTTTTCCTCTAACACCACATGTCGAGATGTTACCGGGGGCTGGAGTCAGAGAAACGTGAAACGTGTTTTTAGGGACGTAATAAATCCACAGATGTGAGATAACGAGTATTTCCCCCTTTTTTTAAAGATTAAATTAGAGATGCTGGTATTAAACGAACAATATCCAGCAGTTTTTCAAGTCGCAATTAACCTACAATTGGCAATTTTTAAAGGCAACGAACGTTGTTTTAATTTTTATTATTTATTTTAATTTTTAATTTATTTTATTATCAAAATAATGTTATATTCTTTAGAAGAACTATTAGTTTTAGCAATTCTAGATGCCCAAGAAGCAAATAGCAAACATTGAAAACCAAACAAAATAGTTGATCATGATGTAAAGGAAGACCGCGGGTTGTGATCAGCATACTGTGTAGCCAGCAACCCAATAACTGGGCAACCCACTTTATTATTTTATTTAAATAAAGTTTTCTTCTTCTAACCAAAACATAGAATACAGGTGTCAATTAAAAATTTATCTGGGAAATTGTGAAGGGGTAATCGTTAACGATAATATTTTTACAAGACATTGAGATTGAGTAGAGAAACGTTGTGTCATTACGGAGAATTGAAGGAAAGTGTTGGAAGTCAGAGGAGAGAGAGGTTTGCTGGTAAATAAGCTATTGGAGGTAAATCCCAGCATCTGGGGGAGTTTGATCCATCTCCTCATTACTCGACGAGATGGTTTCCTCGCCGGATAAGCCCTTACAAATTTTAATCCAAGTCCTAAGAGAGATTAGATGGCGAAGGAACTTGACGTCAAGGAGCAGCGGACTAAATTGCCCGCCAAACTATGGACAAAAGCCATTATTAATCGATGGTTTTGGAAGGGAAACCCGCTAATCGACCCTGGAGAAGTATGAACTTGGATTGCTTTATGATTTGCAGGCTGTCGATCTGAGCTAGCACAAATAATCCCTTACACGATGAACGTTTAGCATAAAATATGTTTGGGTTTGTTGTAAGCATTAGTTTAATGGACTTGCTTGTTACCCGACAGCAGGGTATTAGAACTGGTATTTATTCTTTACAGCGGGTATTTAACCACGTTCCTTTCCGAAGGAATATGCCTATTGAGGTTGCACTCCTAAAAAAATTGTATACAAAAATACAATACCTAGTCGTATATACTACTAGTGGGTGTCAAAATGTCAAGAAATGTTTATGATTCGGCTAAGAGGAAACGTCAGATTTTCAGGGATATATCTATAGTCCCAACGTTTCGGCATGCTTTTTGGCAACCTTCTTCAGCCAAAAAATAAATATTCACAATTACAAAAGAGAATAATGAAGAAAGTAAAAAAATAAAATCATGACAATAGCGTAGAAAACCGTTTTCTTTCGTTTATACTGCCCATGTGAGTCATTGGTTGCATGGGTGTTATATCTCGTGGTATTGGCCGATGTCTATTTAACTATTTTTTCAAGGAATCTCTCTTTGAATACCCCTTCGACCATTGATAGTTTTTTTCGGGGGGGGGGGGGTGCGAAAAACTATGACTTCAGCCGATTATGGCGAGTGAAAAACCCAGAACGCATATATGCGTCTAGAGCGGCGGGGCACTGCTTTTCATGCCCATAGATATCAGAGATGGGCATAATTTTATTTATAAATAAAAATACGAATTTATTCGTACTTCATATATTTGTGAATACGAATATAAATAAATTCGTACTTCAAATATTTGTGAATACGAATATAAATAAATTCGTATTCATAAGTGTGAATACGAATTTATTTTTATTCACATATATTAAATATAAAAATACAAATAAAATTTTATTCGCAAATTTTACGGCGAATAAAAATAAATTCAGAGAAAAAATTGTAAATAATCACAAAAAATGTGAATATTTACAACAAATCAAGTGATTACAAAAAAATCACATTAAAATATACGAATAAAAATTTATTCACATTATAATTTGTGAATAAAAACTTATTCACAATACAATTCGCAAGTAAATTATGAATTTATTCGTATTAAGATGATATTACGAAGGTTATTGAAGGTGGTTTTTTATTTTGTTTTTTTATTTTTTTTTATGGAGGTACAGATGACAAAAAACAAAAATCACCGAATTTATTTATATTCGTATTCACAAATATATGAAGTACGAATTTATTTATATTCGTATTCACAAATATATGAAGTACGAATTTATTTATATTCGTATTCACAAATATAGGAAGTACGAATAAATTCGTATTTTTATTTATAAATAAAATTATGCCCATCTCTGATAGATATGCATCTAGGGCGGTGGGGCACTGCACTTCACGATTGCGTATTTGCGCTCAAAGCGTTTGAAGGTTTGACCCCGTTCCTTTGTGAAGCGAACACTCTTTGGTGAGTATAGTCATCAAAGAATATCCACATAAACATTATAATTAATATTATAATATGATAGACTTCTTCGAATTGTCAGATTTATTCACTTAGTTTTATTAGTTCCAAAAGGCCAAAAAGTCGTTATTTATTTTGTGTTATCATTTAACTTCTTTAATGAGTTCAATGATTGAAAATTTGAGTTGGTCCCGAGCAAGGAGATATCATTCCATACAGAGATAATCCAATATTCCTCCAAGAAGCGAGTTTCCCTCGACTAATGGAACTGATCTAGTTAAGTGGCGAAGGAACTTATCTACAAAGCCCTCAACACAGGGACTGTGTTCTCTTTCATCGACCTCTTTTATCGTACTTGCTTCCTTCAATCCTTCTTATCCTGATAAAACTTTCTTCCTATCCCCTTTATCGTCGCTCTTTCTACTCTTATCGCTTCATTTTTATAAAATGGTTTGCTTGCAGTGATTTCCCTTAGAGGTAAAAATACAGAGGAATTGTAATGTAAAAATACAGAAACTAGAATTCTTTTTTTTTTTTCTTTTTTTTTTTTTAGCCTAATTATCAGATCTCTGGTTTATTCAGAAAGAAGAAAGGAATTAATGATGAAGTTGGGTACATTGCAAGAAGTTTAGCTTACCGGCCTCACCATATTATGTCTAGTTTACACGAGCTAAGTACTTGGTCATTAGCGGTTTTCTTAATGGCAAGTGATATATATTAACTATAGTGGCAATATATTAACTATAGTGCAAATAGCAATGCTGTAAATAATGTTTAGCCCTTAATTCTTAACGCAAACATACTAACTTTTGTCATATGCTCTCCTCAAACTTTTGTTGTATTTAGAACTAAAAGTTACTGATGATTGTGAACATATAAATTTGTATGTTTTACTGTATTTTTTAAAAAAAGCAAGTCGTCGTCGTTGCGAAGCTCGTAAAATAAATAAATAATAATGGCAAGAGACGGTCCATCTTCCAACATTTCCAGCCTAAACTCTCCACTCATCAAAATCCTAAAGTCCTCTGCCTATCGAGAGTCACCCACCCACTCTCTTCACCAAGGCGTCTCAGATGACAGTGACCCAGAGATCTGCTGCAGTGACCAAGTGAAGTGTTAGCGATTTCTCCTCCTTCAAGTGCTTCAATGTCTGTGGCTCACCGATCTCCCTTCGACTACAGCCACTGGTCGGAGCAGAAGGGAGCTTGGTTAGACCCCTTTCAACGTCATCTGAACGTCCTTCTGACATTATTCGAGGATGAAGTTGGGAGACCTTTAGGAAAGAGCACTCATATTGTATCATATATCAGTTGTATTCATATACAGGATGTAATAACCAATAAGTGAGTAGGTAGTGACAAGTACCAGTGAACAGTAATGGATTTTATTTACTAAGCGACAAGTAAGCTCCCCACCACCATTCTACTATACCCCTAGTCAAATCGTGAAAACAGTACAACAATAGAGACAATTAAGTTATTGGGCGGACCGCACTCAAAGTTCTTGTCCACCAACTTATGAACGAGTACTTGTCACTTGCTACATAGAAATATAAAACAAGTTTGTTGTCAGCCAATTTCTTTTAGCAACAGCAGGTTAATTTTTCTGAAGTTACAGATTAGATAATTAATTCGCTGACACTGTAATACAGCACTGTATTATATTCAGGATTTTAATACATTTATTAATAAATCATCATGAACTAAGCTGAATACAATCATGTCATATACCAAGAATAGGTCATTTAACATATATTTCCCAGATAAAACCTTGAGGATAAAAGGAAATCCGTAAATATGCACGGGATATATTTACTGAACCAAGTAAACTGACCCCAAAAGACGGGGAAAGCCTTTGAAAATATTAATAATAAATACTTCTAAAAAGCGGATCCTATGTAAAAGTATTATCCCACTAAAAATATCAAGGAACAATAAAGATTGAAAAAAGTCCAAATCCTAGGAACTGCGTCATCTTAGCGCGTTTCCGTTACTACCCTTCCATTTGGAGAATAACCTCCTGCAAAAGCATATCAATGAAAACCTAGATTTACATGTACAATATACAGGAAACTGACAGCAGCCAAGCCGAAATAACTCAATTCCGCTATTAAAAAGAACAAGTAATATACAAATGCTTATCATTTACTTATATTGTTTTACAAATAAGAAAAACAAGAATCACTTGCCAAAAAAGGAGGCAAGCGGAGACAAAAATATGATCATAAACGCGAAACCGACATTTTCGGATTTCAAATTCGATTTCTCCGAATGAGATCGCTCTATTAAAAATTAAAAAAACATTATTTATGTCTGTTTTTTTTTTATTTATGTCTGTGGTTTCGAATAGTTGCCTTACATTAACCACGAGTTCCCCACCGCTTTTGAGATACTTACAGGGTTCCCACCGAGTTTTGGAAATGGAATTCCCTGACATTTCCCTGAATTTTCCCTGACCTCCCAGGTAATGATAATTGATATTAATCGAGGAATTCGGTGTTAAGGTGTACATAATAATAGGAATTTGTATAATTAAATGAGTTAATCAACGTGCACTGACTTAATATAATAGCTTATAGGTGAAAATAAAAATATATGCAAAATTAAAACATCTAGTTGAGCATGCTAACTAAACTTGCGATTCATAATGACACGGTTATGAAGTGAATATTTTCAAATCTAAAAGATATTTTATTATATTAATCAGAGTAATATAAACATTAACTAAGGGGAGTTTTTATTTATTTATTGACTGCTGACTACATGGGCTAGGAACATTTCGTGGGTATGGAATACTAACAATCTACAACTTGGAATAGTTAGCCAACTAAAAGGCTGTTTCACTCAAGAAAACATTATTTTTTCTGAACTAAGTAATCTTATTTAATTTATTTTTAAGGTTTTCATGACACATTTCTATTGTTAAAATCTAAATTTCGGGGAGGGGTGCAACTCCCCCCCCCCCCCGTTATGGAACAACCCAAGACAGACTATTACCGTACCTGATAAAAAGACAAGTATCTCAGGTAATGCTGGGAATTTAAGCCAATAGATCTCTAGTTAAGACCCTTAAAAATATATCAAAGACCATGTTTCTAAGATTATTCATGCAACCCTCCAAGCCGTTGCATTACAGAGACAAAAATATGCCGAATAAGACTGAGAGAGAAAGAGAAGAAGAATTGGAAAACATATATACATACAACGGAAGGAATTTGTCCCTTTTTTCTGCTCCAGCCTTAAAATAAAATTAATAAATAAATAAAAACATTTGAATTTCCCTGACTTTTTTTTATAATTAAATTCCCTAACATTTTCCTGCCGGCGGGAAACCTGTGTTTATTAAAATATAGAAATTAAATCTAGTTGACCCCACTTTCCTCAAAAACGGTTTAGATATTTAGGAATACATGAAATGGTTCCATATGATCCCCCCCCCCCCCATATGAGAGGTGGAGAAGAAGGAGAGCTGGTCTTCAGTTGAATATCAAGTCGAAACAAATTTTCTTCAAATCTATTTCAATTTTATTTTTAATGAATATTTGAAAAAATAAGAAAAAACAGAGTTTTTTTGGGGGTGGGGGGGTATTTCTCGAAGTTTTCTTATTTATTAAATCTATTTGCTATTTTCAATTAACATCACTAATGACATAACTACACACGATTTTTTTTTGTTGTGTTTTTCCCCCCTTAATCCTCAATATGATCATTCAGGAGCTAATCCATATTCATATTCATAAGAAAACTTCAAGAAATACCCCACCCCCCAATAAAAACTCTGTTTTTTCTTATTTTTTCAAATATTCATTAAAAATAAAATTTAAATAGATTTGAAGAAAATGTGTTCTGACTTGATATTCAACTGAAGACCAGCTCTCCTTTTTCTCCACCTCTTCATATGGGAGGGGATCATATGGAACCATTTCATGTATTTATGCGTTTGTGTGTGTGTATATGTGTACATGTATGTATTCATATGTGAGTATGTTTGTACTTTTTTTTTTTTTTTTTTTTTTTTTTTTTAAGTAATAGTAATAGTTTAGTAATTTTAGACTGGTATTAGTATCAGTATAATATAAGAAAGCTGTTAGTTTTAGTATGTAGTATATATTAAAAAATATATATGCAAAAAAAGATAAAACAAATTAAGAAAAAAAAAGAGAAAATAAAAAAGAAGAAAAAAAAAGAAGTATGAATTGAAAAACTAAAAGAGAAAAAAAGGAAAAAACGATTAAAAAAAATAAATAAATAAAAAAAAATATCAAAAAAATAATAAATATAGAATATATAAGAATAAAAAATATAAAAGAAATAAAAGAAAATGTATACATTTTTATGTGAGTTTTTCTTTCTTTTTACGGACATTTGAATCTGGTTCTTATATCTATGCAATTTTTTTAACAACAATTATTTTTTCTTAAGCAACATTCTAACAAATACAACTCTAGTAACACAACTCTATCTCAAACAGACAATACTGAAAACTTATCCTAACATTAAACTTGCACAATTTAATTATACTCTTAGGGCGAAGATGACCAAGCAGTTTTCTCCCCTTAAACCACTAACCCAACCCAACCCATATTCATAGGAAAGCTCTGCCTGAAATAAATCATAGTAAATAAAAAAAAAGAAATGTCTTCCGATTATGATCCTGAATCAAATCTGTCCAAAATGGCTTGCTCATAAAGGTGGAGTTAATTTCTCACGGTTGAATGGAAAGCCGAATGGAGTTTCCGCACGAGCTAGCAACATCAGACACAGGAGCGCAATCTAGCCGCAATAGAGAGTACTCGGTGGAGTCCGGTGTATGCGACGGGAGGCAAATAATACACTCCATTCAGCAGCAATTATGCACCTCGGAAAATAATATATTTCACACCTTACAACCTTCAAACACTATTAGTAATAATTGAATATAAAAAAAAATCGTCTTCAGCCAATATATATATATATATATATATATATATATATATATATATATATATATATATATATATATATATATATATACATACACATATACATATACATATATATATATATATGTACATATAAATAGATATCAATTTTTTGGAGGCTTGGCTAGTATAGTACTTGGCCTGCTTCCGTTGAGTACTGACAGGACAAGACTTGACTTTAAGATGGTGCGAGAAAAAAGCCACGGGGAATTATTAGAGCGTAAATAATTATTTATTCCATGTTTGTATTATTTATAATAAGACAGCTCTCTAGTTAGTCAACACCTATGTTTTATTGTACACTTTATTTGTAACTGCTAATGGCAGTTCTTCAGAAATGTAAAAGCATATAGCTTTTGTTGCGGTGCTCCAATAAATAAATAAATTTAAAAAAAAAATAATGCAACTACCTAGTTAAACAAAACTGGTATACCTATATATATACCAGATCTATAATATTTTGCGTTAGATTTCCAGGTACAATTTGTATAGGTATTTAGACGTAGGGATTTATATATATATATAAAAGGCATTTAAAGCGACAGCTTAAAATTTTCTGCGAAATAGTAAGCAAAATAGAATATAGAGTTTTTTCATGTATGTTTTGTTTACCTTTGGACTATATGGAATACATTAAAAAATTATTCGTGTTAACAGAAGTGAACGGTCGGTTTTTTTGGATATATGTGGTGTAGGTCATAAAATATAGAACTTGTTTTTCTGTTTTGTAGAATCCGGTATGGAGGCTACGAAACATGTAATGCATTTAAAGAATGAATTGGTACGAAAGAGAAAAAGAAGTACAATGTTTTATTACCTATGCCAAATATATCCAAAAAAGTGAATCTACTATATATTTGTCAAATACCACTCACTCACTCACTCACTGACCTATCATCGCCCAGCCCGCTCGACAGAATATTTTGAAATTTTGCATGGACACTCCCTATATAACGTAGGCACTCACTAAGAAAGGATTTTTTGATATTCGAATTTTTAAGTATTTTTAGAGGGGTTTAAAGTTTGAGTTGGTTAGAGCATGCAAGCCTAGGCAGCAAGCGTTGCTAGGACGATAACAGAACAGCTGTTACCGTACAGTATCTATTGCATAGTATTATTTTTAATTGAGGTTAATTTCCACTATGATGGTAGTCCTTGAATTACTAGAAATAAACTGTCACTCATAGAGTTTTAATTGCGTTTCTTTTCTCCCTGTTCCCGTCAGAAAGGCTTGCCATATTTTTGGAGAGCTAAACCGGGACACATTAATATGGGATGGGCATACCAGGGGGGGGGGTTGGTAATAAAAACAGTACAAATTATAAGCAAAATGGTGAGTTTTAAGCCTAGCAAGTAACGGGAAGGGGGATCCTGAACTGTTAGTCTGCCCAAACCTTAAAAATAAGAACGGAACTTTTTTTTGCTACTTGATTTTCTTAAAAAAATCTCTCAGCCAAATAGAAGTGTCTGGCAGCTGGCAGCGCTGTGCAGGTAGTTCCAGCGTTTTACAGTTAGATTACTTCTCATATCTTTGACACTGCGAGCAGTAGTAAAAATGTTGATTGTAGAAAAGTAAACGATTTTTAAAAGATTCTTATAAACATGAATTCATTACTTTTTACATCTTACAGCCTTTTCCGGGACATCAATTTTGATAAAACCGGGCGGGACACCGAAACAATTGCAAAATACCGGGACAGTCCCGGTCAAACCGTGAGCCTATCCTTAGAGTTTTCTAGGTGAGGCAATAATATCCGGAACCCTTGCACAGCCTCCTCGCCTATAACCTTGGTAATGCTCGCAAATATAATGGGTGTTTCCAAATAACTTTTTGGAAACATAAACTTTTAAATTTTAACGCCCATTGAATAACATATAGTATGACAGGAACCGTGCTATAATAAACTGCACAAAATTGTATAGTAACGTAATTTTAATGAAACATTATTTAACTCAATAAAATGTCTACCTATCTGCCGTGACGAAGCACGGGTATTCAGCTAGTATACTTATAATTAGGCAGAAATGGAATAGTATGAGAGGTGAACTATGAAGTTTTGTTAAATATAACAAAAATATTTGATAAGTTTTGTTAAGTAGGATTGTCTTTTAAATGTTTACTTCCAACAAAATGGTCTTTTAAATTTCCAACAGAATAGATACAATAACTACCTATCTGCCGTGACGAAGCACTGGTATTCAGCTAGTATACTTATAATTAGGCAGAAATGGAATAGTATGAGAGGTGAACTACGAAGTTATGTTAAATATCACGAAAATATTTGATAAGTTTTGTTAAGTAGGATTGCCTTTTAAATGTTTACTTCCAACAAAATGGTCTTTTAAATTTCCAACAGAATAGATACAATTGTAAATTTCATACCACCTCAGACGGAAAAACCGCTTCTTAAAATTAAAAAAAAAAAAAAAAAGAGTGCTTTTTTTCATAGATTGTGAAATATTAGGAGTTTCAATACTAAGCTTTTCAGATCAATTTTGAAATATTCATTAAATTAAAACACACTAAGATGACGCACTTCTTGTGCGTTGGATTCTTTTTTAACGTTTACAGCAAAAAATAAAAACAACTTTCTCCGTCATTGGTTTAAAATTGCATTCAATAAAAAGTTAACAAAGCTATTTCGGGGCAACAACCCTTCCTTTTTCTCCTTCTAATTTTCCTCATTAAAATGCTCAATAACCCCTAAATGTTGAGGTTTGAAAGCTTAAATTAACATTTAATAAAAACAATTTCTCCTGAATTGCCTGGCCATAAGCAGTTTGTAAATGCTTTATGTCAGGCCATGCAATTCAGTCACGAACATGAATAGATTGAGGGTGTAATGAAAAAATATCGTGGCTAATTTATAGAACATTTTGTTGATATGTAACTTCGTTCTGATAAGAAATCCATAAAATTGCTTTTCTTTTAAATATACTTACTATCAGTTTCAATTCTATTAATCGGTCAAATTGTAAATAATATATATATAAATAACAATAGATAGAGGCTTATGAGAACTTATTTTACTCATAAAACCTACCGACATCACTTGGGATTATCCGAAAATCATTTGGAAAGATATGCTGAATTTTTTTCTTCTCTCAAAATAATTCTGATAGAAAAATGACAGCAATGAGCTGTAGGTGTAAATTACCCATTTTCATTCTACTTGAGCTAATTCCAGGCTGGAATATCCAGCTTCCAATTTGTTTTTGGCGCGGTTCCTCCCTCCCCTATAGGGAGGAACCCCGCTTATTAAGTTGACCTCATGACGCAAACCGGAAGTGCCGACTAGAAAATTTTGCGTTTCAGAACCCCTAGAGTTTTGGTAACTTTGTATACTTTCCTTAATATCACAAAAATGGTTGAGAATCTTGGTAAGCGGAACGTTACGGGCACAGCTAGTGTATATATATATATATATATATATATATATATATATATATATATATATATATAGAGAGAGAGAGAGAGAGAGAGAGAGAGAGAGAGAGAGAATGAGGTGATTAGGGATGAAGAGAGAGCGTGAGCTAACGATGTAGAAGATTAATCCTGGAAGGTAACCTAGTTACTGGACAAGAGGAGACCATACTTCACTAGCTGTCTTCTCTCAGCCAACTCTAGTCTTTCACTCTCTCACTCTCGCCTTTAATACCCTACTTCCAACTTTCATCTTCACGGAGTAGGGTAAAGACCTTACGTTGTAAAATCAAAATACAGGATTAAAGGTAGAGTACAGAATTCGATTAAATCAAATTTATTCCAGGGAGAGGGTCGGTAAAGAAATAATTTGACTATGCATAGATGTTACACAAAAGAAAAAAAAATCTGCGAAAAGTAATTAACACGTACACTATGATTATAATAATAAATTTACTTCTGTAAAAATGGATATCACTAAAAAATACTAGCAGGTAATGAAAAAAAAAAAATACTATAACAAATATGTATTTAAAACATTGTAATTTAGCTTTGGTAATAGAGTTTACTCCAATTAGAAGAAGGTGTAGAAATAGACTCAAGGAGTAGTGTTGAATATTAATGGTGTCGTTTGCAATTTCATTCCACAATTACACTCCTTTATATTTATACTACAATAGGGAAAAAAATACTAAAGAAAAGCAAGTGGAAGCACTTGTTTGGGGTCAATCCATATGAACTGATCCAAAAAAAGAAAAAAAAATTTGTTTGCTTGGTTTGTGCTATACAAAAGGCAAGTTAATAACAGATATTTTAAAAATGTTATCTTGCACCGTTTAGGTGCGGCGCCCATTTCTGTTTTGAATCACGCAGCGGTTTTTCGCTTTGAAGACGTTTGCGTTAAATTGATTATATCTGGACTGCATCACGCTACAAGATTGGAACTGGCATCATTTTTGCAGTACTGTCTCCCCTACAATACTGTTCCTTGCGCAAATCTCACCAGTCTAAACGATTTTCAAACTTGAGAAAGTCCGTTTTTTATATTAAATATATATATATATATATATATATATATATATTTGACTCTGAATCTAGTCAAGATTTTTTGGGAATGGGGGAAACTAACCATAGTTTTTCCAAACTATTTACAGCGTAATTAGTATTAACTGTATGTTAAACTGCTTAAATTTGAAAATTTACCACATAAACGTTTTTAATAGGATAATTATAGGGTATAAAAACACATAAAATGAGCAAAATTACTATGTATTTTTTTAGAAATTAACAGTAAAAAAAGTATTAGTACCGTACTTTCATTTCATTTACTGCTTAATCCCAAGTGATTATATAAGTGACACTTATATATCCACAGAGTTTAGGTATGATAGAGTAGGATCTTCCTGTTACTGTTGTAAGTTTAAGAACTGATAATTTTCTTACGACGTTTACCATTTTAATCCAAACACGATCATTGCTCGACTTTTTAAATGATGTTCTTGGCCCGGCAGGATGAGAGAAGTGTGCAAGTACATCTTACTTTTCTAGAGTTATCTCTTCAACTTCAATAAGTCGCCAGTTCCTATCGTACACGCACGCCACTTTGTCACTTACCTTTAATATTAAAAGTACGTGGAAAAAAGTTGCCTTCGGTTTTCTTGATATAATTAAGATAGCGAAGACTTATTGACCCAAATTTGTGTTCAAGAGTGCAATAAGGAACCTGTGGTAAGCCAGATCTCAATTAATTATATTTTATTTGTCCAACAAAAGTAAATATTTGACACAATGAAATCACAGTTGAAGCTAACCTCCAATGTAGAAGTCCCAATAGCTCAGAATGTCACTCAAATCGTAGTAATGAAACAACGTTCTCAGGGGAATCATTATGCTCCAGCGAGAATGCTATAGTTATAAAAACTGTAAAAGGGTTAACACAGGACGACTATATGCAAAGTTTGCTAGATATTGTTGAACCAAAATCTGTGAAGTTTGTCTCGTATATTTCAAGAGGAAGATTTTGTGTTCACTTGAGCAATAAAATTGAAGTTGATCGATTGATAGACCAACACCCTTTTGTAACTATTGGTGATCAAGAAATAGCAATAAAACGCCTTGTAGAGCCATCGAAAAGGGTTATTGTGTCCAATGTTTTCCCTGCAATACCTAACGAAGCTATCGAAGATGCCTTGAAGAGGTTAGGTATTGGCATAGTATCGCCTGTCCATTGTTTGAAAGCTAGTCTCCAAGACCCACGCTTAGCCCATGTGCTTAGCCATAGGAGACAGCTGTTCATTAATCCTGAACATAGCAACATGCTACCTTCCTCTTTGGTTATAAGAGTTCAAGATTTGTCATGGAAAATATATCTTACTACAGAACGTATCAGCTGTTTCAATTGCAAAGGCAATCTTTAGCTGCTGCGTGTCCTGTACAGCGTAAAGTTATTATCACTGAACCTGATCATATTAACATCGATCGAAACAGTTCCACAAAATTCTCTGAAATAACTAAGGAGAGAAATCAAATAAAAGCTCATTTAATAAATGATGAAACTGTAAAGTTGCAGCGATTAAAGAAAAACGATGAGAATAAACCTATCGTAGAAGAAGAAATCACCACAGGTCTGGGTCGGCAGTATTTTCCTCCATCAGAAATTGGAAAACAAGAGACCCAGGATGTTTGGGAGAGACAGATATGGACTTAGACTTAAAGTTGACTATGTTATTAGAGAAAAGTGCTAAGAGACTGGAACTACTAGAGTCACAGGAACCTTCGACGGATAGTGATATTCACTTAGATCTAACTCCTCTAGAAGATAATGGCCTTGGATGTTCAACTGCTAACATGGACGACAAGAAGACAAGGACTCCGAAAGGAAATCCAAAAGATAGAAAGGTGGAAACGGTGAAGGGATTACGAAGTAAAGGAAAAAACACTCCGAAAACTGGAAGAACACAGGCTGGAATTAGGGATAAGGAGGCAGAACACAAAATAAAGAAGAAGTAGTGTTTCTATTTCCTTTATTAAGACCAATACACTGCGCACAGCTGTTCGAAATGTATATGATGAAATTCATTTTGTTGTATTAATATTTTCTTTTTATTTGTTATGTACCCTAATGTTTATGACATTATTTACTGTAATTTTCAAAACTTTATTTTTTACAAATTGTAATTATGAGATCAAAGGAGAAAATAGCCAAGTGGCGAAGCTCCTAAAATATATATATATATATAATATCAACGTTGAGATTTTACAAACACAATGATCTTCATAAATTTCGTTCTTCAACGAAACGTAGCACCTGACTACGTTTTCCCCAACACCATGAAAAAGTTTTGTCCCTTTTATCGTAAAGAGTTTTCAAATCTGGTTTTAAATGTTTAAGTTTGAGAAGCTACTTTCTACTTTCTTCATAAAATAGAAAGTATTACCTTTAAAATTGTCTTTGCAAAGGGTATACATATCTTCTACTGTGAGATTTTTATCTGAAACGATTCTTTGCAGGCTATCACGAACAAGAGGCAACAAAACCGTGACAAGAGGCAACAAAATGCCAGTCTAACTTAGTGAAGGTCTGTAATAAGTGGTCGAACTTATCAACTCAATGCTTTTCAATATATATATATATATATATATATATATATATATATATATATATATATATATATGCATGAGAGAGAGTTGATAAGTTAGAAATGAATGTAATAATTATTCAAGGAATGCTTGGGATTTGGTTAGGAGTATTCGCTAGATTTACAGAAAAATCTATATTGCGAACGTCATGGCATGTTTTTTGGCAGCCTTCTTCAGCACTAAATGCCTAAGTGAGGGAAAGAGCTCACTATAATTTTTAGATGACCATTGATAGGTACTGAAAAAAGCTACAGAAGAAACAATTTTTCTGAAAATTAGACGTTTTCTCTTAACCGAATCCCGACCATGCCTTGACTGCATATCACCAAAAACCGCTACCATCTTCATCTCATAACTGCAATAATGTTGCAATGTTAGACTAAAGAAAAAGTTATATATTGAGACTACAATTATACATATACTAGAGTAAATCTATACAAAAAGGGGCCTATCAACTAAAAATGAAACTCTTTTAGTTCTTTCAAAATTCGAGGTACATTAGTAACATGACATCTGATAATGCTGTAAATAATCCGTATCGATATCCCATTAACTCCTTCTGCGAATATTGTGGAAGGGAGAATGTCGGCTCCTCATTATAATAATATCCAAGGGACTTGGAATATGGCAAACCTCTTCATCTCGATAATTAGGATAACCTAATTTAAGATAGGTAGCTGAAATAATGAATGTTCCCGGAATCCGTGTTAAAATCATGTAAAAAACATGAAACAACGAGCGTTCGTATTTTTTCGCTTGACTAATATATTAACACATCTTTTTTTTTTTTTATATATAATAATTGATTTCAGCAATTTTTTCGTTGAGAAATTGTAGGTATTTTAATTATCTTGTGTGTGTGTGTGTGTGTGTGTGTGTGTGAGTGTGTGTGTGTGTGTATAATATGTGTGTGTATATATATATATATATATATATATATAAACGTGACCCCCATATTTCCATTTTATTGGATAATAGCTCAAATTAGAGATACATATACTATACTCTAAGATATTATCAAAATAAATCTACAAATACTATAAAAATAAATAACTGAATGACTAAATATATATATATATATATATATATATATATATATATATATATATATATATAATCACTTCTATATAGTGCATAAAGATGGGGTTTGGGCTATTCGGAAAAATTGGAAGTTGTCATCTAAGCTTTTTCAATAGGATTTTAGGCATTAATAAGCCTACACCACATTATGCAATAAGATCAAAGACAGGCGTTAGAACAATCTTCTAGAATATCCAAAATCAGACGCTAAATACGATGGACAATGTTTTGGACATGCCTAGGAAGCGATACCCAAAGATATGCCAGCAAAAACTAAAGGATTATGCACAGAGATCACCAGAATGAATAAAATTAACTATTTCTTTCAGGTAGAAAAAATTATTAAAACAATCGGGAATTGAGATACACTCACCGAAATCTACAGTTGGTCGCCGTTCCACAAAGCATGGAAATGAAAACATTAATGAAGAAAGATCAAACCTTTTTATAGGAAGAAGATACAAACAGTACCACATTGTCGTCTTTCTCTCCAATCTATATGCTGTTTTTTAATACCAACCTGAAAACGCCACCTTACTTAAACGTGAACCCCCCCCCATTTCCATTTTATTGGATAATACCTCAAATTAGAGATACATATACTATACTATAAGACATTATCAAAATAAATCTACAAATACTATAAAAATAAATAACTGAATGACTAAAATATCAATAAACCCCAAATCTAATTAATTATTAAATCTGTAATACCTGTCAGTTAGAAGATATTTATTATATATTAGCTGCATGCCCAATTTACAATTCCTACGGATCATCATACCTTCCAGATATTATAAAAAATTCTTCCCGAAAACCTATTTATTATATGCCAAGGATCTTAATGAATCTCCAGCCCGAAACCTATACTATTTCACCAGAGCATCCTTAAACCTCAGAACAGTAGCTCTGGGACCTTGGAATTAAATTGTAACAGTGTGCTTATGTTATTATAATAGTTACAAATTAGGTTTTGATTTATTTCTGTAATCAATTATGTTTTTTTCTTTTTATTTCTGCTTGTTATTAATTTATATTAACCTGTGACATTGTAGTAGAAGGAGTAATTATAAGTAGTTGGTATATATATATATATATATATATATATATATATATATACATATATTTTGATGTTGAACATTACCAAGACATACTGACAGGCGTACTAAAATATATACTAGGAAAGAACAGTCAAGCAGAACAATTAGGAATTCTTAAAGTTAATTAGGGGAAGAGGTTAGCTCAGTGCTAGAGCACTCGACTAATGAACTGGAGGACCAGGTTCAAAACCCGAGCGCGCACTACAGTTTTTTTCTTCTAGTGCTGCCGTTCGAGGGTTGGATTTGGGGTCCCAGATCGTCCCTAGGCCCACCCAGCCTTTAATTAATTTAATTAATAATGGGTACCTTGGGTGCTAATGACTCTAGCAGTCGAAGCAGCCGAGGGGAAAATCAGGCGGCCGGAGCATAGTGTTGACCACACTATCTCCCTAAGTGTGCCGTATGGTCAAAAATCAGATACCTCTACAGTATCTGCCCGTCTGGGCCCTTGTGGCCTGTTACGGGACTGATTTTTTTTAAAGTTAATTAGACCCCATTAGAAGACACATATTTACAAAGAAAAATAATTATTTATCCACATTATATCTCATATACATTTCATGATAACAATAACAAAAAACTAAACAGTAAAAGCAAAATAAAATAATAAAAAAATTCTTCAAAAATATGGTGCTATTTATTCATAAGCGCAAATCAACCGTTAATTAAAACCGTTAATTAATAAAATGTGACTGATCTTTTAAGAAGTGTCATGCATATTTTAATAACTGTCATCTCAATGAACAAACTCTTGCGGTAAATGATCATGTTGATAGAACAAATGCGAAAACATATAAAACCTTGAGTGAATTCTCAGAAAACTGTTTTTGTGGACAAATGTATGAATAATTTGTTGGATACACAGTCAGTGATTCCTTAAATACAAATTCAATTGGAGATTGTATTGAAGAGCATCAACGGTAATCAACTTGGATAAATAAAACGAACGGTAGTAGTAGGACAATCCAGCATTAGAGGATCGGAGAGAAAAAGTAATCTTAACTCGACCCCTTATTGTACATTCCCTACATACCTAAAAAAAATAAAAAAAAAAAAAATAATGATTAAACAAGAAAACCAGTAAGTACACAGTGTAATGAAGTACTAACTATAAGACAGACGTATAGTAAAAGCCAGCAGAGAACAAATACACATACTTACTTGCCTTGTATTGCTTTTGATCCATGCTGGCCAATAATTAATTAATGGAAATAGCGGAAACTCGCAAATTTTTAATTGTTTCTGCATTTAAATTCTACAGTGAACTTTCGGGGGAGAAAATAACACTAGATAAATATTTCCTTCTTGCTTCCTTTACTCTTCCGGTTCAATATCTGCTCACAATACGGTAAAGGACGAAAGCCGGTTGTGAGTCGGATGTGATCCGGAATTGTTTTCTCCGATGCTTAAAATTGATTGTTAAATAAATTGATGTCCAACTCTGAATCTAACTCGGTAATAATATCTTTATCCTCACATAACCCAGTAACTGCAACGTAAGTGGTTTAGAGAACAATCCCAGTTCCTCTTTATTATTTATCAAAGTTGAAATTATGCCGAGTAAATCAACTCTAAAGCTTCCCAACTCTCGAACATTACAGGCATAATATAAAATCCACTTTCGTGTCCTGAAAAGAAAGAAAAACTCATTCTGCTTAGGCGGGACTCGAACCCGCATCTCTCGCATGTGAATCCATAGCGTTAGCCACAGGACCGCGAGGTGACACTCCAATCGCTACTTGGTCAAGAGCAACCAACAGAAGATAGATTATACCCGCAATACCAGTATGAAATGCAGGACAGTATCAGTTTAATGTAGGAGATGGTGGCTAAGTGCCGCCCGCGTGTTGCATAATTGTCTCTACAACCTATTTGTAACAATGTACTATTAGTGGGTTCATCTTTTAATTGTTAACAACTTCCAATTAATAGAGTTAGATACACAATAGAGTCTCACATTTCTTTGACTATTATAGACGGAGATCAGTCAATACATAGACTCTATGGTTTACATCTGCACCCAAAGCTAGATAAAGGGGGAGTTGACCATAACAAGAAAAGTATACAATACCACAAATTTGACAAATAATTACATATAGAATATCGAATCCTGTAAAACATTGTCCAATCAGCATATATAGCACTTCAGTCGTCTGATGAGAGCTCCAGCCTATAACATATTCGAGATCAATGACGAGTGTGTGTGTGTGTGTGTGTGTGTGAGAGAGAGAGAGAGAGAGAGAGAGAGAGAGAGAGAGAGAGAGAGAGAGAGAGAGACGCTGGGGTCAGTTTGAGGCAAAGAAAAACTGAAAAGGGGTAACTAAAACTCTGTGCCATGTTGTATTTGTATTACATTGTACTACATAAAATTCATTTGTTGGCTTCAAATGTTGGCTCTTATTATTCAGAACAATTCTTTATTAAACACCAAATTTTTTTTTAGCGAGCCCTGTGAAATGTTTTGGAGCATAATTCCGGTAAGCGTCAAGGGAATGTTCTAACAGTTTTCTCAAGAGGAATATAGTATTATGGTCACATCGTCAGGACCACGTCTAATGACTCATTTTACTTATTTCTCCTTTTTTTTACAGCCCATATCTGCTTCAATGGTAACACAACCGCATAAACTCCACCTACCATTAACTGTACTCGAAACTGCATAAGAACCGGTGGAATGCGACATGCTTTTCAACTCAACACGCGATGACCACATCCAGAAAAATGTTTAAAATTTTACAAAGGATGGTAGTTTCCTTGTGTTAGTTCTGCACCCAATAAAGCTCAGAAATAAGCGTTTTAAACTTCTGGAAAGTAATTTGATAGATGCAAAGAGTAGAGTGACAATCAGGGAGCCAATTCATTTTCATCGACTAGAATAATTAATACTTTACATAGTTTAGTTTGGGAAAAAAATTCCTCCTCCTGCAGGAAAATCTCGAACAATTTCATCATGGGGTCTCGCGTGGTCTAGTGGTTAGCGCGCTAGATTCATAAGCGGGAGATGGTGGGTTCGATCCCCACCGGAGCCAGAAATTTTCTCATCTCAGGGCTCGCTAAGAAAATTCCTGGTTGCATCCTGGACGTCGGCGCTAATGGCCAAGATTTATGTCGATGCGCCGTAAACAAAACAAAAAAAAAATTCATCATGTTTTTCCTTGACAGATTCTTTATTCAATGAATAACAAAAAAGTCCGATTCGCAGGAACTGCATCATCTTAGCGCGGTTCCGTTCTTATCGGAAGTGCGATTAGTAAAGGAATAGTACCAGCTATCGGTAGGTTTTGATCTTTCGTTAAAAATACAAATTAAAATCTCAAAAAGAAGGAAGCTTAAAGCGCCACATATGGAAATTGACAGTTTTCTAAGCGGATGGGACTCTCCCGTCATCGCGACGCTCACTCTAAGAAAACTCTATTACCAATATGATTCCACCGTTAAATAAACTTAAAAAAACAAAAGTGAGGTAAACAGTGACAAAAACCCGTTTAAAATAACAAAACTAAAACTGTCGTAGTTTTAAGCACTTACTTCTCCGACTGATATTGCCCCATCGAAATTTGCTTCAGAATCTTTTTTGTAGAGAATTTAGTAAGCTTTTGAATGGTTATATCGTACTTCCCACCGTTTTGAAGATATTAAGGGGGAAAAAATGGTGCTAATACCTACCGATAGCTGCTATATTCCTTCACTAATCGCACTCGAGATAAGAACGGAACCGCGCTAAGATGATGCAGTTCCTGCGGGTTGGACTTTTTTTTCAGACAAATTAATGTATTATGTTTATATTATAATATAAATATTATATTTGTAAGAAGAGCAAGTCACTTTAATTGCGGTGTAAAATATTGTCGCTAGCTAAATCTAAGTATTATATAAGCTCATAAGGAAAAAATGGTGCTAATGGCTCAGATTTCGATGCACCATAAAAGAAATAAAATAAAAATAAGGACAATATACGAAGATTCCGAACCATTTCATGTCTGTTAATAAAATATTTTATTCTAGTCCCAATAACGCTACACTTATACACAAATAAAGTTTTTTTAGGTATCTATTTAATACGAATAAAATAAGGTTATAATGAGCGATCCGCTGTGGCATACACGAAGTACTACCACCGTGTGGAGTGCAACTAGTATAGACCGGTACGTCAGTACCACTGTGGTATTTAATGAGCAGCTGTTCTGATACTCGCAAAAATTAGAAATCCTACATTCCTAAAGTTGTTTGGAGGCTTATCTTTATGACTCTAGAAAGGGACTTACAGATGACGAGGGTACACTGGGCACCGCTACCTGGGGACAGGGTAAATGCCCCCCACCCTAAGCTTCCTAGCTCCTCACCTTCGAATTCCTATGATTTTGTTCAATGAATTTAAAGAAAAAAATTAATAAATAGATAAAAACTGATGAAAATAGGGAATACCAAAAACAATTCTAAAGAACGAAATCAACACCAGTACAGTAATCTAGATATTCATAGGGCATCTTCGAATTCCAAGATGCCGTTGAAACAAAATAGTGTTTCTATTTATACGTATCCTGTTTTATTGACTAATACATTTGACTACTATAAGCAATCACAAAAATAACGAGCAGTGAAAAACACTGTAGGAAACACACAAAAAGATTCGTTCAAATAAACGAAATTACCTATGTTTTAAGCCCTTATTTCTCCAAATATGACCATCCCATCGCAAATGTCTTCAAAACATTTTTTGTAGAGAATTTAGTAACTTTTCGAATGGTAATCTTTTGCTTGCCAAGATTCCGAATCGTTTACGTGATATTAATGAAAATATACGAAGTTCCCGAACTTTTCATGACTAAAAATGAAATATTTTATTTTAATCCTTCCTTTACTCCAAACGTAACCACATTTTCAACATATTAGTTTTGATAAAATTCAAACATGCAGAAAATGTTTCAACTGAATCCCATGATTCTAAGTACCAAAATCAAAGACAAAAAGAACAGTTCGAATAAGCGAAATCAATTACTTTAAAGTTTTAAGCACTTATTTCTCTGATTGACATCGCCTAATCAAAACATTCATCAGAACCTTTTTTGTAGAGCACTTAGTAAGCTTTCTAATGGTATTCTTCCGTTTACCAAGATTCTCAACCTTTTTCGAGATATTAAGGAAAGTATACAAAGTTACCAAAACGTTTTATGTCTGTTAATAAAATATTTTATTCTAACCCTTCCTTAACTCCAAACGTAACGAAAAGTTTAACATGTTAGTTTTGATGAAATTCAAACATGCAAAAAATGTTTCAACTGAATCCCATGATTCTAAGTACCCAAACCAAAAACGGTATTCAAAAACTATTTTTCCAATTTTCTCGAGAACGGTTAAAGCTATCGCCTTGAAAATGGTTTCATTCGTTTTCCTAGCCCAAGAAGCCTATAAAACGAGTACTTACAAGCTTATGAACTAAAAAACGTAAGCGTTACGATTTTTTTTGCGCGAATTTCGCCCTAAACGCCATCTTCCAGTGGGCGGATTCTGCTGGTTAACGAACTTGGCCTTTCAAATTGGACGACGGATTTTTGTACCAAATTTCATCACAATCGGACCATTAGGGAAGCCAGAAATGAGCGAACAGACAAATATATATATATATATATATATATATATATATATATATATATATATATATATATATATATATATAAATATATACATATATATATATATATACAAATTTGAACCACCGTTATTTTCGGTCTCTAGGGGTTCTGAAACGCAAAATTTTCTAATCGGCACTTCCGGATTGTTTCATTGTATCAACCCTATAAGCGGGGTTCCTCCCTATGGGGGAGGGAGGAACCGCGCTAAAACTATAAACTCTCCTGAGTAAATAAGTAATTTATGCAGACTTCAAAGAAAATACTATACAATTATATATAGAAGTTCAACAAAATGAAATTCTTTCAAAAACTAATTCACGAGAGGGCATTAATAAAGTAAGATAAATTAATAAACCATCCCCTATTTGAAAAGTTTGTTTTATTATTCTGTTCAAAATAATGGCACTTTGACGTGCGAAATCGAGTATCACGTTACATTCTCATTTACTGCCCATTTCTAGAGCGGGGCGCTTTTTTTCTAAATAATGAGTTAAATAGAAGAGCCTCTATTTTTCTTTCCCTTTGAAATTTTGCCTCCTGTCACGCAATGGCAAAAAGAGTTATTTCTTTTTTTTTAAATTTACATGTTTTTAATTATGTACTTTCTTCCCCTAGTTAATGAAACTTGTTTTTTACGTGGCAAAACTTTTTTTGTTAATCCAATTTCGATCATGGATTCCAAGGGCCTAGAGACAGATAATGTAGAGGTATCTGATTATCTCTCTGACATTGTTTTGTTAGTACTATGGTCCAGCCGACTGATTCTCCCCCTTCGCAGGTACCCATTAATAAATTAATTAAAGACTGGGTGGCTCTAGGGCGGACTAAGACTGCGAAACCAACCCACGAACGAAGACACTAGAAGTTAAAATCTGGAACTCATGTCTTCCAGAATATGATTCCAGTGTTCAGCTAACCACCGAACAAATTTCGCCCCTCGCGACTTATTGTAGAGTACTATATTTGTACTTTATATAACATTAAATTGTTTAATGGAAAAACGCACTAGCATTTTTAAAGTTACACAACTCAAAATAAAACTCAACTGAAAACGTGTCACTATTACCTATGTAGGGGCCTTAGAATTAAGACAGGAAGAGTGACGCAAGTGCCCTCTGGTGTACAAGCTCTGAAGCTAAGTGCATATAGTTTTGAAGGTTGATAAAGAGATATTTACTATGTCTTTCATAGTCATAACTGAAAAACACCGATTTTTGAGTTATGCCAGTTAAGTAAGTACTAGGGCGATATGTATTTTTATTTTTTAATGGTCCTTTGTATAATTTAGCGGGAGGGGTTATCAATCGGTTACTAATCTCTTCTAGTGGTGGTTTTCCTTTTCTTTAAAAGAAAAGCCACAACCCCTAGTTGGAATCAAACCCAATGTTTAGCCCAAACTTCTTTCCCAAATAATTATTCCTGTAGGAAGGTCAAATCGTTTAATTGGGAATTCGTCCCTATTCTCTCCACTGTCTCTTACTGCTCCAAATATTTTCCCATCCAAAAGCATTCTTGTTTCCCATCATTTTAGCAATTTTTCATTGTCAACAGTCATAATGAGGTTTCACTACCGTGTAAATGATTACAGTTTTGTTTATTACTGCAGCTTAGTACGTCCAGGCTGGTGTCTTAAGATAATATGCAAACTTTAATGAAACTAATTTTTGACCACAGCAAGTATTATATTTAAAGAGTAAAAACATCCTGCAAATAGGAACACCAAGCAGATGAAAAAAGGGCACTTTTCATCACAAGCCTGCATTCAGTAATGAAAACTATACTTTTATAATCCACGTGGTAGGCAATTCTCCCTATATCTTTCTTGGAATTATTTCATATATTTTTACAACAATAAAAAAAATAACTATAATAAAAACTTGTCGAACAAGAAAAATCACAGGGTTTATTTTTCTCTTCATAGCACAATGTATGCTTCTGCACCGCTAGTTGTCAGTCATACTGAAACTCTGTAAAATATTTACTAGGTTCGTGGAGCACAGAAGTTCGTTTTTACATCTTGTAGTACAATTGATGCCAGAGAAATAAAACCAACTACAAGTACTAGAATTACAACTCGTCAGGAAAGAAAGAAAATAAAGGTGACAAAAGACAAAGAAAAATAAAATACTAAGTGTGGTCAAAAAACGTTTGTAAATCTTCCGAAATGGATGTGTTATTTACCTTATCTAGGCAGAAATATAGGTGAACATTTCCCTGTAGATAACAACTGGACGATATATTTAATACCTGGACCACGGAGGTAAAGGACACCATGTCAATTTTTTTCTTAAATTGACATAACAACATGTCCTTAATGTGGATTTTTCGATGCATATAATGCTATAGGCCACTATGTTTACTGCCCATAAATAAAGAAGATAAGACAGTGAAAAATAAAATCATGTCAGTTTTTATTAGAACTAAAAGACACCATGTGGAGGACTAGGTTTCGTTTGACTGCGATCAATACTTCCAATTACCTATCAATGCCAATAACAATTTGAAACATTTTCTTTAAACTGTTTTTATAAGTAACGAAGAAACAAAGTTTAATAGCTCATAAAAACTGCGAAACTTTTAATAAATAAATAAATAAATAAATAATAGCTCATAAAAAAAAATCAGTCCCGTCACAGGCCACGAGGGCCCTGAGGGGCATATACTATAGAGGTATCTGATTCATGACCATACGGCACACGTGGGAGATAGTGTGGTCAGTACTACGCTCCGGCCGCCTGATTTTCCCCTAGGTCGCTTCGACTGCTAGAGTCATTAGCACCCAAGGTACCCATTATTAAATTAATTAAAGCTGGGTCGGCCTAGGGAAGGTCAGGGAGGCCGAATTCAACCCATGAACGAAGACAATAGAAGATAAAAATCTTTAGTGCTTGCTTGGGATTTGAACTCAGGCCTCCAGCTTATTAGTCCAGTGCTCTACCACTGAGCTAACCTCGCCCCCAAGTTTAATAGCTCATAGTTATGAAAAAATGGCTCTCCTGAACAATTACAAATGTGTATCATGGTGACCTTTTCCTCAGGGGCACAGGGTTCACAATTTTATAATGTATATATTATGAAATTGTGACCCCTTTTTTTTTCCTTTATTATATTATTTAAAAAGGCGTAAGGTCATAACATTCCACCTATTAAATAATATATATAAATTATATATATATATATATATATATATATACATATATATATATATATATATATATATATATATATATATATTAACTTGAGTAAATGTTTCGTAAACGAGTTTTTGTAAATATAATGTGAATCGAGCACTGCAAATCACTAGGTTTGGTAGCATTTAATTCAACAAACACACACACACACACACACACACACACACACACACACATATATATATATATATATATATATATATCAGAATGATGGCATCCGGATGTACCGTTTCGGGTTATCTAACTGTTGTTTTAAAATAAGAATGTTCTGAGTTATAAATGTTTTCTCTAATAAACTGCATCGAACTCATCATGTTGTTGGGTTTTTTATTTTATTTTATTTAGCGCCCTTATCCTTAATTGTAAATTATCCTTACCGCTCTGCCGGTGAAAATTAATTTCAGTTGGTTAAAAAAAGGTTTTGTATTAATTTGGAAAAATAAATTTTGAAGATGTGTTTTAAATAATTTTAATATTAAACGAGTTTTGATAATATTTTAAATGCAAAGAACTATAATGACAAGTATGACCGAATTTGGTGCAATAATTTTCGAAAGATTGATAAGCAGCTGGTTAGCTCCCTCATATATGATTGTGGAGTATCCCCATCATATATAAATAAAGAGCGTTTATAAATAAAGATGGTTATGTCGCTTCATACACTGCTGGAACGGTGGAAGAAGTTACATTCAAAATCTTTATGCCGAACGATCTCTTTTCACAAAATAAATCTCACGAGAGTTAATTCCCAATATACCAGTAAAGACGAATTACCGCGAATAATTATCATAAATTAACCCCGAAACTCAAAACTTAAGGATTTACCGAAGTCCGATAAGAGGTATATAATAGATAAGGGTATCTCCGAAGCTGCCGAAGCCTGCTTTGAAAGGAGTAAATGGTTTTGGAAGCCATCGAAAAGGAAGAGAACTTCCCCCTTTTACCTTTGAAAAGGGCCAACTTCGAGCAACACTCTCCCATTTCAGCATGAATGTTTTCCTTCAATCTCTTTCAACGAGATACCCAATCATTTTTTAATAGGATTTTTCAGGCCAAAATACAAAAAGTCCGTCACGCAGGAGCTGCATAACTAAGCACTTTCCTCAGAATTTGTTTAGTGTAGACTACATTACTGAATAATGTGCTGTAAATAACCTATATAAATAAAATAAAAATGTGAATAGTTCGGCTCATTATATTTCTTATGAGAACTGTTCAATTAAGAATTTTGTAAATTATTTGCTTCCAGAGTTATGTTAATACATGATACTGTACTAATTAATAAATACACAAAAACTTCATATTCTGTCTTTTGATCTGACGGAGGAACAGGATACAGTCCCCCAAGTGGGAGATAGCGCTCCTCGCGGCGGCTTTGGGAACCTACGTCTGGCGGGCTATTCTATTGAAAAAGAGTTTAAAGTAAACCCTCCTTTCCAATAGACCGATTTACTTCATTTTTACAACACTTCTTTCTCATAAGATACCCACGACGTATACCGCGTTTCGTTACAATACAGCAGAAATTAGGACCGGTATGAGTATATTAGTACTTTAGGTCCGGAGTAAACCCCCCTCCAAATAACCCGATTTAGTTTATTTTTACAACCCATTTTTCTCTGTTGATTACCACCACGAATACCGAGTTTCGTTGAAATGTAACAAAAAGTACGGCTAGTAGTGGCAAATTCGTAATGTGGGTCCGGAGTAAACCCCCCCCCCCCCTCATAATGAACCGATTTAGTTTATTTTTACAACGTATTTCTCACTTTAGATAAACATAACGAATACCGAGTTTCTTTGAAATATAACAAAAACTACGGCTGGCATGGTCAAATTTGTTTTGGGTCCGGGGTAAACCCCCCCTCCCTCCCGGTGGACCGATTTTGGTGGTTAACGAACTCGTTCAATCGTTTGATACGCTATATACCAAGTTTCGTGAAGAAAAAACAAAAACTCTCGCCGCTATCGTATTAACAGACACACACATAAATATATATATATATATATATATATATATATATATATATATATATATATACAAATTTTAACTGGGGTCATTTTCGGTGTCAACTAGGTAGGATTGATTAAGAAATTTTTCAAAAATTCCGTCATGAGTGCAACCTCAATAGCTACTTTCCTTCGGAGGAAAGTGCTAAAAGATGTCTTACTGAAGAATTCTGATGTGATTAAGATATATTTATATTTTAACTGCAGTTCAATATCAGAGTGAGTTTTTATTAGCCATTATTTATTAGGTAAGATTTTCCTAGCATGTAAGATAAGCGGAAGAAATAAGAATATTCATTATCTGATCAGATCTTACGGGTATTTATGAAGGAATAACATTAATTAAATATTCATTTTAAACATATTTAATTTATGACCCCTTCTCGTGAACGCTGCAGCTCTAGGTGGAGTGTAGGAGTTTATCAGTGAGTGATTTATGAGAACATAATATGTTATTAAAATGATCACGTACGTTATTTAACATATTATGTTAATTTAAGTATGTGATAATTTAACCCTTAAGTATGGAGGTGGTTCACCATAACGTAAGTAGGGAGGTGGGGTGCTCACAACACCCTAATGAAAAAAAATCCACCCTAAAGAAAGGGGCCTTCAAAATTAGCATCTCTTTTATTATTTCACTTTTTTTTAACCCATTACCTGTATAATATAACAAAATAATTAATTGAAATACTCAAATATAGTATTTTGTTTAATAATAAAATCTAAATGGTTTCCCTTTATTTGTATTTGGTTTTTTACAGTTATCAAAAATATTCATTTTTTTTAATAATGAAAAATTCGTAATCAAGTAAAACTTGATTATTAAGGGAGAGAAGAAGACAAAACAAGTAGTTAATTTAAAATATATTTTTGCAAAATATACAAATTTTGCAAAATAGTTCATATCGCTAACTCTAAACCTAAGCACAACAAATTTGTTTCATGTCATTCATATGCATAAATGTTATATAAAAACAACCAAAAATCGTTGTTTTCTTATCTAAACATTGCTGTTTGTGTGTCTTGGACAAAGAATACATCCACCAGAAAGTCCGTTTTTGGTGCTGTTTCTGGTGACATCGTCCCGGTCATTTTGGCCGCCTGATGTATTTAGGACTCCCAATATCTCTCAAGAACTCGAATCTCACTTATTATATTAATAGTTTTCCTTTTATTGTCCTAATCAAAAATAATAGGTCAGCTAAATGGCCTAAACTTAGTTCATTTAAATTGAATGATCAAATGAGCAAATTATTCAGGAAAGCGGCGTACACTATGTAGCTGCCTAACATGGCGGACTCCTCATGATCTAATAATAGTCGGAGAGCTGGCAACGCACTTTTCATGAAGTGTTTTATGCACCCTTAAATTTTGCTATAACGTACCTCTTAGGTAGATAAGAAGGTAAATATATGTTTCCTGGACATACCTTGGTGCACCATTGAGGCAATTTTAAAATTAATAATGAATAAGGCAGGCACTTTTAAGGGGGTTAAAATGCAAATATAAAAAAGTACCTAGTTTTTATTTTAATATTAAATGAAGTGCTTTGTTCACGCTGCGATTTAAACAGCGTCTTCAATAAACATATTTGAAAATAATTACAAAAGGACAGACACTTTTGTGGGGTTTAATTATCAGGAAACATAAAAATAAATGTTGCTTATGATAGACTGCAATACATTGCGCGTAACCGTAAGAGTTGTGGTTGCGCGCAGTTGTGGTTATTCTCTGTGCTCTCATTGGTTCTTGCTCATATGATCTTGTACAGCTGTTCCGGTTTAAATGGCAGCATGTATAAAACTCTCATTTAATATGAGAATAAAAACAATTAAGTTTTTTTTTTTTTTTTTTTTTTTTTTTTTTTTTTTTTTTTTTTTTTTTTTTTTTTTTTTTTTACGTTAAAGATAGTTGGCTTCTGATTAAAACTCTATTTTTGGCAAATTTTTTTGGCACCTTTCCTCTGTGCGCAAGGTATGTCCAGGAAACACATATTTACCTTCTTATCTACCCAAATTTTCAAGGTGCATAAAACACTTCATGAGCCGTGCGGTTACTGGCTCTTGGACTATAAGGGCCTATTTCTCTCAAAGGACACGATATCGTCACAAGACTCAAGTCATAAGCATGTTTCCTTATTTTTCGGAGAGTCGAAACGCGTTAAACTATAACATTGGATTATTATATAACTATATACTGTTAAGATTTAAAAAGAGAAAAAGCTTTTCATCAAATTAAAAAGTGTCTGCGTTAATAATGAATAGCGCTGTAAGACGAAGAAGTTCATTAACCTAGATCCATCTAAGGGCGGATGCTGGCTAACAATATTTGATATTTATTTATTAAGAGTATCGCAACTTTTGGCGACTTGCTCTTTAACAGTACATCAAGACGGCTAACAATATACAAACTCTTAAAAGTACGGAGATGCGAGTAACTTCGAATACTGGAGCTATTGTACTTAGCCAGAAGTCTCTTCAATATCCGTATCCTGGATAAAACTTTACTAGGATTCAAATCTTTTATCAATATATTAGTTTTATTCTTGAAAATGCGCAGTAGATTTATTCATTTTTAGTACAGAATCGGCTCAATTAAATAGTCTTTGTCATAATGGAACGAAAACAAGCATCAGGTGAGGAAAAGCCATTCATAAAACCACGGAACTCCAGCTATAGTAGCTGTCGGACAAAAAAAAAAACTTCCCCTACGAAACTTCGAATTGGACATAACGCACTAGTATTTCTAAAGTGACACATCTCAGAAATCGGTGTTTTTCAGTTATGACTATGAAATAAATGGTAAATATCTCTTTATCCACCATCTAAACTGTATGAACCTAGCTTCAGAGTTTCTTCACCAGAGGGCACGTGTGTTACCCTTCTTGTCTTAATGCTACGCCACTACATAGAGTGACACATTATCAGTTGAGTTTTATTTTGAGTTGTGTCACTTTAGAAATACTAGTGTAATATATTACTTATCCACTCTTACTTGATGACACACTGTGACATATTACAGTGTGACTGCTGAAAATGAGAACACCTGAATATACCACCTGTCGTATCTGAATTGTTAACGGATGAATTTCTAGACGTAAGAAGGTAAACATATAAAACACAACGCCATCCCAAAATTGTACATAACAAAACGCCTTCTTGCGGGCTCTTACAACAAATAAAATAAAAAGAATTTTCAAGAATAGCTCCACTACATAAGCATTTTGCCAATGAACCTGATGCAAAGTACAATTCTTCATGACTTATATTCTACGTTTTAATGGGGAATCCAACCTATCCAAGTTATAAAAGTGTGATAAGCAGTGGTAAGCCCGCCTAAAAAATCTTTAATATGTAAAAGTGGACGTTAATTCCACTTTAGGCAAATTTAGTCTATTAAAAATATAGGATAGAAGCAAACTCATGAAAGTAAAAATCCTATAAAACGAAGAACTTAAAATGTACAATTAAAAATTTAATAAATTTACACTCTAAAATTATAAAAAAAATGATAATAACTAGAAAAATATATTAAAAACAAGATGGATGTGGAAAAATTGAATTGTGACTCTTTTTCACACGTAAAAGTTGTTTAAGAAAGTATTATATCAGGTTTCTTATATGTGAGTGTTTCTTACATGAATTATGTGAGAATATAAATGGGCTTCGCACAAAAACTATTGAAACACTACCACATAGGTTGAACTAGACAAAGTGCCCCCCTCATTCTACAGGCGATAAAAGTTTTCCAATTATCTAATAGGAATGAAGTTGATAAATGTATCGAGCTGGAGTAAAGAGGAAGTTTACTTTTGAAAGAAGGATAAAAGCAATATTAATCACCGAGATAGGGGTTGGAGTTATAGCCGCTCATTATTATGAGTTTGAAAGCTCAGAAGAAACTGCTGCTCCCAGATCCTAGGAACAGCTGTTTCCGCCAGATGGATCAGTGGAGCAAGAATTGCCGAAGCCATCCCTTCAAATTGCAGCTTCCAAGCAAATTTGAAATGGATCTTTAATTATTCTACTTGTCTAATGTTACGATAAATTCTGTTAGTTATTATCAAAATAACTGAATTTGGGAGTTTTTTCGAAGACCACAACCAGTTACTTTTGAAGTAGCAGTAGTGATTTGTAAGTTACTCTCACTCGCTGATAAGCTTACTCATTAGTTTACAGGTTCTTTGTTGGTTATCTATTGCTACTCGACACGTTATCTGCGGTTATAATCCATATTAGATAATGGCAAGCAATATTTATTAATAAAATGTTAATATGATCAAAATCAATAGTAATTCTTAAAAAGTTATTAAGCATTAAAATTAACTGTTTTGCAGGTTATGAAGGATGACAAAAACAATGATATTTGTAAGCACACATATTTTATTCATTTTTTTCTCTCTCTCTCTCTCTTTTCGGATATTTTAAAGTTATTTAGCATTATGGGCGTACGTGCTATGCGTTTCCGCTCGCTTCGCTTGCTCATAAAGATATAAAAACTCTAGTCAATCCAACTCGCTAAAATTAATAGAATTCTATTAATATTTGCGAGTAAGAAACCCATCGCTTTTTCTTTATCAGGAACATCGCGAACTAATTGTAAAAGACCCATTTTTTTTCTCACTAACATAAGCAGAGCTTTTTTATAAACAAACGCTAAATCACTGTTGAAGGTTATTTTACTCCCAGCAAGAAACAATAGAATCGATCATAGGAATCCTCCAATAGAAATGGAAAGGAGTTATGCGCATGCGCTAAATCACTGTTAAAATCACTACTTCAAAAGTAACTGGATGTGGTCTTCGAAAAAATACCCCTGAATTTTAGCTATAAAGTAATTAATGTATTCATTAATAGATTGAATGGAAATTTCTATTGGTAAGAAATAAAGGATATTTCAAATTGCTAACCTGATTCAATCACTCTAAAACACTTGTAATGCGAAAGGAAGCCATAAACAGGGTAATGAAACTGAAAATAACTTTCATAACTAATTAAAAATTCAACCTTGTTTGAATTTCATGATCTTGTTAATTTCTTTAAGCAGCAGAGAAGTCGCACTATCACAGGTTTATTTATTTTATGGTCCCAATTTTCCTAGTTAGATCGAAACTTTTTTTTATACACATGTATATATAAGC
The DNA here is from genome assembly GCA_946811695.1 of Gonocerus acuteangulatus. NCBI lineage: Eukaryota > Metazoa > Arthropoda > Insecta > Hemiptera > Coreidae > Gonocerus > Gonocerus acuteangulatus. The sequence goes on along the minus strand of OX328124.1, from coordinate 107,755,615 downwards.
ACTTATATATTTATAAATATTTATGATGGTACGGCTTCTATGGTCGGTAGTGCTTCTCTTCCTTTGATTTCATTCTTGGATATGAGTACCACCAAGCATAAAAACAAATAGTCAGACGAATGTGGAGAGAAGAAGACCGCGGTGCACCGCCAAAAATATGATTCCCAGCGAAACATCATAATTTATATATATATATATATATATATATATATATATATATATATATATATATATATATATCCATATCCCAGAGGGTGAATCAAAATTCAGTCTTCCCACAAATTTTCTCTTTATTTTGCACTAGGCAAGGAACTAAATCAATTGTTACAATATATTAACAGTCTGATTCCACGGATAAGGTTTACTATGGAGGTTGAAAAAGAGAATTGCTTAAACTATTTAGATCTAACCATCACTAGGGATGGGAATAAACATACATTTGGGATATATCGAAAACCGTCATCAACAGTTATAGTCATTCCCAATTCTTCGTTCCACCATTACTCACACAAATTGTCAGCTATTCATAGCTACATAAATAGACTTTTAAATATTCCGTTACCGCAAAATAATTACGATAAGAAATTGCAAGAAATTTATCACATAGCAGTGACAAATGGCTATACAACCAAGGAGGTCGATAAAATTATAACACGGAAAGAAACAAATAAGCTCAAAGCCCAGTTAGATAACAAATTAATTAATAATAGTATTGATAGGTGGTGCTCCATACCGTATCTTGGAGCTTTGTCGGAAAAAATAGCTAATATTTTAAAGAAAACCGGTTTGCAAGTGGCTTTCAAGAGCAATGAAAACCTAAAAAATTACATTGTTAGGGTAAAGGACCCTGTAGACTTAAGAGACCGCTCAGGGGTTTATAAAATATGCTGTGGAGAGTGTAGCGCATCTTATGTGGGAAGGACTTCTCGGAAGCTAAGGGTACGGTGCAAAGAGCATTTACGAAAAGGGGAGTCCGTTTTCTATGAACACCTTATAAAGGAGAACCACCTTAAAGCCCCTCATACGATGACCCTATTAGCTAGAGAACACGACTACAAAAAAGTAAAAATATTAGAAAACATTTTTATAAAATTGGAAACCAGTAAGAAGGACAATTTGAAGATCCAACGGGAAGTAGTGTGCCCTTTTTTGTCAAGTGAACCTCTCCCGTCGGTTATGACTAGTCCCACCCACACCAGTCAGCCCGAACACAGCCCTGGTAACAACAATCACTGCACGGAGGTAGATATAAGTTCACTTTTGTAGTTATACATAAATTATATAGTTATACATATATTGTTAGCAAAAATATTATGTTCCCTTTACGTATATGGATGTGTGTATATGTGAGTATGCGTGTGTGTGTGTAGTCGTATGTATATGAATGTATATGAATCCATGTGTGGTTGTGTATGTATGTATGTACGTATGAGTGTGTGTGTGTGTGTGTGTGTGTGTGTGTGTGTGTGTGTGTGTGTGTATGTATTATGTATATATATGTATATATATATATATGTGTGTGTATGTATGTGGATATATATGCATATATATGGTATTATAGCTATAGTAATAATAGAATATAAAGTTATATTATTTTAAACTTCATTTAGACTTAGTTTATAAATTTGTAATTACTTACTAAAAAACTGTAATCTATAACATTATGTTCCAATTTATACTATCACAATTTGCTTTATAAATTCTAACTATTAATTAGACTAATTACTGTCCAACAACAGTCAAACAATATTAATTGTTATTAAGGAGCCAAACAATATTAATGCATGTTTTTATTTGTTGTTAGCACCTGATGATGGCACATTTGTGTTGAAAGGCCTAGTGCAAAATAAAGAGAAAATTTGTGGGAAGACAGAATTTTGATTCACCCTCTGGAATTAAGCAACCCCACTACCGGAAAACATCAATAATATATATATATATATATATATATATATATATATATATATATATATATAAAATTAAGTGTTGTCACCAGAGGTGTTACTTAATTATTCTTCGAAGTCTGATGAGGTATACATACACACACATATATGTATGTATATGACGGAAAAACGACCTTACCAAACATTCGAGCCGTACTTCGAAGACTTTGCAGGGTATTCATAAGTGGCAAATTGACTGCGAAGAAAAAAAACTGAAGACAGTAATTTTTATAGTTAACTCTACATATCGTCGAAACGAATGTATCGAATGTGAAAATCACTACTTTTCAGAGTGAAAAAACGTTTATTCATTACTTTGCTTGTTGGACAGTCAAATAGTCGGGAGATTCGACCTTTAGATAGTGATTACATTCCTCTTTCACTGAGTGAACTGATTCGATACTTTGAATTTGTATCGACGATATGTCTAGATTCGTTGCAATATAATACAAATTTGGACCGTTAGGGGCATATTATTAATTTCTTTTCAGAATAAGCACCCCCTTCAGATGGGCCATCTTTGCTGGCTAACGAGGTCGTTCACCCGTTTTGTTATGGTGATTTTATAACCCAAGTTTTGTCGGGGAAAATATCGCCCTATCTTCTTAACATACGTTTAGATATACGTAAATTTTAACGGGGATTTAATAATTTATATTAATAAACAAATAATATTAAAATTCTTTCATGAGTACAACCTCAATAGCTAAATATTTCGGATAGTGCTAAAAATATATAAGTGGTAGGTATTGACACTTATACCAAATAATCATCAAGTAAAAGAGAGAGAAAAAAAAGAATCTCTATAGGTCAAAACGACAATGAGGAGCGAAATAGAGACGATGTTGCCCACAAGTGGTTAACAAGCTGCTGCCTCAAGGCGTATCAGCTGACTAATTCAATACTCAGATAGGAAGAATGTTGGAGGTTTATGTCATCGCTGTTTATGTCCATGCTGAAATCTCTTAGAATTGAGTAGTTTACTCATTGCTTTTGTGCCACGCTATCTTGTAGGTATGCATATTCTGCTAATATTTACTTGATGAATTAAAAATTTGTATTCAAAGCCAACAATCAAAAGTCCGTCACGCAGGAGCTGCATAACTAAGCACTTTCCTCAGAATTTGGGTAGTGTAGACTGCTTTCCAGAACAATTTGCTTAAAATAGCCTACATAAATAAAATAAAAACATGAATAGTTCTCTTTTAAATTTGTAATGAGTAACTGATCAATTATTAATTTGCTTCCAGAGTTATGTTTACACATCGTACCTATTACACTACGTAATAAATACAAAAAACCTCATATTATCGTATTTTGATCTAACGCAGGAACAGGATACAGTCACTCTAGTGGTAGAAAGCGCTCCTTGCGGCGGCTTTGTGAAACTACGTCTGGCAGGCTTTTCTACTGAAATATATTACTAATTAAACCCCCGTTTTCCGACTGACCGATTCAGCTCATTTTTACAACACTTCTTTCTCATGAGTTACCCACGACGTATACCGCGTTTCGCTACAATACAGCAGAAATTACGACCGGTACGAGTATATTAGGAATTTGGGTCCGGAGTAAACCCCCCCTTCTAATGAACCGATTTAGTTTATTTTTACAATACATATTTACTGTAGATTACCACTAAGAATACCGAGTTTCGTCGAAATATACTAAAATTCACGGCTGGTAGTGGCGAATTGGTATTGTGGGTCCGGAGTAAACCCCCCCCCCCTCCTAATGAACCGATTTAGTTTATTTTTACAACACATATTTACCTGTGGATTACCACTACGAATACCGAGTTTCGTCAAAATATACCAAAAATCACGGCTGGTAGTGGCGAATTGGTATTGTGGGTCCGGAGTAAACCCCCCCCCCCCTTCTAATGAACCGATTTAGTTCATTTTTATATCTCACTTTTCTCTATATATTACCACTACGAATACCAAGTTTCGTTGAAATATAACAAATATTACGGCTGACATAGTCAAATTAGTGTTTTGGGTTCGGGGTAAACCCCCCTTCCGGTGGACCGACTTTGGTGGTTAACGAACTCGTGCAATCGTTTGCTAATTGAATGCTATATACCAAGTTTCGTGACGAAAAAACAAAAACTCTGGCCGCTATCGTGTTAACAGAAACATATATATATATATAAATTTTAACGGGGGTAATTTTCGGCGTCTACTAGGTAGGATCGATAGAGATTTGAAGAAACTTTTCAAAAATTCCGTCATGAGTCCAACCTCAATAGCTACTTTCCTTCGGAGGAAAGTGCTAAAAATAAGATAATTTTATGTTGGTTTGAATGGGAGAATGGGAGAGTGCCCACTCTCAGCTAAGCTACCTTGGTCCTCTTCCTTCTAAGCTAGCTATGTATTGCCCAGACGGATAAATTCAATTGTTTAAATAATTTAACTAATAAGAAACTTTATTTCCATTTCTTTTTGACATTTTTTATTTACGACCCAGGAGTGCTGAGATGGGAACCGCCCCCCCCCCTAGACTAAGTGGCCTACTAATATGGTCGGTATTCGGGCTTGGATCATGGTTCTGGGTGGAAGCGTCAATGCGTGATTTTTAAATAAAACATTTATGTTAACGGCTTTAGAATCTGTAATGATAATTATTCACGTTAAAAATGGATTAACTTACTTTTCAATTATTAATTAATATTCAAGTACTTACCGAATATGGATTCGATTAAAAATCGTTTGGCACTCGTCAAAAGAAAAAAACAATCATACCTGAAACAGGGATAAAAATATATATAAATACACGATTAAAAAAAAAAACAATAATTAGATACCGGCAGACCTTAGTTTATTAAATATAACACATCCACAAATCAGATTTATATATTTCAATTACTTTTATGTATACATATTTTAAATATTAAAAATTCAGCATTTGTTTATATTTACATACAAATTTACCTTTTAAAATTGTTATTATAAAATATTTGTAGCGGTTCAAATATTTAAAATAAATTACATTTTACTAACCTCACAAATAAAAATAATAATTCAAAAAAATTACCTTTTTATATTATTAATTTTCTATTAAAAAAATAAGCAATGAATAAATAAAAAAAAATGAATAACAGAATTTAATTAAACAACGATTTAATATATTATATGTAATATATATTTATTTGCAATAGGATCAGCCTAAGAGCTACATTCCTTTGGAAAGTATTAAAAGAGATGTAAAAGATACTGTGTAGAGAAAAAAACGGAAATAAATATTAAAACATTCATAATAAAATTAAATAAAAAAATAGAAATAGAATTACAGTTTTTGATAGTTAGTATATAAACGTAGGTACAACGAGAAGACAATATGAACTATTTACACTTTTCCCACATTTAATGGATATAATGGAAATCCAAAAGCAGTTATCTCATCAAGAAAATCATTCATGAATATATCAAAAGATGACTGAATTCACACCTTCATAGGTAAAGGTCTACTCCAGCATAAATACGAAAAGCTTTCATTCATCTTCTGAGGCGTGCTAATGAATGACACGAGGCTCATAAATAATCTTTCCCTGAGTGAATGTTGAGATGTTTTTGTGAGGCAATTTCTTCATTATGTCCGGGGAGAATTGACATTCAGTCCTATTAAATTCTTCAGACACAACTCAAAAGCCTAAGCCGACAGATATATAAGTTTATAACACAAAAAGTGAAATTTCAAACCCTGAAAACGTTCACAGAGTAATTCCCTGTTTAAGAAGAGCAGCCTGGGGAGTAAAATATAATTTAATGATATTATTTTACATGATTTATTTAAATTTAAATGTCATACATAAAACAGTACTTTTTTAAAAAAAAAAAAAAAAAAAAAGCTACAACCCCAAGTGTAAATTGACCCACGACCTTAGGCACGGAGTGCACACGCATAAGGAATATTCCTTGGCTTTCATTAATTACCCTCGATTGATAATCCATCAAGGTTTTGCGGATCGTTCTCATATTTCTGTGTTACAAAATTATTTTATGCGTATATGAAAACACCCCCACATAAATAATGATTAATGAATAAAAACTATAATTCAGAATGAACAATGGATTAATTCATAAAGGTGAAATTTAAGAGAATATTCACAATCTACATGCACTCAGGAAAATGAACACTAAAATAGTGGGAACACATTATTGTCGGGGTCTCCCGTAGTCTAGTGGCTAGCGTGCTGGATTCATAAGTGGGAGATGGTGGTTCGATTCCCACCTCCGGCAGGAATTTTCTCATCTCAAGGCTCGCTGGGAAAATTCCTCGCTGCACCTTGGATGTCGGCGTTTAAAAAAAGAAAAAAAAAAAAAAAAAAAAAAAGAAGAGAACCAACAAAATCATACTAGTTACTACGTGACCATTGCAGGGAAAGGTTCGCTTTTTTTCAATCAGCCTAGATATTTATGTGGTGAGCTTTTGGCTTCTGAAGAGGCACCTAGCGCGGTATGAAACATGTAGATCAGAATTGAATAAATATAATTAACTTTGGTAATTATTGACCTTCAGACTGACAAACATTCGAATTCCTCTATATACCTGCCCCGATAATTTATTCTATTGTAAGTATATTGTTCTTAGAACCGTTTTGAAACCAGCTAAGCCCTCTATTGTGTACAGTTTTTCTACTTATGACCGCTCCCAAAGATGATTAACAGATGTAATGAAACGAAATTGCAAGAAGCATAATAATGCTTTTGCTAACATGATGGAACTTATTTTGCACAATTAAATGATGTTGCTTTCATGGAGTATGCTGAGAAGCTAAGCACTAATTCTCACGAGAATAGTAAAAAAAAAACACACAAAACCAAAAAACCCTCTTTCCTCAGTCAAACCCCCATCCGACAGGTCAGTTTTTTTTGGGGAGGGGCCGAACATTTCCGCAACTCCTCCCTCCCCCATCCTTCCATCTCTAACAATTCAAACCCCCGAATAATTCACGACTGCAAATGGGAACGGGCCTTCCGTTCGACACAGACAGGAGAATAAAAAGCTACCAAAACTTATCCATCCTTTCTTTTTGAGAGGAAAATTAACGACCAACATTTCCATTGTATTTGTTGCCCATTTAGCCGGGGGAAAAATGTTTTATTGCTTCTTATTGTTGGGCTGAAATAAATCGTTGAAATAAAAATAGGAAACAAGTTTACAGAAAGTTCTTATTATCAAATGGGAAGCTTGCGGATAAATAAAGCGCTAAAATGAACACAATACGCCTAAAATTACATATAAATGTGAGCTTTATAGCAGGGGCTTATATAAGAAAGAATTTCGGGGGGGGGGGGGGGGGGGGGGTATGGTATACTAACAACCTGGAACTGGGAATAGTTAGCAAACTAAAACGCTATTACACCCAAAGATTTTTTTTTTTCTGAACGAAGTGATCTGATTTCTTTCTTTTTTTTTTTTTTTTGCAGCTAAAGGGCAGCATCACCTTTAGGCCACCCTTATATACGCACATGCTTTATAGTAGGTGATTGATTATATCATTTTCATAATAATAACTGTATTTCCTGCTTTATACAGTACATCTCTAACAGTGTGCAAACAGTTAAGAAATGTATGTATATAGATAAGACTTAAGACAGATTGTCAAGAAATAGAAAATGTACATTAACTCACTAAGAAGGTTAGAACTTTTTTTTTTTTTTTTTACCCAAGGCAACTTGATGAAGGAACTTCGTAGAAATGATTATAATCATTGATAATTATTAAAAAAATAATGACTGATGTTAAATAAATAACAATAAATTATGAAATAATATGAACAAACAGAAAATCATAAATAGTGATATCCAAATTTATTATTTCGATATAACATTATGTGCATTCGATATTTTAGGGGTTTCTGGATACTATCAGATTGCACGAACTATATTTTGTTTAAAAAGTTTTTCAGGCAAGATCTTCGAAAATTCAGGCGCGCACTTTAACTTTAATCTACTGCAAGAGAGATTTAGACTCTAAGAAAGCGTAATTCAACCACATTTTCGATACTTGCGAAATCCGCTAAGTAAGTTTATAAGAAAAAGGCACATTGTTTAGGGTTTAAAGGGATTCAGAAAGTTTCGAACGTGCTCAAGGAAAAGAACTTTGAAACTACATGGGCTAAATGCTGTCAAAATTTCACATTGATATGATTATTTATAGCATAAAGTTTTAAAGTTATAAATCCTCTGCAATACTTAGCTTGCCATGACTCGCAAGAAGTTTCGAGTTAAGGAGAACCTCCTCCACATATTAAGAAAGTTAATATTCGAGGAATTGTAGGGAGCACATACATTAGAAAAGTATAGTGATGCAAACTTCTAGGTGCAAGTACTTTAAACAAAGAATCTCAAAGTAATTCAAACTTTTTAATTAATTTTCTAAAAAGGAATTAGGAGAATCTAAAGAGATCCTCCTACTGGTTTACTGATTGCGTTGAAAAGAATTTTCTTGATTTAGGAGTTCTTAATCAGCAAATTTAATCCTCCATTAAAAGATATTGGGGGTGAGATAAATCAAATTGAAGAATCCTTAAAAATTCATTTTCAAGAATCGGCTATTAAACTCCGAAAATCTATAATCTCTTCAAGTCATGTTAAGAGCTTTAAATAGCACAATTCAAATTTAATGGGAAATTTCTTTAAAACTGGAACTGTCTTAAAGTTTAGGCTGATTTGTACAGATTTAAATGGTTTTAGGTGTAACCAGTTCCAAATCATAATAAATGACAATAACTATAAATTAAAAAAATAAATCGTTACTTTTGCAAAAAATAATTATGATTGTTTTGCAATAATATCGTCGAAAAATCATTAGTTTATTAAATGATCCCAATGTGGCACAAATATAATTTCTTTATTTCGAAAAGCGAGTTATACAGGATAATTCACTCATCGAACCACAATGCTTTTAAGGAATAAACTACCCAAAAATAAGTCACAGCACAAACGGTCGTCTGGTAATTGTGATTCTAGGTAAATTACTTATAGGTAATTTCACGGGAATATGATACAAGTTTCAATTCATACATTTAAACACACCCGAAAATACACGAAACATCTAGACTCTTGTATTAAAAAATTAAAACTAAATTGTATACATTTTGATAACATTTGGGGAAGTAGAAATAATAAATATACACTTGTCATCTATTTTATTTTTGTTATAAAGTTATTTATACTTTGGGGTTTTCGAATATTATGTTTAAATATCTGAATAGGGGTCTCCCTTGGTCTAGTGGCTAGGGCGCTAGACTCATAAGCGGGAGATGGTGGGTTCGATCCCCACTGGCGCCAGAAATTTTCTCATCTCAGGGCTCGCTGAGAAAATTCCTGGCTGCACCCTGGATGTCGGCGCTAATAGCCAAGATTTGTTGATGCGCAGCAAAAAAAAAAAAAAAAAAAAAAAAAAAAAAAAAAAAAAAAAAAAAAAAAAAAAAAAAAATGTCTGAATAATGGTCGAGCAATCAGCGAAACGTGACCATTCGAAAAATAAGCTTAAATAACGGTAGGGAAATTTAATTTGGATAGATTGAAGTTCCGAAAGTTAAATAACAACTATTCCTGCGGTAATGACTTTTAACTTCATAAATAATAAGAAAAAATGAGAAAGAGGTTGGCTATTTTTGTGTGTTTTGAAATACCATGTTTCTTTTGTACGAATAGAAGTCGAGGAAGACATGGATTTATGGGATATTTTAATCCAGCAGACATTTACATTTTTAACAATAAAAACAATTTATAAAAGCAAGAAGTTTGAGAAATATTCTGAATTTCTAAACTAAAATTTCTATGTTACTCCAAGAATAAGCATTATAAGGTTATAGTGTAAGTTTTTACGAATAGGACTTTTTTATTGAGTCAATAAGCAATATTTAAAAAAAAAAAATTATTATTGTTCAATTAACATTATTGTTCAATGGTGAGTCAACAACAAAAATGAAACAACCAGAACGAATCATTGACATGTGTTTAGATTATGCAAGCTTGTTGTGTTAAATGTAATTCTATTGAATGCAACTAGCTAGTGCATCTAGAGATGCATGTAATTACTGGAGAGAGGTAGAGAGAATAGTTGATTAGTATAGATATTGCTGACAGCCGGAAGACAACCTAGACAGCTCTAGGCAATGATTCATGTACGGGGTTTATATACGGGGAGTAGGCTAGTCAACATCTAGGAACCCGACCTTACAATTAATTCCTCCTTCCACAATGTCAGTAGATTGACCAAAATGGTGTTTTAAAAAAACCAAAAACTTCTAGAATTCTTTTCAACGAATTGACTTAAATTTAAAAGCTGCACACTTAAAACATAAACAGAATATTTTGGTTCATTTACAGTGATCTAGGTAAGAATATTTATTTATTTATTAATTAAGCTTATCGCAACTCAGGCGACGAAACTGCAGCTTGAAAGAATTGAGGTAAGTAGAAGAAAGTCAATTGTATAGTCAGTGATAAATTGTAAAGTAAATTAAAAGTACGAGTCGTAAGTAAAGTAGTAGTTATTAGCTGATAGAAGTAACTTAATTCTGTGTTGATATTTCGGTGTCTCACTCAGTGATATTTACTTCCAGAAATAAAAAGGGGGGAAGGAAAACAAGAGGGGAGAAAAGGCAAAAATAAGACAATAAATAGACAGATAAAAGAAGGAAGGAAAGAATAAATTTATATTATATATAACAAAAATAAACAATTGAAACAAGGGGAGAAAAAAAAAAAAAAAAAAAAGAAAGGGCGTAGCTAGATTTTATCCAGAGTTTTGATGTTGGAAAGGAATTGGAATATGTCTGAAATATGTTTGCTGTCATCTGAAAGTAATTCATGCATGTTTGATGGTAAGTCAGTGTTTAACCTGAGTCTACAGTCTGTCAGTAAGTGTTTAACAGTAAGTATTGTATTGCAGTACTGGCATATTGGTCTGTCTTGTCGTGTCATAAGGTATGAGTGAGTCAGTAGGGAATGGCCTATCCTCAGCCGGCAGAGGACGACTTCTTCTCGTCTATTACTTCTGCTACTTGAAGGCCATTCCCGAACTGTATACTTAATCTCCCTTAATTTATTATCTGTAACTTTAAACCAGGTATCCTGCCAAATTTGCATTATTCTCTCTTTACCCTCAGTGTGCAAGTCTTGGTACGTCAAACTGTCAATGTCCTGTTGTTCTTTTCGTCCTGCAAGTTTTGCTAGTAAGTCAACGTTGGTACTTGGTCCGATGTCTTCGTGGCCTGGTAGCCAATACAGAGTAACTGTGTTGTTCAGTAATGATATTTTATAGTGTATCTCTTGTATTAAAGGATTAGTACTGTAAATGTCCTGTAATGTAAGAATTGCGCTCAGTGAGTCAGTACAGATAGTAATGTTTCTGTGTTCAGTGTTAGGTATGTTGTCCAGTGCGAGTATAACAGCATGTAGTTCGGCTGAGTAGGAGCTTGTTATGTTTGGTAGCTTTAGCAACTTGATTTCATCTCCAACTACAGCAGCCGCTCCTACACCTTCAGCTGTTTTCGACCCGTCAGTGTAGATGAACAGTGTTCTAGTGTTTTCAGTCAGTCGTGAATAAAAAATATTTTTATACAGTTCTCTGGATGTAGGGTTAGTTTTTTTGAATTTTGTAAGTTCGAGGTCCATTTTTAAATTTCTTGTTGTCCACGGTATACAAGTCAAGTCTGGAGTTTGTAGAGGTATGCTATATTGTAGATCCGAGTTTTGTGTGTATGTTAAGTATCTCATGTGCAGGGGACGTTGTCTTTTCGTATGATATTGAAATAGTTCGAGGTATGTTTGTTCTAAGGAATTTGGAGTACATGGACTATTTAGGAACTTACTTTTCAGCACAAATTTTATACAGTTGAACATACGTCTGAGCTCCAATGGTGGTTCTCCGCTTTCAGCATAGAGACTTACGGCTGGGCTTGATCTGAAGGCACCAGTTGCAAGACGTAGACCTGTTGTATGTATTGGGTCCAGTATTTTCAGTGTGCTGGTTCTGGCAGACGAATACACTACACTCCCATAATCCAGTAGCGACCTGGTATATGCTCGGTAGAATGTAAGCATTAGACGTCTGTCTGCTCCCCATTTAGTATTACTAAGAATCCTCAGTAGATGCAGAGATTTCTTACATCTATTAACGAGTTCCTTCAGATGGGGCACCCAAGTGAGTCGGGAGTCAAATTGTAGTCCTAAAAACTTAAGCGTATTTGTGGAATTGATTAATTCATTAGATAAATATAAGTCGAGTTTTGGTATCTGTCTCTTTTTGGTAAAAATTATATAGTGTGTTTTTATTGTTGAAAAGTGTAGTCCGTTAGTAACGCTCCATTTTTCGAGACTTGCTATGTTTTGTTGTATCATATCCTTAGCATAGTCTATATTTCTTGCTTTAACATAAATAAGCAAATCATCTACGTAAAGGCAATAACGCACCGGTGGAGAGATATGTTCTCGTACAGTGTCTATAGCTATTTTAAAGAATGTCGTACTTAGTACACTTCCTTGTGGTACACCATTTTCTTGCAGGAATTCATTAGATAATGTGACACCAATTTGCACTCTGAATGTCCTATTTGATAGGAAATTAATTACGAAGTTCAAGAAATTTCCATGAATATTCCATTCAGATAATTTTGAAAGGATAGTTCTACGCCACACTGTATCATAAGCTTTTTCAATGTCAAAGGATACGGCTAGTATAGATTCTTTTTTAACAAATGCTTTTAGAATTTCACTTTCTAATCTCACAATGTGGTCCATGGTTGAATGATTTTGCCTGAATCCACACTGATAGTTAGACAGAAGTTGATTCTTTTCAAGAAACCATAGTAGCCTTTTATTCAATATTCTTTCAAATAGCTTACAGATACAGTTGGTGAGTGCTATCGGTCGATAGTTGCTGGTTAGCGTATTATCTTGCTTAGGTTTTAGGATAGGCACAATAATTGACTCTTTCCAATTTTCTGGATAAGATCCTGTAACATAGGCTTTGTTGAATAATTTTAACAAGATCGACAGTCCAGTAGGTGGTAGATTTTTCAACATCTGATAACAGATTCCATCGTTGCCAGGAGATGTGTACTTAATACTCGATAAAATTAATGTTAATTCTGCCATCGTGAGAGGTTCATTAATAGGGTGAATTTGATGGGCTATTATATTGAGGGGTATTTTTTCAAGACTATGTTTGTAATTTAGAGATTCACCGGATAACTTAGAATTTCCAGAAATTTGACTAAAATGTTGGCCGAAAATATTACTAATTTCTACTGGAGACGTTATTATAGTATTATTGTACTTTAGTGCTGTAATTGGAGCTCTGTACCTTTTATGTAGTATTTTATTAATGTTAGCCCAGATAATGTTTTGAGGCGTGCTTTTGTTAATGGATGTTAAAAAATCTATCCAACATTTCTTTTTGCTAGACCGTATAATATATTGTGCTTTTGCCTTTTTACGCTTATACTCCTGCAAGAAAGTGTGGCATGGGTTATTATTAAACTGGCGAAGTGCTTTTCTACGTTCAGAGACTGCCCTTTGGCATTCATCGTTCCACCAGGGAACTGGTTTTTTCTTGTAAGTGTCCGGAGTCTTAGGTAATGACGCATCTGCTGCTGTTCGAATTAATTTTGAAAATTGATCAATGTCATTTAAACACGAATTTCCTAATTGATCTAATATTAAATTTTGAAATTTTTCCCATTCTGCACGTTTGAAGTTGTAACGGGGTATGGATTGAAAATATCTTTGTATCATATTGGGGGTTATCATAATGGGGAAGTAGTCGCTTCCAAAAGAATCAGAACTGACATCCCAAGAAAAATTTGTAAATATTCGTGGTGAGCAGACAGATACGTCAATATTAGTGTACGTTCCTGTTCGGGGACATAAATGTGTTGGTCGGTTTGTGTTAAGGGGAAGAAGATCGTTTTGTTCGAATATACTTTCTATTGTACGTCCTCTAGTGTTAGTGGTCTGTGCTCCCCATATTCTGCTCTCAGAATTAATATCTCCTACCAAGAGCAGAGGTTGCGGGAGTTGTGTTATGAGATCGTGTAATGCATGTACATCAATAGGTTCACCTGGTGGAAGATAAATGCTACAGACAGTAACTTTGAACGGTATGTATACTATTGCAGCAACTGCTTGAAGTGTAGTCAGCAGCCGTACAGTGTAGTTCGCTGTGAATACAATCTTTAACATAGATACAGACACCGCCGCATGCTCTACCTCCTTGCGTATAGTCCTTGAAATAGGAATTATAGCCTCGTAAGGTGATTTGCTTACCTGGAGCGGTGTGTGTTTCTTGTAGTGCAATTATGTTGAACGTCTTGGTCTCGTCTTGCATTAGATTCTGGAGATCAGCAAAGTGCCTTTTGATACCGTTAATATTCCATTGGAGCACCGACATAGTTATCTAAAAAATATAAATACCAATGAGTGAGAACTGGCTTTGCATGTACAAAATGGAAAGTTAAAGAAGTGTTTGCTGTAGAGTGGTTTGGATTCATGGCTTCTTTTTATTCCGACTTCCTCTTCCTCCAGTTTCAGGAATTTGTGTTCTCCCGCCGGCAGTCGTTCCATCCTTCGATTGGCTGTTGGATCCTTGTTGAGTTCCTGGAGATAGGACAGTGCTAGAAGTGGTTTTTTTACCCTTTCCTTTAGGGTGTAATTTTGTTAGAGTCTCTTCTAGCGACTTCAATCTTTCTTCTACTCCAGCAAGGACATAATTGATCTGGCAGTCACAAGATTTTTTATCGGAGTCTTCAGCCGAATCTGATATCACTTCCCGGCTTGGTAAATTTTGAGCCCCTTGCAGAAATGATTCCATTTTATTAAGAACCTCGAAGATTCTCTTAAATAAATTATTTTCGCTATTAGGCTCAGTCTTCTTGGCGTAGCTAGTTTCCCTTAGATTTATGCGCCGTTTAGCCTCACCGTAGCTAATCTTCTCTATAGCCATATTTTTCACTATTATGGCTTCTTTTTGGTAAACTGCACATTTTTTGTCCCAGGAGACGTGTTCCAGGCCACAGTTGCAGCATTTTAAATTCTCACAGGGGCCTTCGTGATTGTCTTTTGAACATCTGCCACAAACATCTACTTTTCTACGACAAGTTTGGACAGTATGGTTCAGCTGATGACATCTGTAGCAGCGTAATGGTTGAGGAATGTATAGGCTGATAGGGATGGACATGTAGCCAATGCGAATTTTTTCGGGAAGAGATGTAGTCATGAATGTCACAACAAATAAAGTACGCCCTGATTTCGGAGATATTCGACGAATATGCGTGACGTTTTGGTCTTGTAATTCCGAAATAATTTCGCTATTGGTTAGATTCTCCAATTCAGAACATCTAAAAACTCCTCTACAAAAATTCAAGGTCTTATGTGGTAGGACTTTAATTTTGTAATTCTGAAATTGGGTTAGCTTCAGTAATTTTGTGCATATGGTGAGGTTATGGCAATTAATGGTTAGGGTTCCATCTTTTCTATTTTTATTAACTGCAACTTCCTTACCTATGCTCGTTATCCATCTGGAGATGATAAAAGGGCTAATCTTGTTGAAATCAATGCCTTCGTCAAGAATTCTAATGGTTAAATATCTTGGCGAGTTATTTAAACATTCTTCAGTCAAGGTTTGGGTAAACCAAGACTTATACAATTCTTCTTTGTTAGCAGTCTTCAATACTTCATTTTCAGAGTGAGATTTCCCATCAGTCGTAGAGAAATCAGTCATTTTTCGGAGTAGTTAATTTATACGTCTATCTACTCGAAGTTAGCACATATGTTCAAGAATAAATTAAGCAATAATTGTGAAAATACTAGAAAGGAAGAAATAAATGAATAACTCATTCACTAACACAAAAAAATGAAGATTTAAGTCTTCATAATAAGAAAATAATGATCATTGTTCGGTAATTGTACGGAGTTTAATTTGTTTTTAAAAATACCAATTAAAAAAAATACTAAGGAGACTACTTTTAACCTCAGTTTCTAATTTCATTGAAGATGGAACCTTACACTTTAAGGGGCCAAACTTGCTAATCAAACGGCATAATCCAGCGAGGCCTGACCTTCCTCCGTCTCCAGTTATATATATATATATATATATATATATATATATATATATATATATATATATATTATTTTTTTATTAGTTTACTCTCTGCAGTAACCCTGCAAAAAGGCCGTTTATTTTGTGCTACATGTTCCAAAACACAATGTATATAACATGTAATGTGTGTATATATATATATATATATATATATATATATATATATATACACACACATATAAACATATATATATATATATATATATATATATATATATATAAATATATATATATATATATATATATATATATATATATATATATATATATAAATCACGTGTTTGTCTGTTTATTCCTTTTACAAATCCACACCGTTTGATCGATTTTGACCAAACTTGGGACACACGTAAGCCTTGATCCGGGGAGTCTCGTAGGCTAGGTCAAAAACGCCTACCAGCTGTCTGTCTCTTATAGAAATCCACACCGTTTGGCCGATTTTGATTACACTTGGCACAGAGGTAGGTCTATATACGGGGAGTGTAATAGAACAGGTCAAAAAAGTCCGCCTCGCAGGAACTGCATCATCTTAGCGCGGTTCCGCTCTTATCTCTAGACTCATTTAAAATGATTAAAATAGAAGCTGTTATTATTTTGGGTCCACATTTCTAGAAAGCATGAAGATTAGATAGTTAGCCGTCGAGGTGATAAGTAAAGATGGAATGGTTGGGATTCGGCTAAAGAAACCTCAATACGATTTTTGTTAAAAAATCTATATTTAGGACGTTTTGCCTACTCATTGGTAGCCTTCGTCAGCAATGAAAGTGCCGGAGGTAGAGGAGGACCAAAGTTGACAGTTCCATCTTTACTTTCAAGAAAGGTCTTATTTACGATCTTACCTGGATGGGTCCCCGCCCTAGGAAGGACCCCGCTAGGCATTTGAAAAGCTATATCTTGGAAATCCATATCTCTAAGATTAAATTGTTTTTCTTATTTTTCTTAACCTGATTTAGTATCAAATACATTATCCAACTATAAGCAGTTAAAAAATAACAAGGAATAAAAACAGACAAAAAGAACAGTTCGAATAAGCGAAATCAATTACTTTAAAGTTTTAAGCACTTATTTCGTCGATTGACATCGTCTAATCAAAACTTTCATTAGAACGTTTTTTGTAGAGCATTTAGTAAGCTTTCTAATGGTATTCTTCCGTTTACCAAGATTCTCAACCTTTTTCGAGATATTAAGGAAAGTATACAAAGTTACCAAAACTTTTTATGTCTGTTGATAAAATATTTTATTCTAACCCTTCCTTAACTCCAAACGTAACACAAATTTCAACGTATTAGTTTTAATGAAAGTAGAACATGCAGAAAATGTTTCAACTGAATCCCATGATTCTAAGTACCCAAACCAAAAACGGTATTCAAAAACTATTTTTCCAATTTTCTCGAAAACGGTTAAAGCTATCGCCGTTTTCCTAGCCCAAGAAGCTTATAAAACGAGTACTTACAAGCTTATGAACTCAAAAACGTAAGCGTTACGTTTTTTTTTTGCGCGAATTTCGCCCCAAACGCCATCTTCCAGTGTGCGGATTCTGCTGGTTAACGAACTTGACCTTTTAAATTGGACGACGGATTTTTGTACCAAATTTCATCACAATCGGACCATTAGGGAAGCCAGAAATGAGCGAACTGATATATATATATATATATATATATATATATATATATATATATATATATATACAAATTTGAACCACCGTTATTTTCGGTCTCTAGGGGTTCTGAAACGCGAAATTTTCTAGTCGGCACTTCCGGATTGTTTCATTGTATCAACCTTATAAGCGGGGTTCCTCCCTATGGGGGAGGGAGAAACCGCGCTAAAAATGTACTAGCTGTCTGTCTGTATGTTTGTTTCTTATACAAATTCCCACTGTTTGACCGATTTTGATCACACTTGGCACAGGGGTAGGTCTAGATACGGGGAGTGTCATAGTATAGCCCTAACAGCAACAGATTTGCGTCATTATTTTATTTATTTATTTACATACTTTGTTTTTAGGGCATTGCCCAATACAAAGGGGTGTGTGCTTACTATTTAACAGATTAAACAAATTAGCATCTAACAGAAATCAAAAGTAAATTAAAACATGGTACATCATGGAACTCATCATATATGGAAGCATAATATAAAAGTATTATAACAATAAGATATGCCATATTTAGTGCCTAAAACCTCTTACATTTTTAAGATTCCAAAACAAATTTTCGGAGGTTCAGGGACGCTATCGTAAAATAGTATAGTTTTCGAACTTGATATTCATTTAAATCTTTGAGGAAAATAAATAGTTTTTCGAGAGGGATGTTTACAATGTCTGGAAGGTTCTGTATGGATTATAGATTGAGCATGCTATTTTCCGTCATTAGATTTTTATATTAGGTACTTATTTGGTTTCGAATTTATTTTTGCTTTTCTAGATGCAGATAGTAGGTGTAGCATGGCACGTCGGGTAACAGCTAGTTGAATATCATGAACGCTCGCGGTGATAGTGTGGCGAAAATTTCTCTTTTATTCTTTACAAAATATTACCTCATTTATTATTATCCAAGGATTGCAAATTACACTAGGGATAAAAACTTTGAGAAATCGCTCTAATATGATGCATTAACTGCGGGTCGGGGCCTTTTAATTTTAAAAGTGTGATTACAAAATGCTATAAATAATAAAATATATATATACTGGACCAAGTGATCGAAAACTTCAATCGACCAACAAACCATTCTTCGGAGATTGTCGATCTCCGACACATTTATTATTGGAAAAAAAAATCAAATTTAATATTTCTATGGCTAGAACGTGTGTTTGAATAAATCGACCAGCAGGATTCAAGGCATGCTCTTATCAAAAATGATTGTTTAAATAAACTGATTGAGGTTATAATTCTTCTTTATATTTCGTGAAATTATTATTTCGTCTATGAAACAAAAATAAATCAATAAAAAGAAAACTTGTAATAAAATCAAATCTACGAACGGTGAGTATGTACAATATTTCCTTTGACAATTTACTTTTTAATGAAAACCCCTCTCGTTATTAGTGCTGTGAGCTGGCTCATTACTAAGCAAACTCCATTTGCTTTCGAACAGCCGATGAAACAGAAGCTTTAAAATCAAATATTTGTTTAGAAGAAAGATCTAGTCGCTTTTATAGTGAAACTCTAGTTTTTCATGTTTTTTTTTTATTTGATTTACCCCCTACATCGTTTTATCACCAAATGAACTGAGATCGAAAAAAAAACAAACAAGAGAAACACATGTAAAAAGGATGGAGTGTGAGGGGCTGAAAAGAATATGTGTTCTGTTATTCTATTTTGATTATTACATTAATGCAATATCGAAAAACTAGGTTCCTGAGGTTATGCAGGCATTTCCCCATACTTAAAACCTGTCTTCCTGCCCTTGAAAGGAATATATATATATATATATATATATATATATATATATATATATATATATATATATATATTCTAGATGTATGTGGCGTAGGTAAAAAAATAGTACTTCTTTTTCCAACCTCCTCAGGGGCCACTAAAAACACTGCATGAAAGACTTCGTAATATGGGTAGGGAGTGGACCAAAGAAAGACAATCTAGCCAAAAGTAACACAAATCTGAAGTTAATAATTATCTAAAACAACTATTTAGAATTAGTGAATATTCGTAAAATTTCTGGCGCCCAAGTTAACTCGTTGACCGGAACGCCATTTATTTCGGGCGTGGTCGTTAGCGGTTAATATCCAAATCTCCTGGAAGAATATAAGACCATCACAACAATAAGACTGGAATCTGCCAATTGAGAGTTCTGTCTGTGTTCACCATTGAATATTTATAAAACAACATCTTTAGAAATGTTATACAAAAGGGGGGAAAAGGTCAACGAATGTAAATTTGAATAAAACAGTAGCTGTACAACAGGATATTTAATTGTATCCTTTTTTATCCTGAGAGAACAAATCTTTTTGGAACTAACTTCATGACTGCGCAAAATTATTCATAGTCTTCGATAAAGCTATAGCAATATCCTAAAGGCTGAAAATCTCTCTGGCGTCAGAAGTGGAGGAACAAGAAGTGGAAGCGACGGAAGAGGATGGGGAAGTGGTTATACTTCCTGTAATATTCGCCCCCTAATATTATGGCGAGGTCAAGAAAAGGAGCATGACCAAAATAGCTATTGGGAAATATTCCACTTTCCTGGAGAGAGAGCAGAATGGAAGTTATGATATCCGGAGTTAGACGGGAGTATGATGGCCAAGACCTTCGAATGTGTACCGGCTCTTACAATAAAGGACCTCCTAGCCGATATTGGATCGGACGGAAGATATTAGGGGAAGCCGATATCAGGGCATCAACTTGTTTAAACTCCCTTCGGACTTGGAACGAGGCCCGAGGGGGCAACTCAAGGACAGAAACAAAACTCCAATTCCGCACTTGAAAGCTCGCTCAAAATGATGGCTTTCTCTTTTATATTCACTGATATAATATTAAAAATGTTTACCGAGATGTAAGCTTCTCAAAAATACCTAACAATTTTCAAATTTAAGAGTTCCCCAAAGGGTATAATTCTGCTTTAAGCGCATTGAACGTACAAATATTTTCTTTGTAGGCGCTGGATAAGTGGTGCATTTAAAGCAGAGTTGGGCAAACGTTAGCGCGCGCTAAAAGCTGATACCTCTCCGCTAATTTAGCGAAACTGTAGAAAACCAGCGCTAATAATTAGCGGTTAGCGGCGGCAGTGCGCTAACCGCTAATCTGTTTATGAAATATCGTAATTGCTAATAGCTTAAGCTATAGTTACAACATTTTGTCATCTCAAAGTTCACTTCCGGTCTGCTCTGAGCAACCTCTCTCCTGTTCCACTTCCGCTTCAATCTACAGGATTTCCGATCACATGAATGTCAATTTCGGTTACTTCCGGTCGGCTCATGCCTATCACTGGGTAACTCCTGTTCGATCTGGCTCACTTCCGGTCACTCACAGACAATGGCGCACACTGACACTCCTTAATCTAGGTTACTTCCGGTCCTATATTCATCCCTGGGTCGTTTCCGGAAGTACCCCAGGGCCTTCCAGGCACTCATGATAGACCGGAGGTGAACCGGCAGTGACCCGGAAGTAATTGTAAGCAACCGGAAGTGAAACCGGAAGTGGCCAAACGTTGTCCAGATTCATCCTGAAACTGTCCAGGAGTAATTTTGGTGACCCGGAAGCCATTTTGAGAACACGGAAGTGAAACCGGAAGTGGTCAAAAGATGCCCAGAACAAGAAACAGTCAGGGATAATTTTGGTGTCCCTCAAGCCATTTTGAGAATTCCTGGGGCATTTCCGGTTTCACTTCCGGGTTCTCAGAATGGCTTCCGGGTCACCAAAATTACTCCTGGATAGTTTCCGAATGAATCTGGACGACTTTTGGCCACTTCCGGGTTCTAAAAATGGCTTCCAGGTCACCAAAATTACTCCTGGACAGTTTCTGGATGAATCTGGACAACTTTTGGCCACTTCCGGTTTCACTTCCGGGTTCTCAAAATGGCTTCTGGGTCACCAAAATTACTCCTGGACAGTTTCCGGATGAATCTGGACAACGTTTTGCCACTTCCGGTTTCACTTCCGGTTGCTTACAATTACTTCCGGGTCACTGCCGGTTCACCTCCGGTCTATCATGAGTGCCTGGAAGGCCCTGAGGTACTTCCGCAAACGACCCAGGGATGAATATAGGACCGGAAGTAACCTAGATTAAGGAGTGTCAGAGTGAGACATTGTCTGTGAGTGACCGGAAGTGAGCCAGATCGAACAGGAGTTACCCAGTGATAGGCATGAGCCGACCGGAAGTAACCGAAATTGACATTCATGTGATCGGAAATCCTGTAGATTGAAGCGGTAGTAGAACAGGAGAGAGGTTGCTCAGAGCAGACCGGAAGTGAACTTTGAGATGACAAAATGTTGTAACTATAGCTTAAGCTATTAGCAATTACGATATTTCATAAATAGATTAGCGGTTAGCGCACTCCCGCCGCTAACCGCTAATTATTAGCGCTGGCTTTCTACAGTTTCGCTAAATTAGCGGAGAGGTATCAGCTTTTAGCGCGCGCTAACGTTTGCCCAACTCTGATTTAATGGACTGTTATTACCAGTCTGAAAAACGGTTATCTTGCATCTTGGTTCGTCTACTTCCTCGTCTCATGTACCCGCATAGGAATATTTGTAATTCATCATTGTTCATTGATTCGAATTCAACAACATATGTTAACTAATTCCAGTCCTCTGATTGAATTAACAATTATAAGCGCGTTTTGACTGCCCTCTATATTTTTATGTTTTCAGAGCGCGGTTTCAAAGTTTATGTTACTCAAGACTAAATAATTTAGAAAGATAAATATTAATACAATTAGGAGGGGTATTTATTGAAAAAAATAAAAAATAATGTCAAAACTGAAATTGAGAATTATATTATAGGATTACTTTCCAGCGCAAAATGTAATGATACCGTTTAGTTGCTCTGTCTCTCTAAGGTTGAATTATGTTTAAAAGTACGATATAATATGACGCAGTCAGGAAATAGTTGGGATTTTCTAGAAAACAACACTAAGATTTTTGTAAAATTCGAAATTCAAGACAATTAGCAAGATCCTTGGCAGCCCGCTTCAGCTAAAGAACTACACAAAAATACAGAATTATTAAAAAAAAAATAATTCAAAATAATAGCAGTATAAGGGTGGTAACCTATAGATAACCCGTCCTAAAATTCTTAGTTAATAATAAATGGACGTTAAAATTTAAATTTAAAATAGCAGTATGTTAAATCGACAACATAAATTTCGCTTTATAAAAACATTTTTGTTTCTAATAAGTAACAATAAATTATAAAAAGGCCGGAAAACAATATTTTTTATATTAATTAAGAATATTAACACATATAAAAAATCAAGAAGGCAAAACGACATAAGTACATATTTTTAAATTAAAAAAAAAAGAAAAAAAAAACAAAAAAAAAAAAAAAAAAAACTACATACCAGCAAGACCAAACCTAGAATAAATATTACAGCTTAGGACTACTTTTCATCACGTCGTAGAATGGAATCATACAGTTTATTTTTCCAATGTTTGGAAAAAAAGCGGAACATCCAGTATCAACAATAAAAATTTAAAAAAAGAGAAAAAAAGAGCGGGTGGGGAGGTAGAAAGCATCGGGCATTAGATTAGACTTGTCAACGAGTGGAAGTTAAGATAAGCATGATATAAAATATTATAATCTTGATAATGAAAAATCTAGATAATTTTGATTTATTGCGAATTTTATCAACGTGTTTAGCTAATCAAAACATGTGCACAGGTCGTGTTCTATTATTTAGAAACAGAATAGAAACTTAGTACCGTGTTGCCTATATAAAAACTAACAATCAAGCTGCCTATAATGTGTTTCTACAAATATAAGATGAATACACATACAAATTTGTTTTGGTATTCATATTTATAGCCCAGTTGGTGTCATATATATACATATATATATATATATATATATATATATATATATATATATATATATATATATATATTCGTTTCAAATGAAACGCTTCAAAAAAATAGTTTCCCCAATTACTGGATATTAAACTAGAAGGAAGCTAAAAGCGGTTATATTAAATCAATAAAAATGTCCAGGGCGCAGTATTTCCAACAAGCCGACTGCAGAAGGAGGCAGGGTTAATTGAATTAAAGAATCCCAGAGGAAGAGAAGAAAACGGCCTGGATGGAGGAAGAGACGAGTTAGGTGGAAAAGTAAACGATTTCATTAGAGGTGGCGAGAAAGCGGTAGGAACGGGTAGAAGAGGAATTCATCTAATTGGTAAGGCGAGGGAGAAGAGCCGATAGAACTGTACGCTTCTTGATTAGAGTTTAGTATCTACTCCATCTATCTAGTTCCGGATCCCTGTACTCTCGAGGCAATTATACGATACATCTATAGGACAATAACAACAGGAGCTGGGAGTGGTTAAAACATTGACTTCCTCAGTCAATGGGTTCTTGGAGGAAGTATTAGTACCAGATTGGGAGGGAAGCGTCAATTAAAATAGTGGTATGCCATTTATGGGGGACTCTTGGTACACACAGCCCGAAACATTCACGACCTCAGGCAATGCGTTCTTGGAGGAAGTATTAAAACCGGATTGGGAGGGAAGAGTCAATTCAACTGTTGGTATGCGATTTATGGGGGACTCTTGGTACACGCAGCCCAAAACATTCACTACCTCAGGCAATGCGTTCTTGAAGGAAGTATTAAAACCGGATTGGGAGGGAAGAGTCAATTCAACTGGTGGAATGCGATTTATGGGGGACTCTTGGTACATACGGACCAAAACATTCACTACCTCAGGCAATGGGTTCTTGGAGGAAGTATTAAAACCGGATTGGGAGGGAAGAGTCAATTCAACTGGTGGAATGCGATTTATGGGGGACTCTTGGTACATACGGACCAAAACATTCACTACCTCAGGCAATGCGTTCTTGGAGGAAGTATTAAAACCGGATTGGGAGGGAAGAGTCAATTCAACTGGTGGTATGCGATTTATGGGGGACTCTCGGTACACACAGCCCAAAACATTGATTTCCTAAGTCAATGGGTTCTTGGAGGAAGTATTAGTACCGTACTGGGAGGGGAGAGTCAATTCAACTGGTGGTATGCGATTTATGGGGGACTCTTGGTACACACAGCCCAAAACATTGATTTCCTCAGTCAATGGGTTCTTGGAGGAAGTATTAGTACCGTACTGGGAGGGGAGAGTCAATTCAACTGGTCGTATGCGATTTATGGGGGACTCTTGGTACACGCAGCCCAAAACATTCACTACCTCAGGCAATGCGTTCTTGAAGGAAGTATTAAAACCGGATTGGGAGGGAAGAGTCAATTCAACTGGTGGAATGCGATTTATGGGGGACTCTTGGTACATACGGACCAAAACATTCACTACCTCAGGCAATGCGTTCTTGGAGGAAGTATTAAAACCGGATTGGGAGGGAAGAGTCAATTCAACTGGTGGTATGCGATTTATGGGGGACTCTTGGTACACACAGCCCAAAACATTGATTTCCGCAGTCAATGGGTTCTTGGAGGAAGTATTAGTACCGTATTGGGAAGGAAGAGTCAATTCAACTGGTGGTATGCGATTTATGGGGGACTCTTGGTACACACAGCCCAAAACATTCACTGCCTCAGGCAATGGGTTCTTGGAGGATGTATTAAAACCGGATTAGGAGGAAGAGTCAATTCAACTGGTGGTATGCGATTTATTGGGGACTCTTGGTACATACAGCCCAAACAACTTAACTTAGCCCCAAACTCATAGAGATCTCAAAATTTAATCAAATAAGTAAAAATAGGTATAACAACTAAATTATTAAGACAGAATTTAGGAGCCATAACCTTTCCTCAGGGTCTCCTGAATGTCCATATTCGACCTGGCGGAATACGAGAGGAGGTTACAAGGAGATGACAGTTATTCGTTGGGCGATATGCTTTTCCCCGTGAAAGGTTTCGATAAAATATAATGCCGAGATTCTTAAGGGATGCAACAGTATCTGGATGTTGCTGAGGAAATGGTTAAGGAATGCAGCAGTAGAACTTATGAGAGATTGGGATCCTATCAAAATATTTTGGGGTTTTTTCAGGGTTCGAGGAAAGTTAGTGTCTTTGCATTGATGTTATTGAGGCCAACATAAAACATGGTTCTCCAAAATATGAGGGCTTATCAATTTATAATATATTTAGTCATTCGGTTTAGTTTTTTTCATGCTTGAGATGCCTTTTCCATGCATAAGATTCTTTTTGTGGCTCCAGGACCTCCCACTTCTGCGTCATGGACGAGCAAATAGTGTAACGGGAATGACGCCACCAGCACGTGAACGGAAATTCATTTTGGCAAAACATTATGACGGAATATTAGATTCTTAACTGATAGCCCAGTATATAAAAATGGGCTATGAGGGTTTAATTGGGGTCCCAGGCCGCCCCCGGCCCACCCAGTCTTTAATTGATTGAATGGGTACCTGCAAAGGTAAAAGCCAGGTGGCTGAAGCGTAGTACTGACCCATACTCATGACAAATCAAATAACGTAATACACATAAAACAATATCCAAGAACATTTAAAAGAGCTACTTAAGAGGCCCAAACTCTCAAGATTTCCAAATAACTAAGGGGCGAATGGCCTTTTCTTTTAGTTTCTGAATTGAAATGAGGTGGTTTGTGCGTGTATATGAGGACGAAAACGTCCTTTAATTGGTAAAACTCGCATCAAACCTGTTCTTTGTATCAAACCACACACTCTACCGCACTTTTAATTAAAGCTTTAACCACCGAATAAGGGATTAAAAATAAAAATAAGCCTTAAAAAAGAGAGACAATCTTTTTATTTCTAAGCCATATAGGTCGCAGAATAAAAGTAAATTTAAATCCTTTTGCAAAATTGTTAAAATAAATTAAATTACTTTTTACAGAAGAATGTTTAGAAGAATTTTATATTTGATGGCTTATAAAAAAGTAATAAGCATATCATAACTTGGTGGACAGGAAATTGTGTAGCATAAAAGTATGACGCGCATGAGCTGCTTCACCTTAGCGAGTTTCCGTTCTTATCCCTTGGAATAGAAAAAGTCAATACTTTTTTTTTGACATTTTGAGAAAAGTTTAAATACCACCAGCAGAAACATCTCGAAATAAAGCCCGTAAAAGGCTATTATTATTTGGCACTGTCATCATAAAGTCCGAAGGAACAGCTGAGCAAAAACATACTTATCCTTTGGCATACGCCCAAAAATACCATGCTTTATGCGAGGTAAAATCTTTGAATTAAAATTATACGTTTATAATTGAAGTTTATACATTCTACAAAGGAAAATAACTGGGGAACCTCAAGTTGGTTTATTCCGAGATTTTCTTATTAAATTAAGGAATAATAAGCAGAGCGGTTCTATGGAATTATAGTTTCAAAATCAAGGAAAGTTTTAACTATTTTCGAATAATTAAAACCAAGGCGGTTGATTTAATTTCAACTTAAGAAGTATGACTTTACGAGGTTCAGCTACTAATGTAAAGATTTATTCTTAAATAATAAAGTCGCTCTTAAAGTAAAACTACTTAATTCACAGTTAAATTATCATAAATGACTTTCTAAACACTGTTAGTCTAAAATATTCAAGAAAATGTCAGTATAGGAGACGAAAAGTTTTTCTTAGCCTTAGTTTTGTAATTTCAATGAATTAATATCTCAAGGAGTGTTTTCTACTTTAATGTCTGTAAACAACGTAAGTAAAATGTTTTTTCAGGTTCTCCATTTATAATATAAACAGTATATATTGGAGAGGGCTCTTCAAACATTTACCCTTTTTTTTTTTGCAGAAGATGAAGCAAGCCATTTTTGAAAATGCCTACCTTACTCATGCTGGGTTCGAGAAAGCATCTTTTAGTTGGCAATCCTATATGCCAGTCAGCACAGTACAAGCTCTGAATCTATGTACATACAGTTTTGAAGGTTGATAAAGGTATATTTACCATGTCTTTCACATTCACAACTATGACGGTGCGAATAAACCCGATTTTTGAGTTGTGTCACTTTAGAAATACTAGTGCGATACGTACAGATCGGAAACCATCTGTTACAAGTTCGGTCAGGTCCACTGGTATTCTAAATGTTCTCATCGTCTACAGTTTGTCAGTATATGTTTTATTCTGAGTATTTCATTACTCTGCACACAAATAGGTCTGTTCTGTTTAGTCATATGGTGTACGTGAGTAAGCAGATATATGTCCAAGACGAAGTCGAGTCATTACCACTTCTCTCCGTGTACCATTTCTCCTAATGGCCATTCCACTGCTGTTTGTTTAATCTGTCATAGTTTGTATTCGCATGTTTCAGTCCAAGAGTCTTGCCACTGGATAAGTATACGCTTCCAGTGGACTACACCAGGGTGCGCTTTAGTGTGGAACTTTCTTTAACCACATCTTGGATCTTGGTAAGTCACATCGTCTTCAGTAATTCCTGGAAGTGTCGTGGCTGTTCTTCTAAGTTCGTCTACGTCAGAACTTAGCTCAATGCGCTCATGTCCTGGTAGGATGTTAACGTTCCGTGTTTATTTAAAGTTTGAATATGTTGCTGAAAAATTTTAGATAAAAAAAGCATGTCTGTTTTATATGTTTCTTAAGGAATATATTGAGTACAAAACCATTTTATTAGCACGGTTCCTCCCTCCCTTAATAGGGAGGAACCACGCTTATAAGGTTGATCTCATGAAACAATCCGGAAGTGCCGACTAGAAAATTTTGCGTTTCAGAACCCCTAGAGACCGAAAATAACGGTGGTTCAAATTTGTATATATATATATATATATATATATATATATATATATATATATATATATATATATATATATATATTTGTCTGTTCGCTCATTTCTGGCTTCCCTGATGGTCCGATTTTGATGAAATTTGGTACAAAAATCCGTCGTCCAATTTGAAAGGTCAAGTTCGTTAACCAGCAAAATCCACTTACTGGAAGATGGCGTTTGGGGCGAAATTCGCGCAAAAAATCGTGACGCTTACGTTTTTGAGTTCATATGCTTGTAAGTACTCGTTTTATAGGCTTCTTGGCCAAGGAAAACGAATGAAACCATTTTCAAAGCGATAGCTTTAACCGTTTTCGAGAAAATGGGGGAAAAAATTTGAATACCGATTTTGGTTTGGGTACTTAGGATCATGGGATTCAGTTGAAACATTTTCTGCATGTTTAACTTTCATCAAAACTAATATGTTGAAATTTTGGTTACGTTTGGAGTTAAGGAAGGGTTAGAATAAAATATTTTATTAAGAGACATGAAAAGTTTTGGTAACTTTGTAAATTTTCCTTAATATCTCTAAAGCGGTTGAGAATCGTGGGAAGCGGAAGTTTACCATTCGAAAGCTTACTAAATTCTCTACAAAAAAGATTCTAAAGAAATTTTTGATTAGGAATTTTCAATCGGAGAAATAAGTGCTTAAAACTTCAAATGTGTTTGTTTTGTTCTTTTGACCGGGTTTTCGTAGTTGTTTAGCTCACATTTTAATGGGTTGTTAGTTAGTTAATTAGTATTACTGTAGAAGAAATCAAGAAAAATAGAAATATTTTGATATTGGTTTTGATATTTGAACTAACTATTTTTAGCAGTTGGGCTGGCCAAACTGTGGTGGATGCCATTCCAGGTATAAGGGTACGCTGCCCCTTGATAACGGGCCCTTTGTTTACGGGGGAAAGGTTGAACCAAAATAAAAACGGTTTCTATTTCAATCTTCCCAAATGACACTAGGGATAAAAACTGAACCGCGCTAAGATGACGCAGTTCCTGCGAGTCGGTTTTAGCATTTTTATCTTGAGATAGGTTTTCAGTTTCAGTTAACGCTAGTAAGATGGCCTGCAGTTCAGTTGTAAAGGAGCTACGGGCGTTAATTTTAATAAGTACTCGTTATTACCAGATATCAATTTTGAAAATATGTGTAGAATTTGTTCTTTAAGAAAATGAATTTGGAGATCCTTACGAAGAATGAAATTGGAAAAATAATAACGAACATTTACAAAGAGCATATGAATTTAGCGCTGGATGTTTGTTATTAATGTCTAGAATAGTTTATTATTGTTAATTATATGCATCCGTTATTTGAGGATTTGCATTTTTGTCGTCTTGAGCAGCTATATTTAATCTGCTGCCCGCGGGACGAATGCCGCGCGCTCGGGCTTTAGCGGTCGGCCAATATGGTGTTACTTTAGTTTAAAATATTTTGAATTTCACGATCATTAGAATTATATAGATCGCGCTGAGTAAATAGGTCCTATAACGAACTACGGCGCAGTGTGGTACAGTGATAGGTAAGTTGAATCCGTGGACAACTGCTTGTGGCCACGAAATAAAACTTGATTGAAACGTCAGGAATTGACAAAACAAATTTTAAAACATACGCAGTGAATAGGTTTCTTGTTATTTTATTCATTTTTTAACAATCGGGCAACCTTAAGAAATCATTGCAGTACAGGCAACGAATGCTTGAAAACAGCTATAGGTGGAAATTTTTGGAACACAATTTTTGACTAAATAACTTTGTTTGGGCTGGATAGGAGGTGAACATATCAAAAGTCCTCGCCCCTAGCCTTTAAGCCGGGGGGGGGGGGGGGGAGGGGGGGTTTAGAAGGTCCAATTTTTCGGGTTTTCACTTATATCTCGGAAACCCTGCATCCTAGCGACATGACTATTCTATAACAAATGAAAGCTTATTAAATGTCCTACAAGTTCTAGTCAATGAAGTTTTTCGAGATATCTTTAGTTTTCAAAATATCCGCTCTTGAAAGTGTGTCATTTTGGGAAAGAAAACACACTTTTTTCTATTCTCGACCGGATATCTCTTCAACGATGGACCCAAAAACGGTTATGACCCCCGATGTCGGTTATGGGGTTGTAGAGCATTCCATTCGCTCCAATAATATATATAACTTTACTATTTTATGTATTTTCCTTCAACTGTGAAAACAGTTTTAGTGTTCATCGTGATATCTTGCAACAACTTTTGACCAATGAACCGTTCAATTTCTCACCATTTCCAGTCATTGTATTGTCCAAAATATACTCCATTATGTAAATATAGGAATATGTAAATATAGGAAGTATAAATAGTACGAAATATATTATTTTGGGCCTCTGATCAGTTATTCACACTCAATTATATAACATCTTGACCATTATATTGGCAATGGTTTTGTTAAGACCAAGTGAGTGCGTATATAACATTTGAAAGAAAATACATAAAATAGTATTGTAATATATATTATTGAAGTTAAAGGAATGCTCTACAACCCCATAACCGACATTTATTTTTTGGGTGCATCGTTGAAGAGATATCCGGTCGAGAATAGAAAAAAGTGTGTTTTTTCCCAAAATGACAGACTTTCAAGAGCGGATATTTTGAGAACTAAAGATATCTCGAAAAACTTCATGGACTAGAACTTGTAGGAAATTTAATAAGCTTTCATTTGTTATAGAATGGTCATGTCGCTAGGATGCAGGGTTTCCGAGATTTAAGTAAAAACCCGAAAAATGGGACCTTCTAAACCCCCCTCCCCCCCCGGTTCAAAGGCAACAGGTGAGGACTTTTGATATGTTGACAACCTAACTAGCCGAAACAAAGTTATGAAGCTAAAAATTGTGTTCCAAACATTTCCATCTATAATTGTTCGTTGCCTGAACTGTTTTTTTATTTATTAGTTGCCTAATTTTTTATTTATTTATTTATTTATTTATTTATTTTTTTTTTCTTGTTATTTTTTTTTTTGCGGCCGCGGAACACGTGTTTATGGCCCCTAAGAAAAAAAGGTTGAGTGTCACTGTTCTATAGACTACATGGGCGGTTACAATATGTTGTGTAGTTACGCTACTTTAAGGTCATTCAATACAAACTTACAATAAATATTATGTATGCTGAACATTCTCCCGAATATAACAGCACAAAATCAGAGCAATATTTCTTCTATGAATCAAATTAATGGCAGATTTTTTTTCCTATAAGGTTCTCATGCCGGTGGTTTGAGCATTGTTTAAGCGGGAAAGTCTATCGTTTGCCTGCAGGATCGAATTATATTTTGCATTCTGTGGCCCCGGGCACGCCATTTCCATTAGCTTATCTAAACACTCCTTTGAAACATGATAACTTCCATAATGAGGAGCTAATTTACCTACCATAGTCAAAATTTTCATATAAGCGCACACATTTTAAATACCGCTTGTTCCTGTGGTGACTACCCTAATAGGAACTTTAAATAATTCATGTTCAATTGAACGAAGGTAACACTTATATAATATATTACTTCAAGAATCGTTTTCATCGTCTGGTTTGATCCTACCGAAATTGACGCCTCTATAGCTTTCGATATATTAACGTCAGTAAGGGTACAACGGTGGTTAAGTGGCTATTGTCTTGGATTGTCTGCGGGAGATGCGGGTTCGAGTCCCGCATGCAACATGTTCTGTTCTTTAATCTATGAACTCACTCAAAGAAATCCCTGCTCCAACGTGGATGTTTAAAAATGTTGATAGCCCTAGCTAATGACCTACATGCAGATGCACCGTCAAAAAATAAAATAATAATAAAAAAAAATTGAAGCCAGTCTACGAAAAGTCCAAAAATCGTGTCGTTAATAAATTTTTGTTTGGTAAAACTTCCTCTACTCCAAAAACAGCGAACAATTCGTTTTAGAGTATCTGAAAATAAAATTGCATTTTCTTCCATTTTTTTCGAAAACTGTCAAATCTATCACCTTGAACGTGATTTTATTCGTTTCCCTACGACACAATACCTAAAAAGATGTGTACCCGAACATCTATTAAATTAAAACACTAGGGGTTACGATTTATTTCACCGAAAAACCACTGTTATTTGGCAACATTAAAAGATACTCAAACAAGTTATTTCCCACCTATATAGTTTTCATTATCTGAATATCATACGTAACTTACGTATCCCACATAACACGTTTGTACAGATATTTTTTTTTTTTATTTTTTTTTTTTTTTATTTTTTTTTTTTTACGGCGCATCTACATCTAGGTCATTAGCGCCGACATCCAGGGTGTAGCGAGGAATTTTACCAGCGAGCCGTGGGATGATAAAATTCCTGCCGGAGGTTGGGAATCGAACCCACCATCTCCCGCTTATGAATCCAAGGCGCTAGCCATTAGACCACGGGAGACCCCTTGTACAGATATTAACGTCAATAGTAAATATCGTTCAGTTGTTTGGGTGTAAAGTATCCCCCCCCTTCTTCTTAATAAGCCTTAAGCCTGATAAGCTGTCCTCAGAGAAAATATTTGCAAAATATGATGTTATTCTGTAAGAAAATAAAAAATTATCACTAATTACAAAATAATGTTTGCTAGATAATTACTATATGATACGATTAGTATATGTATGATTTCATGCAACTAATTAATAAGTTTTGTAACGACAGCTGGTGACCTGGACACAAAAACGCACAACTTAGGGAGGTAATTCATGCATACCAATTAGATAAGTAAAATTCCAGCCATTTTAAATTATTTTAACATTTATTCAACACTTTACTTAGTAAAAATGCATCAAGAAAATACACAGCAATGTTGTTGTATTTTTTAAAGTGCATCTTTAAATGAAATAGAATAAGAGAATTTACATCTTGACCTTATAAAAGCAGTTTTAAGTAAGAATATTCCGAGCACCTCCCTTAGAAAATTTAATACTTAAAGCATCAACTTCATTAAACAACTATTTACAAAGTTAATTAAAAATTTCCCATCGTTACGAAGCAATTTTCCACTCAACATTTTCTCAATAAAACTTAATTCTACGAACTAAAAACAAATTAAGGCAATGTTTAAATTAAAGGCTAACAAGCCCTATTATACAATTAGAACATTTTTCTTTAAAATAATAAACCGAAATGTGTTATTTACAAGTCAACAATGAGAATAGGGATATTTATTTAAAAGAGAATTAAGGCCTGAATTCTGTGCTTTTGTCGAATAATAAACACATTGTCACTGAATGCAGAGCCTACGAATCCGCTCGGAACCAAATGGAAATTCATGGACCTCGCTGGGATATACTCGGAGACGACCATCGTCGGGATTCAAGCCAGACATCGCTTAGTTTTTTGAGAGCCACTGAGCTATGGTATTTAACATAATATAATAAGCAATTATTTGCAAAAAAAATTAATAAGTCAAATATTAAAATATAAAACATTTCAATTAACTTTAATTTTTATTTAATCTGCTCTTTAGTTTCAACATTCCTAAGTGTATTTTATTTTCAACAACTTAATTTGTTTTTTTCTCTTAACATTAACATTCGTTTCAGCAAATTGCATTAGGCAACAATGACCCGTGTGGTTGAATTGCCTTATTAGAATAAATAAATAAATAATAAAAAGAAAAAAAAAAGAGAATATTCGAGGAACCATTTACCATAGGGGGCACCTATACTGGGCCCGTTCCGATCCGATCCAATAGCCACCGACTGTCGGAAGAAAAACAAACACATGCATCTCAATGGAGGTGCCTACATTGGTCTAGACCCGACCCGATTCGTTCCAATCCGATGGCCACCGATTCTTGGCCATTCAAACATGTTTTTTTCTAGACCGATTTCGGACCGACGAAGCAAAATGGCGCCAACCCACATATTGTGTTTCAAAAAGGTCTACAGATTCTAAATCTTAACAGATTTCAATGTGTCTTTTTAAAATCAAAGGAAATAACATTTAGAACAACTTTGTTAATTCACATTTTTGTTTTTTGTTCATCTTGTTTATTAAATTGCGTGGAAAGATGTTTATAACCATCCGACGTCTATAACCTTCCAATGTTTATAATCTTCCAATGCTTATGGTCTTCTAGTTACCTTTCTTATAAATAATTTTAAAATATGAATACCAATACTTCTCTTACCTCCAACATTCAACCTAATCGAAGGTTTCTATACTTATTAGGTGGTATTTCTTAACTTAATCACTCATTTTCACTTCACTACGAGGTCATTACTGACGAGGTGTGACTAAATAGGATTGGATCGGGTCGAGACCAATGTAGGCACTCACGTCGCCGCTATTGGCCGTTGACTATCAAACAAAATCGGATCGGATCGGATCAGGAGAAATACGGGTCCAATGTAGGTGCAGCCTTAGAGGAAGCACTGATCGATGAAGAAACAAATGTTCAAAATCTTCTAACCTATCTAAAGGAGAGCAGAATATATAACGAATTATAGCCAATCAGCACCGCCTATGAACCATATGGGTAGGGGCAGAAAATAAAATAAATATTTACAACTCAACGCTTTACTCGTATACCATGACATTATCCGTACATGTCCAAATTTCGTTCCTTGTATCAATTAAACTCATTTCTCCTATCTACTCTCATATTTTCTACAAACTCTGGGTGTGCTTCCATTAGCACCTTTCCCGTCATAAACCTCTTTGATCTTTCCCGACTTCCCCCACCCCGTTAGCGTTTAGTTCCGTATACCCCAGAAGAATCGGGCTTCTTTCTATATTATTGAAAAGATTAAAAAAAATCATTATTTCTGTTCATTTGTACTTATTTCATTTTAAAATTTTTGATGTCTTTCAATATCTGTCCACACTTTGAACTAAGTTCTATGAACAAACTAATGTTCACTTACCTGCTTATAATGTTTTTTTACTTATTGGTGTTAACAACAAAAAGTTCTTTTAAGTGATGTGTATTTATAGATTTACCATATTTCGTTATAGGTATAAAAATTCTGTTTATTAATTCTACATTTGTGATTCGTCTTTTAGCTGATGAAGGCTACCAAAGAGTAGCCGAAACGTCCTTAATACAGATTTTTACAAAAATCGTATTCATCTTTTCTTTGCGGAATCCTAACTCGACGGCGACACTTTTTTGGAACTTCTTTATTTCAAGTTTAGTCATCGTTAAAGCATATTTATGCTTAAATGTACCTAAGCTATTACTAAACTGAATAAAGCGTTACAAAACAGTGTCCCCTGGCGTTGGCGCATGCTCAGTGGCTATTTACGAAAAAGAAGACTATATTATTATTAAATAATAATAAAGGTAATTTAGGTAAAAAAACTTGAGATTTTTGCATACACTAAATAATATGCTGGGAATAATATTATCTCAATATCACGTCTGCGGTGCTCGTAATTTCAGGGAGGATTATCTATAGATTTTCTTCTGAGGATAGAAGGTCTTGTTTTTGCTTCATAAGAAATTCAACCCCTACACCTGCACCACTCCCATCGGACATTTTATAGGGTCAACAAACCGGCAGCATGATACTGCAGTGCAGAAAATATTTCTTTGTAAATCAAACAACATTTCAAAAAAACTTTCGATTTCCGAGACAAAGCAAGGCATTGCATAGCCGACTATATTTTCGCGGTGTTACTCAATAATTTATCGTTTAAACGTGGCTTTATAAGCCGAATTAGTGGAGATGCTGATTTTCACTTATGTAATTAATAATAAAAAATGCCATTTAGAAAAAAATAAGTACATATTTTATGTATTAAGATGGAATATTAATCGGGTTATATTTATGCATTATTTAATCTCTTCTCAAATGCTACTTGACTAACTAATATCAAATGGATTGTCATTAATAAATTGTTTTAACTCTGAGTTAAACATTTGTAATAATTTCTGTGCTGACGACTCCGTTGTGCTAACAAATAGTATTAAAGATTAATTCTCATTTTGTAATTTTATCATATCGTACACTAGCAGAGTATTACTGTGCTACTCTTCACCGACAACGGAGATATTTTGGGGTTAAAAATAACTGATTCGTTTTTGTTTTTTTTTATTTTTAATTCTTCAAATGTTTAATGTTTTATATTTTAAGTTTGCTATTAAGGTAATGCATTTAAAGCGGCTCAAGCAAGACTTTCTTTATTAAAGTACACCAACGACATTCTCTTTCATTTCTCGAGGAGAAAAAATGGTCTTTGGTCTAAAGGCTTACAAATATACACATTAAAATGTGAATACTTTTGTAGTTTGTAGGAATCAAATTACAAGAAAAGGTGGCCTGATAGCCTGGTTGTTAAGGCGTGAGCAGTCTTTAAATGGGGCCGTGGGATCTTAAAAAACAAAAAAATAATAATAAAAAAATAGTCCTATTCTGGCAAGAATAGTGTGTTAGCGAGACCCAAAAACCGTTTTTCAGTATAAATTACAAAAAGTCCGACTCGCAGGAACTGCGTCATCTTAGTGCGGTTACGTACATCTCCAACTAATGGAATAGATTAGCATCACAAATCAGAGAAAACTGACAGTAGCCAACTTACACAGAAGCGGATAATTCTTAATCTGTATAGGTCAATACAATTATCAACTGAAAACGTACTTACTCCTCGACTACTGCTGAGAAGGCTCTATTCTAAACGATCAAAAATCATTTTAAGTATCTTGTTTTACTAGCAAATTCATTTTACTGTTATAATCAACTGTAAATTTGTGCTTCATGGGGAATAAAATTCCATTCTGTCGTGGGTTAAATCTTTCTATAAAATAAGAAATAACGATAACTTCAGTTGGAGGCAATGAGGAAGGTTAAAACAGCCAACGATTAGCCAGAGCCATCTTGATTACCACAGCCACTCCATACCTATTACCAATATCTTTCACCGTTTCTTAGCTTATTTTACTACAATACTAATTTTACTGATAAATGAAATTTAAAACAAAAAACAACCAATTAAAAAGTGAGATAAACAAAGAGAAAACACCTTTCAAAACAACAGAACAAACACTTTTTAAGTTTTAAGCGCTTATATCTCCGATTGACGTTGCCCCATCGAATATTGCTTCAGAACCTTTATTGTAGAGAATTTCGTAAGCATTCGAATGGTCGCCTTCCACTTACCACGATTTCCCAACCGTTATCGAGATATTTACGAAAAATGTATGAAGGTCCGAAAACTTTTCATGTCTATTAATAAAATAATTTTTTTCGCATACTTCCTTAACTCCAAATATAACCCAAATTTAAACATCTTAGTTGGGATTAATTTCCAAGTTGAAGAAAATATTTCAATTGAATCCCGCGATTCTAAGTACTCACAAAAATATAATGACTTACAAAAACATTGATTCCACTTTTCTCAGGAACGGTTAGAGATATCGCCTTGAAAATGGTTTCATTCGTTTTCCTATGTTAAGAAACATATAAAAGAAGTAGCTGCAAGTATATAAACTCAAAAGACCGACTCGCAGGAACTGCGTCATCTTAGCGCGGTTACGTACATCTCGAATAAATAGAATAGATTAGCATCACAAATCACAGGAAACTGACAGTAGCCAACTTACACTGAATAATACGGATAATTCTTAATCCTCATTCTTGAGGAAGGCTGAATAAGTCAATACAATTATGTACTGAAAACGTACTTACTCTTCGACTACTGCTCAGAAGGCTCTATTCTAAACAACCAAAAATTAATTGTCATTTTAAGTATCTTGTTTTACTAGCAAATTCGTTTTATTGTTATAATCAACTGTAAATTTGTGCTTTATGGCGAATAAAATTCAATTCTGTCGTGGGTTAAATCTTTCTATAAAATAATAAATAACAATAACTTCAGTTGGAGGCTATGAGGAAGGTTATATAGACAGGAGAATTCAAAACAAACTACGTCATCATGATTAGCCACAGCCATCTTGATTACCACAGCCACTCCAAACTTATTATTACCAAAACCTTTCACCGCTTCTTAGCTTATTATACTACTATAATAATTTTACTGAAAAATGCAATTTAAAACAAGAAACAACCAACTACAAAGTGAGATAAACAAAGAGAAAAACCGTTTCAATAGACTTTTTAACACTTTTTAAGCTTTAAGAGCTTATATCTTTTCATGTCTATTAATAAAAAAAAATGTTTTCACATACTTCCTTAACTCCAAATATAACCAACATTTAAATATATCGGGTGGAATTAATTTAAGACGTAGAAAATATTTCAACTGAATCCCGCGATTCTAAGTACCCACAAAAAAATAATGACTTACAAAAACATTGATTCCACTTTTCTCAGGAACGGTTAGAGATATCGCCTTGAAAATGGTTTCATTCGTTTTCCTATGTTAAGAAACATATAAAACAAGTACCTGCAAGCATATAAACTCAAAAACGTAAGCGTTACGAATTTTTTTGCGCGAATTTCGCCATAAACACTATCTTCCAGTAGGCGGATTCTGCTGGCTAACGAACTTGACCTTTCAAATCAGACGACAGATTTTTGTAACAAATTTCATTAAAATCGGACCATTTTTGAGCTTGCTAGAGCGCGAACAGACAAGCATATATATATATATAAATATATGCATACATATACATATATATATATATATATATATATATATATATATATATATATACAAATTTGGGCCACCTATATTTTCGTGATCTATAGGGTCTGAAACGTGAAAGTTTCTAGACGGCACTTCCGGATTGCGTCGTGAGGTCAACCTCATAAGCGGGTTCTCCCTATGGAGATAGGGAGTAACCGCGCTAAAATATTAATAAGAAGAACATGTTTTATTTATTTTTTATAGAAGATTTCTATAATCCAAGGGATCAAAAATTTCGTGGGATCACGCTATGAAGTTCCTACAAGTCCGATCCCTGAGACAAAAAGGTCTATACAGGGAGATTCAGACTTATAGACTTAACTCATTCTATTCTTTGGGATAGATTCATAAAAAACCAATAGAAATGGCAATAATTCCCTTTAGCCAAATTCAAGCATAGTTGCACGTGGATGGGTGACCGTAGAGAGAACTGCTTGTCGTTAGCATGACATGGGTGGCAATCTATAGATAGTCATGTGCTAATTGTCTGTTAGTTGAAAAAAAAAAATATTCCAATGTTTATGTTCGAGAAAAACTATAGCCGCGAAGACAAATGTTCCCTTTCGATAAATTGCTATTCGAAATGACAACATCACCTTCATCACTATAAATCAAAGGTGTCTCTTTAATGTACGGTATTCATTAATCCTATCCAGCAAGTGGTGTTTTATTCGCTACAGAGTAATACAGAAAATATAGCTTCAGTATAATCAACAACCGGAAATTTTTTACTGTGTTCTTTATCTTCTGAGTTTTTACTTATCCCTCCTATTTATTCTGTGAAAACTGTACTTCCTGGAAAGGAAGAAATAGCACGAGGCAATGCAGTAGACGAAAAAAGCTAAAATACCAACTCGGCGACAAGGACCAGACGTACATAACACGACATACCGGGATCTTCGGACATTATTTAAGAGACTTATAGGATATAAATAGCAATAGGCCTAAACCTGCTTGTTGTCGGTAGTGGGAAAGAGATCTAAGAACGACAACAAAACAAGCATCGAAAATCACATTGTACATTAATGGCGTTTCACTAGAAAACCGAATATTATGCCCTCAGGATTGACCTCACTCGGTTGGCTGATTTCTGCATTATTTCAAGACAAACAGACTTCCCACGATACATAATTTAAGAGTGAATTTAGTAGCTTAAGCAGAAAAACTCGTCCCTCGCCCCAACTTAAAGATGTTATTACCTATATTTATGGGGTTCCGTGAGACCCCATATATAGTATTATTACTTTTTTTTTTATTTATTTTTTTACATTCTCCAAAATTTACTTCTGGGGTAGCTCATTAATGCCCAAGAAGCTCTGCACATATCCGTAAACGTTCTTCCGATAATATCCACATAATCTATGACAGTAAGAATCATTGCGGATTTGTTGATCCCCATTCTTCCTATAAGAATTACTTTTTTTGCTTTATACATACCACCTTACTACGTAAAATAGTAAGCAGACAAGGCTGTCACCTCGCCTTAGCCTTGGTATACGTGAAAACTCTCAGAGACCTCACCTTGAAAACTGACATTGAACTATACTTCTTTCAAGGCAACCTTTATCAAGTTGAATACCGCTTGAAGAAAACTCCCTCTCTCCTGATGCTAACATAGCCTTGATTTGTTTGTGTGTTTAACGACGCATCAAAAAATCTTAAAATCAAAAAGAAAGTGACAAGGAATTTTGAGATTTGGTCTTTGAACTAAGGCTACGTTTAATTATGCCAGGTAATATGTATTTGGTTATGCAGAGGATTGAAAAGGTAATTTTCAGAAAGATCGACTAGCCCCGTAAGGGCCAGATGCTTCATCTGGAGTTCTCATTGAAAAAGTTTCGAGGAGTGACCAAGGGCTGGTTTCCGCCCAGATTAAAATCTCCCTGAATAACCTGAGCAAGCCTTTTCAATAAGTTCTTCTCTAACAGGTTACATCTATGGTTAAGCTTACACATGTGCTCGGGAACTTATATCAAAAAAGTCTGTTAAGGACTTTATTAGGAAGCTAAAAGCACACGTGTTTAGTAGAACCGCAAGAAGTAGACGACAGTGCCGCAGCCATGAACCACAGCTAGCTCAGGTAGTTCAAATCGCATAGCTAGCCACTACTAACCACTTACCAATGTCTCAGGCCTATTTTACACGAACTTAGCACTTGACCCTCTCACTAAGCTAGCTTACTGACAAGTGACAAGTACTCGTTCTCAAGTAGCGTTCAGTACGGTCCGACCAGCAATGTAGGCAGACTAAAATGTCACTAAAAACTTGTTGGGCTGCTTACACGAAGTGACCAGGGACCAGTACGTAGTGTATTGGTGGTGTAGGAGCTTACTTGTCGCTCAGTAAATAGAAGCATTCCCATTTACTTGTAGCTTCCGAGATTACCACTACCCGTCACTAAAAAATAACCACGCTTACACGTAGGTACAAGAGATTAGGCGACAAGTACTAGTTAGAAAATAAAAATTACTCCTTTTCTTTTTAAAAATTTTAATCCCGTAACAAGCCACGAGGGCCCAGAGGGGCAGATATTGTATAAATGTCTGATTTTTCAGGCATAATCGACTGTAGAGTCACCAAAACATTTTTCACAAGTAGGAGGAAGAATAATTCCACTAGTAAAGGGCAAATTGATCAGTAAAAATACCTGTATGATCTAATGCACCAGCGTTCTGATTGAAATTCCCTAATGTTTGCCTGAAAAACACGGGTTAATCCGCCGATGTCCTAAAATGAAGTTGTCCCTTTTCGTGTGTAGGTACGAGAATAACAAGACCTTTTCATTAAGAGTGACTAAAATTTTTAGGAATTTAGCCTTCAACAAAGACCATTACTTAAAAGCAGGAACGCCTAGAATTGTTGTAGGAGTTGATGAGTTAAGCTGGTTCCCAAAATGTGTGTGTGTGTGTGTGTGTGTGTGTGTGTGTGCATATATAAGCTCATACCCATAAACAAACACACAAATCTTCAAAAGCCTTTTACACTCTGAGAAGATAGAATACGCTTCAGCGACCGTATTTTAAGTCGGAACTAGTGAAAGCTACGGAATTAAGAGCCAGCATTCCCGACAATATGTCTTAAAAGGGGTCCTTCGTTTGTTGACCTTTCAATAGAATAAAGTTATTCTTGAGCTAAATTCCCGTCTTCCCTTCAAGCCTGAAGTTCCCGAAGGATGTGAAGAAAAACATTCCAGTTCGTGACAACCTGCCATTTCCAACTCAATTTACAGAGGGCCATAAAGTTGTAAACAAGAAAATAGAAGTCCTGTAGTTTCCCCGTAAGAACACGATTTTTTCTTCTTCTTTTTTAACATCAGTAGGCAGCATCAGTTCACTATATCATCAAATAACTAGCACATTAGTGTTCGATAAGCAG
This sequence comes from Gonocerus acuteangulatus, assembly GCA_946811695.1. NCBI lineage: Eukaryota > Metazoa > Arthropoda > Insecta > Hemiptera > Coreidae > Gonocerus > Gonocerus acuteangulatus. The sequence continues at coordinate 107,713,238 of OX328124.1, read as the reverse complement.
GAAGATAAAAATTCTAGGACAGGTTTAATGGTTTTTTTTTTTTTTTTTTTTTTTTTAATTACCAGCGGTTATCGTTTAATGGCACTTATCTTCAGACCCAGATTGGAAGATTAAAGACGGTGATAACAATCTAGGCAAAGATCCACCGATTCAGATAGGGATTTTGGGCAAAGAACATCTTGGTTATTATTGACCGATTTTAATTGTACATGAATTAAGTAACAAAGTCAAATATAATAGGATGATCTAAGTTCTGGCAGATTTACAAAATTGATTTTGGGTCACGCGATGAGTAGATAGAGGATAGAACGGAAAGATTGAACAAGCTGGTAAAGATGGACATTGATGAATCCGCACGCCAAACTCTACTTACCAGATCGACTCACTTCCCGACCAGGTATACCACCGACCAGAAGATAGCCATCTTTAGAAGTAAGGCAAGGGGATGGCTTGATGTATCAGCAATTCCTTGGTAGATCTCATTTTCATTAGGCATTAAACCTTTTTCAAAGAACAGGAATAAATTAATGTAAGCCGCAAAACTAAGCACGTTCATCTGACTCAATTATTAATTTTCATCCGGAGGTCTGAGTATGCGAGGTAATACAATACTTAATAAAAAACGAATAAAACTTTTTTTGTATTCATAAAGATGAATATTACAGACGTCCACATGAAGAAAATGATAACCCCACAATCATAAGAACGCCAAAACCGGATACTGCTTTGGTGGCAGCCTTAACAACCAATGTCAATGGTTAGGCGGCTAAAGTCAATCTGAACATAATTGAGAGTAAACCAACATTTAAAGGAAACATTCTTTTTTCCTGCCTGGGATCATTTCTGCGGGTTTCGTTGAAAAAGATTAAAAATAACGGCCTGTAAAGGCAAATAAGTAATTTGGGTCCGGAGTAACCCCCCCCCCCCCACCCCGGCACTTCAGATAGACCGATTTTGCTAATTAACGGACTGGTCAAATTTTTATTATGGGAATGTTATATGAGCGTAGACAAAAATTGTGGCCACAATAGTGTTTACAGACAAACATACACAAAAATAGACATTTTAACGGATGTCGTTCTCGGTACCTAGTAGGTAGGATCGAAGAAGATTTGTAGAAATTCTTCGATAATTCATGGACTAACACGAACAATTACTATAATACTAACAACAACAATTCGTTAAATAATACTTTTACAGTTCGCGATGTCCATAAATATTGGTTTCTGTGAGTCAAAATTCAACAGGTAGAAATTATAAAGGATATAATTTTTTAATTTAATATAATATTCTCTTGTATACCTTGATATACCAGAAGGAGTCTAAAAGTATTAAAAAGGAATATCAAGAAGTAGATATAGAAAGTAATTAAACGAACCAAGGAAACGGGGGTTCTTGAACGTGTTCCTATGGAAAAATCGTTTATTCAATCTTCGATAGATAGAAACAGAGAGTCCATATTCCGTATTACAGTGTAATGAAGTCCAAATATGATTGTAGGTTTGAGATGCCCCTTGAAACATTAAACAGAGCAAGGGAGCAAGTTCCAGCCTTAGGTACAGAGGTTGAACAGAAGTGGAATCAATAGTGTTCCTTGAGGTACGCCAGTCAAGATGCTTACTCTTTCGCATGCTTATTCTCTAGATTTCTGAAAGAACATGTTGGCTACAATATACAATATGAGTTTCAATATTTTGAAACTCAGCAATTTTTAGGACTTAGACCGAGACGACTACTTCTCTCAAGTAGACTTCCTCTATTCCCAACAAGAGCCCCCCCAAACAACGCCAAAATTTCAATTTTTCGTTTTACTCCCTCCCTCCATATTTTCGATGGGTCACTGCAGTATCCAAGAGAGAGACTGTAAATTCCCAGCAAGGTAGGGTAAGGGCGAATCTTACCGACCTACTGGGTGAATAAATGAAGCAGTGGTCCCAAGATGGCGCGACCTCGTTCAACTTCCCAAGACAAATTTGGAAGGAACATGAATTGTTTATTAAAGCAATGGCGCTTCTTCATCCTAACATCTTCATCCCTCGTTTTTCCACCTCCATTACTGACCTTTTCTAAATAAATGTGAATAATCATTATGAACCATTCTTCAATCGATAGTTTATATATATATATATATATATATATATATATATATATATATATATATATATATAAGCCATGCGTATTAGCTCTCCCTGAAAAAAGAAACGAAAAGATGCATGACCTGAAATCTTCACTCCACAAAAATATAAATCTACTTCAAGAGGTTGTAATTGTTTTTTTTTTTTTTTTTTTTTTTTTTTTTTTTTTTTTTTTTTTTTTTTTTTTTTTTTTTTTTTTTTACCTCGCAACGGAATTCTCTATCAAACCTTTTAAACCATTGAGTAACAAGAAAATATTAAAAATCACTCATTGGCAAACAAATCCACCAAAGAGCTCTTGTCTCCCCTAAGGAGAAAACACTTAGGATATGTGAGCTGTTTTCAAAATAAATTTAAATCCATTTACAACAAGACTAGAACCCCTAAAGAACCAGTGGCAAAAAAAAGTTCTTCCGAGACATTTATGAAATGGGACTTGACAGTAAACACTCTTGAGGATAAACAGTCGCTACCAGATTTCGGCACAGGAATAAAAAGCAATTTTCACTAGACTCGCAAAGATATTATAGGCCCAGGAAACCCATTTTCCGGGAAAATAAACCTTATGAGAATCAAACATATCATACAACAGATGTTGAGAGGCCCTTGAGCCCTTGTTAAGGGGAGTAAGAGGGCGGGAAGAAGTAGAGAGCTATCCAATTTGTTGAAAATAGGAGGCCAAACAGGAGATAAACCTTCCCCGAGGAGGCCTATTGTGCAATCTACCAGGGGAGCTTGTGGAATAAAGAGTTGCTATATGAGCAGGAACATTTCTACAATGGACGAGGCACTGTACGAAATGGTTCGTCCGGATAATGCTATTTCGGTACCACTAATGACAGAGCACAGATGTACAATTCCTAGCAAGTCTAACTCCTTCCCATTCGGTTAAACGAGGCAAACATACAACAGTCAGGGAATAGTTGGGATTCGGCTAGGAAAACATTAAAACGATTATTGTAAAAATCAGTATTAAGGACGTTTCGGCTATTCTTCGGTAGCCTTCGTCAGCAATAAGTGCCCGGGAAAGGGGTAGAGAAAGACCAAAGTTAACTGTTAAGTGAACATGGTGAAAATTAAAGTCAATTTAATCTTAAAATGAAGCTTAAAATAAATTTTCACCATGTCCACTTAGAAAATTTACTATATTTTCACCTTGGTCACTTAATAGTTAACTTTGGCCTTTCTCTACCCCTCCTTAAAATAATGATCTGATCCTTGTTAATTTTCTGTGATGTGTAGGAAAACGCCACAAAGCTTTTTGACATGGAATTCATAATTCCACTCTCGAAACCTACTAAATTTTTTATCTTTTTTAGAAATGAATTGAAACTTGAAAAAAATCCGTCACGCAGGAGCTGCATATCTAAGCACTTTCCTCAGAATTGGGGTAGTTTAAGACTGCATACCTGAATAATTTGCTTAAAATAACCTACATAAAATAAAAACGTGGATAGTTCTTTTTTTCTTTCTTTCTTTTTTTTTTTTTTTTTTTTTTTTTTTTTTTTTTTTTTTTTTTTTTTTTTTTTTTTTTTTTTTTTACATTTTCAATGACCGGGGGGCCCGGTGGCGGTCAGTGTTAAGCCGTGAGCACTTAACGGTCCGTGCCAAGGGTAGTGGGTTCAATTCTCAGTATAGGGTGGCGGATTTTCTTTGGAAAAGAGTGCTAACCTATAGATAACCCTTCCTAAAATTCTTATTTAATAATAATGGACGTTACAATTTAAATAAATAAATATTGATCAACTGTTTCAATTTTTAATTTTATAATTAATTTTATTCCAGCGTTTTGTGTTTTCTTCTACTGATCATGATGAATAATAAAAGCTTTCAATAATATCGCAGGAAAGGAATACCGCTCCCCCAGTGGCAGAAGAACTCAACAACTCATAACAAAACAGAGGCGCTCCTAGAGGGAGCTTTGCCCAACCTCTTGTTTAGCGGGTGAATTCTATTCAAATATTGTTCTTTGTAAACCCCCTTTTCCAATAGACCGATTTAGTTAATTTTTACAAGACTTCTTTCTCATTAGATACCCACCAGGTATACTGCGTTTCGTTACAATAGAAATTACGACTGGTATGAGCTAATTAGTCACTTGGGTCCGGAGTAAGCCCTCCCTACTCTTAATGAACCGATTTAGTGTAATTTTACAACTCTTTTATATTTTTATGACCACAGCGAATACCGAGGTTCATTGAAATTTGAAAACAAAATTACAATTGGCAAAATGCTAATTTCAGTTAAGAGTAAATCCTCCATCCAGATAGATCAATTTTGTTGGTTAACGAATTCGTTCAATCGTTTGCTAAGGGAATACTATATACCAAGTTTCGTGAAGAAAAACATAAAAACTCTGGCATGTATCGTGTTAACAGACAAACACCTTAAAGATTCAGCAATTTATGCAAGGAAAAGTGTGTTTATTTCGTTGGTAGCATAGGAGAGAGAGAAAGGGTTTAAATGACACGAGGCTTAGAAGCTGAAAGCCTGTAACGTGAGGAGTAGGAAGTGGCCTTATCTTTCGTCCAGTAAACCCTACTAGATTACTTTTCGCTTAGAACATTATATATAGATAGAGCAACTTAAAACATACCCTTTTTTTCTATTGTAGTCAGTCTAATCCAACCTTTCATTACACCATCAATCAGGTGGAGTAACGTTTCATAATATACGTGTGAGTTTGTGTTTATGACGTTCAGCCCTCCAGCATCCCAAAAAATGTGGTGCAAAAAAATACCTACTTTCATTTTTATTAAATTTCTAATTATCTTATAAATGAATGAATGAATAAGGTAAATATATTTCTCTTCTGGCATGTACATAAATATTACATAATTAAATCAAATTTACAAAAAAAGCTTGAGTGTTTGGAGTACAATAACAATGCTTGAGCCTTAACTCCTTAAATATTAGGCACAGTGACAAATTATCGATTATCATTTAAACTTATTGTCACATACAAGTATAAATACATCCATACCCAGAGACTACTACAAAAATAAGCCTACAACTTTTAACTACCCCCCCCCCCCCCAAAAAAAAACACTAACGTTGAAAAAAAGAGGCCAAATTCTAGGATTCTCCCAAGAACAGTTTGCCTATGAAAGTTATGATATCATAGTATTGGGCCAAGTTTTAGGCCCTTGATACCTTGTCAAGAACCTAATAATACCCTCTCACTTATTTGTGCATTTCCAACTTTTATGGATGGCTGTTTTAAATTGTATATAGTTCTTATAATCTTTTTTTTTTTAGAAAAAATACTTATGTGATAAAGGTCTCCCCGTGGATTCTCATGTGAGAAATGGGGGTTCGAGTTAGTCCTGCAGACGGAACCACCTCTGGTCCTGCACCTTGGATGTCAACGAAAATGGCCAGATGAATGGTTCAAATAAAAAAATTTAACTGTTATAAATTCTCCAGTATTTATAACAGTTCCAATTTATTCTATTCTTCTCCCGTGGAAAAAAAGAAGAAAAAAAAACGCATGCAATATTTCATTACTGCCAATCACTTCTAAGAGGCTAAGAAGTTGATAGCTACTAATCCGCAATTTACAGACCCTAATCAACTTTTTATAACCGTTTTAATTGAGGCGATTCAAAACAGTGGGTTTTTTTATGGAGTTATTAAGACGCTTCTATCTGGCAGTCCCGTGCATTCATTACTCTGCCATCTATCTTTTAAAGATAGAATATAGTACTGAGAATACTGAATAATTTAAAACAGTTCCAATTTTTTATTAGAATCAGTTATTTCAATGGACTACTCGTACTGTTCGATTTAGGAAGGCTACCTATCAGTGTTGGGATGACATTATTCAGAATAATGAATAAAGACTAATGTGTGTAATGAATAAATAATAGTGTATTATTTTATCCATGAATGAAAGGTAATTACTTTTATTCATTATTCTATGAATGAAGTTCATATTTTATTTACAAATTATTCGAATAATCAATCAGAATAAACATATTTTATTAAATAATGAATGATTTATTATAATGTTAATAGCCGGAAATATGTATATGTATATATATATATATATATATATATATATATATATATATATGTATGTATATTTGAGGTGGATTTAGTCAGTGGAAATAAAAAATAACGAATAATGAATAACGAATAATTCTGTGAATAATTTATGATGTACCTTCTGAATAAGATAATTTAGTGAATTATTCATAATTTACTAAAAATGTATTTGAATAATCTTTCGAACAATAATTTATTCGAATAATGCCAAACATTGGTACCTATAAAGGGGTGAGCTCAAAACGTCATCGAAATAGCATCGAAAGAGTACAATGCTTCTGCTACAATTAAAAAATCCTTGTAAATACATTATACAGATTATTAAGACTGACAAGTTGTGAGGAAAAGAAAATTTGGTTGATATAAATACCCTAAAAAAGTTTCCCATTTTTTATTTATTTTATATTCCAGTTCGAATGTTCAAGTTGCATCAAATTGTCATCAGAACCAAGGCAATGTGACTTAGTTTGCGATTTCAGTAACAATAAAAGCCTAATATGTGAAGTGCGGGAACAAGCGAATACAATACTTAATAATTTAAAGTCAATCATTCTATAAAAAAAATGACATTTTTCACCCAGAGATTCGGTTGTTTGTTTTTTTATAGGCAGTCTAAAAAGTTAATTTCCGATGTCAAAAATAAATGCCCGCTAGATATGCTCATTTATTCTCTACCATAGTTCATCCTTTAAAATTGTTCATTTATTCAAAAGCCACTAAGAGAAACTGAAAAAGTAAATAAACCAAAATCATGGGTGTGATTGGCAAAGGGGCAAAGTCAAATAAATATTGAATTATTAAAGCAAATACGAGTTCACATTTACTAATCCTTTTTCGTTTAAAGGGTTTTATTATTAAAACCTACTAGTTTTAGACCAACTAACATCATATTCATAAAAACATCCAAATGGGAGATGCATTAAACAGGGTTCACCAAATATTGGCCAGCTATATATTTTATTCGAACCTCCATCAAAATCAGGAAAAACGTATGGATACATGAGCAAGCCCATTAAGAAAAAACTCTTATAATCGTCACAATTGCATCTTAATTTCTTATGTGGGATTAAACAGTCCCAAAATAAAAGATTTTTTCACTTCATTTTTTGAAATATATATTCATACCACTAAGCTGCAACATAATCGGAGTATATTATTTTCAAGAGCCCTCAAATAGTTTGTGATACTTTTAAGACCTAGCAGTTATCTGTTCTTTAACCTCAACTCTTATGTTCCTCTGACGAAATTATGAGTCCAAATTATTTTTTTAAAGGGTGAGTAAAGAATCACTGAGTAGTAGGAGGATAGTCGGCATAGTTTTTTGATTTATAAAAATGAATGAAAGTCATAGAAAGTAGGATGAATGAGAGAGGAGAAGGTGGACAGACCGACGGTGAATCAGGATAGATAAGGCTGACAATACAATGATGGACTAGACCATAAAGCTACCAATATTCTTCTGCTGCTAGCAATATAGATCTTAAAAGAAAAGTCACAAAAACTAGATCTTGACTCAATCAAGCTGCACATATTATGAACAATCAACAATTAATATTCGATAACTTCCATACATTAGGCATTGTTTAAGGTTTCTTTAATCACAAATTTACCAGTTTAAGCCTAAATCATGTACAATTTTAGAAGCTCAGACAATTTCTTGATAACAAGAAAGTATTATGGGGTCTCCCCATTAGAGGGTGCATAGCTACGTTTGTCATATTTTTGAAGAGTAAAACCAAGACACATTAATATGGGATGGATATACCGGTGGGGGGAGGGTATAGAATAAAAATGATTAAAATTAGAAGCAAAATGCTAAGCCTTTTTCGAAGCCTCGCAAGTAACGGTAGTGGGGATTCTAGAATTGTTAGTCCACCCCCTTTTTAAAAATAAAAGAGGAATTTTTGCACCTTAATTTAGAGAGGCCAGCTGCTTGCAGCGATGTGCAAGTAGTTTCGGCGTTTGCTCAGATTACTGTTAGAGTATTTCTCACTTCAAATGAATTTCCTAACAAAGAAAGAGCGGGTTTGATTTCCGCCTAATGTAGGTTGAGTTTTTTATCCGGTTAAAAAACGTCCCTTGTCCACCATGGATGTCAGGTGGTGGCTGGCTACTTCTACATATCACGGTGCCAGTGGCCAATATGTTGATACGCCGTAAAAGAAAAGATACAAAAAAGCCAATGGATATTTTACTGCAACAAGGATATTTTACAAGGTTGGAAATTAAAGATTGATAGACGTTCATTTTCCAGCGTGTTCGTGTTTATATGTATATTTTTGGTACAAGAAAAAGCGAAAACAATTTCAAAGAGAAGAGCATTTTCCCAGCTGACATTTTATTTTTTTCATAAGTGAAGTTTGTCTGAATGAATTTTGTCAAAGAACAAGTTTATCATTTTTGATGTAAGTCGATTTTTTTTTTGTATGGCTATTAGCGCCGACATCCAGGGTGTAGCCAGGAATGTTATCAGCGAGCCCTGAGATGAGAAAATTTCTGGCGCCGGTGGGGATCGAACCCACCATCTCCCGCTTATGAATCTAGCGCGCTAGCCACTAGACCACGGGAGATCCCTTCATTCCTTATTATATTTGTTCAAAAATACGGAAACATCACCCACATCATTGCCAACTAGACCCGTTTAGGTGTAAATAGAGAATACGTAAGCACAACACCAATGCTTATGTCACAAAGCTAAATGAAACAACGGATTCTTGGCTGCTTGCTATTGGTCTGCAATGTGATATCTACCAAGTATATCCATTTTAGTTATATCTCAGTTGTCTACAGTTCTCCTCGTAAACTGTGACAAACTTCGTTTTTGGAAAAAAGTCATTTGTATCAGAAGTCGTATTGTCTAATCTCTGTTTGGAAATGCAAGAGCATATCGTCCTTGTTGGGGGGCTACAATAAATGGATAAACTTCAACAAAAAAAGCTGTTTAACCTCAAACTCTGTGGGTAAAAGTGAAAAGCAGAGCCGATTTCATTAGTTAAAGGAGGATAGGGTAACAAATACAATGTGGTTAATCCGTGAAGGTGGTATCATAAATTCTTAAAGGGTGAAACTAATCCAGTTAGAGGGTTGAGATGAAGTCATGTTTTACCTACCTGGGAACGTTCGCCGGCAAAGTTTTAATTGTTAATGCCTCAGATTAGGAGCCTGATTGGATAGGACTGACCAAACACAAGCTGATTGTAATAATCTCGTTAATCTTCTTGCAAAAGCAAACAAAATTATTCCAATCATATCACGAACTAAAAAAACATATATAACACACTAATACAACGCTAAAAGCAATCTGAAGTTAAATAAAAATGGTACCTACCTTATTTTAGACAGAATATTAATGAATCAATTCATTTTTATATACCATGCTTGTTAATTAGGTCATACAGGTAAAAGGAGTTAAATCGCCTAAAAAGCCATATAGTTAAGAAGTCAAGGGATAGTTGGATCGGGCTAAGAAAAGCATTCAGGTTTTTTTCTAGAAAATATATATTTTTAACGTTTAGACATGCTCGTTGGTAGCATTCTTTAATAAAAAAAATAGGTTGCCGAAACGTTCTTAATAACTCGAGGGCTAACAATTTGCATCTCATTAAAATAACGTTATATGTTCAGTAATGCATAGTGAAATAATTATTTTTAACACCTAAATGCATTGAAGAAATATTAGTTTTCAGCTCATTCTACTTTGAGGAATAATTAATTGTAATATATCTTTCAATGGTCCTCCGCAGAAATTAAATATGCATAAGGACCACCAGTCGTCAATTCCTGTAAATTTTGGTTCTTTATTTGCGGATCAGATTATCCCAACCCAGTCCTTTTCAAGAAAGGAAAAACTAACTGCAGCCTCTTTAGGAAAATTAAACTAATAAGGTTTACCACAAATGATAATAAACGTTCATGCTATTATTTAAATGTGGATTGTACACACGTTTTTTTGGGATGTCATTAACGCAAACTTATGGCGGCTAATATTTTAGAAAACGAATAAACTATTTTAATTCGTATATTTTTTTTAATAATTCCTAGATCCAAAAAAACAACGAGTAGACAGGATTATAGTCACTGTATAATAAAACTTTAATTTAAGCTTCAAAGAGTCCACATACTAATGTAATGAGTTTTATGACGTATTTTTATTCAGAGAGGTTCAAGGAAAGGGGATAATTTTTTTTTTAATTCTTTTATTTACGAGCACCCGCAACTAAGGTGATGTGCTCGAAACAATTATACAGATACATTTCTAGTTGTAATTACAAAAAATACATTGTAAATTCTTAAGACTAACAAACAAAATACATTGGAATAAGACAGTTCATGTAGTTACAAATAAGGTCTGTTTACAATTACTTCGTGAAAGAAGGAGTAAAATAAGAAGTTGTTTAGCACTGTTGTTGATACTGTGAATAAAGCTTATACAAGATTTGATAATGAACAAAATTACTAAGCAACGTAAGAATCGGGAAAACGAGAAAGGCAGTAATTCTTGAGAGGGGAAAATGTATTAGTAACAGAAAAGGTGAATAAATAAGTAGAGAAGAAAAAAAAATAAATAAATATATAAATTAATAAAAAATAATATTACAAAAAAAAATAGCCTGTTGAGCGTTTGGGTATTATTATTATTTCTTATTTCATTATTTCTTATTTTATAGAAAGATTTAACCCACGAGAGAATGGACTTTTATTTGCCATGAAGTACATATTTACAGTTTATTATAAGGGTAAAATGAATTTGCTAGTAAAACAAGATACATAAAATGACAACGAATTCCTGGTTGTTTGGAATAGAACCTTCTGAGCAGTAGTCGAAGAGTAAGTACGTTTTCAGTACATAATTGTATTGACTTATTCAGCCTTATCACTTCATATGTGACTTCAATTAAGAATTATCCGCTTCTGTGTAAGTTGGCTACTGTCAGTTTCCTGTGATTTGTGATGCCTAATCTATCGCATTTCTCCGAGATTTACGGAACCGCGCTGTCAGACTTTGTGTTGTTGACATTTATACCAGTATCAGGTCTGGTAAATCTACGGTTAAATATTTGGGGCGAGGTTAGCTAAGTAGTAGAGCACTGGACAAATCTGCTTGAGGACCTGAGTTCAAATCCTGAGCAAGCACTGAAGATGTTGATCTCGGAGTGTCTTCTTTCATGGGTTGGATTCTGCCTCCCTGACCATCCCTAGGCCAACCCAGCCTTTATAAATTTATTAATGGGTGCCTGCAAAGGTGAAAGTCAGGCGGCCGGAGTATAGTACTGACCACATTATCTCCCTAGTGTGTTGTATGGGCACGAATCAGATACCACTATAGTATCTGCCTCACAAGGCCCTCGTGGTCCGTTACGGACGTGTTTTATTTTTTCATTTTTTATTGAATATTTACTACAATAAAGGTCACTGGGATCAAATTCTTCTCAAGGTTGTAATATATCTACTTTTTTAAGGCAAATTTTAGTGGAATCCTTAATATATACGATTTTGCCACTAGGTGAAATTTCTATACCTGTTTATTTATTCATAAAATACAAACATGGCTAGAGGAAAAAGAAATTTGATAAAATTAACATGAGGAAATATCATAAATAAAAAAAAGAGAAGAAAATAGAGAGAGAAAGAAGAAAAAAGGGGAGGTTTTAGGTTAAAACTGCTAGCGGGTGGTGTGTTAGGGTTGTAGATCGACCTTCTGGCTTCATGTTTCATTCATAACTCCATCCCTTAACTTCTTTCAGCCTCTCAGAATTAGCAAGAACCAAAGGAAAGGGGAATCCTAATTGCTGTTTACTTTCTAGTCTAAGCGCTGAGAAGAATATAAAGTAAACTAATTTATAAGTAGATTCATCTATAGACGATTTGAAATTAACTTTTTAAAATAATCCGAAGAAATGGATAAAGACATTATGAATGGCGGCGCACAGTCCAAACAACATTTCGTCTTTCAAAAATGGCTAAATTCTCTAAATCTTAACCGATTTCAATACATTTTTTTTTTCTTATATGAGTGCTCATAAAATTTATAAGAACTTTGTCTAGCCAGATATTTATTTTTTTCCCCTCATTTATTAAATTACGTGTAAATAATACACGAACTGTTAGAATTGAACATAAAATAATATTTCATTTTTCATCTAACATAATATCAGCACTGATATCGTTTACATTAGACATTCAAACCCTGATTTGACTTGGAAAAAAATCACAATCTATTTTCAAATCAATTTCAATGCAATTTTTAAAAAATAAAAGCTAATAAAATTTAGAACAACTTTGTCTAGCCAGAGTTTTGCTTTTGGTTTCTCTTGTGTATTAAATTCCGAGTAAACAATTCAGGAAATTTTACAATTTAACATAAAACAATATTTGATTTTTCTTCTATCCTCATATCAGCACTGATATCGTTAAATTAAACATTCAAATCCTGATTAGAATTGGAAAAAATTAGACTGACATCTTCAAAACGTTAATTTATCTTAATTTGAAAATGAGTTTAATTGAATTAATATTATTTTTGAATAAATTTTGATTTTTTCCACGTCTAAACATGATTTGAATGTTTCATTTCAACGATACCAGTGCTGTTATTAAGTTAGATGAAAAAGAAAATATTGTTTTATGTTTAATTGTAAAAGTTTGTGAATTATTTAATAAACAAGGGAAAAACAATAATCTGGATAGACAAATTGTTCTAAATTTTATTAGCTTTCATTTAAAAGAAAACATGCATTGAAACCGGTTGATTTAGAAGCTGTAGCTTTTTTTGAAACACGAAGTTTCGTTTGGGTCCACTGTACAGCGAGCAGACACTAAAGATTTTATCTTCTCGCGGCGTTGTTTAAAGCCGGAATAGGTATGTAGGCCAGCCCTGGTCTTCCTCCTCAGTCTTTAATGGGTACATGTATAAGCTGAAAATAACGTCGTCAAAGACAGTCTTAGTGCGGTTTAAGGTCAAGAATCAGATACAACAATACCGTCCTGACATTACCTGCTACGGCTCTGTTGTTCTAATGGTTGTATGAAAACAGATAAATTTATCTGACCGGTACCTTAAATATAAAGTAGAAACAGGATGATAAAACTTTGAGTAACCATCAAGCCCTAAAGGGCGTCCATCTCTATAGAATCAAAATTGGTTTAATGTTTTCGTTCCACCAGGTCTTCAAGCAAGAGAATTACATGTGGTAGAGCAATTGGAAAACAAGAAGTAAGTAAGTCTCGTTAATATGGTGATATCTCATTATGAATTCTTGATTGAAGGGCTAAGAAGGAGAGAGGTTGGTAACACGTGTTTTAGAGGAACTCCGCTTTTAGCCAAGCGAATAATTAGCATCAGCTGTTCCAGGCTGCTTCGTGTCTTGAATACAGCTGACAGCTTCACATGCAAACTCATGTAGCTCTTATGGAAACATGAGTTTTAATATAATAAGTGTATAATTTAATGTCATGCAGGAGCTACATAACTAAGCACATTCCACAGGTGCAAGTAAGATAACCTACATAAGCACAAAATAAAAATGAATAGCTTTGTTGTTTTATATTTTAAATAAGCAACAGGGTCAATAATTATATTTTCATTTAATTTTGTTCTGAAATGAACCCAAACTTCTTATGGAACATTTTTTTCTTTTTTTGCAGCACATATTGATCAGTAGTTAGGCATATTATTTACCGAATTTCCTTCAAAGGAAATAAAAATAACGGACAATACAGAAAAAAACAATAATTTAATTTGGTTCTTAATTCCTAATCATTTTTTTTTTTTTTTTTGCAATACATTGTAATATTTAAGTAAGGACGATGTATATCAAGTTTCAATGAATATAACATTTTGAATGTTGGAGGCATATTATTAATTTTTGGCAAATGCAAGCCACACTACACCTGTACCTATTTTGCTATTAAACGAACTCCTCCAAACGTTTGTTGTGGGGAAGATAAATACTTAGTTTCGAGAAGGAAAAAAAAACAAAACTTGTGCCCACTGCCCGCACACAAATATATTTTAATGGGATCGAGTAAGTATCAAGTAAGTAGATTCGATGAAGTTTAGAAGCGAGTGCCACAATGATATTGCAAATTATATATTACTAAAAAACAATGCTATGTGGACCGTATTCCCCCCCCCTTACCAAAATAAATAAGAGATTTTTGTGCTATGTGGACCGTATTCCCCCCCCCCCTTACCCTGCATCTCCCCCTTAAATAATCCTGCATCTCGAGCTTACTTCACGGGCTTGATTCAGATTTATAGGTATGGTTATGTAATGTTTATTATTTAAGTAATGCAAACCGACTTCTAGGCCATTAGCGCTCACATCCATGGTACAGCTGGGATTTTTCTGCAAGGGCCCTGAAGAGAGAAAAACACTTGCTGCAGGTGGGACTCGAACCCTCATCTCCCGCATGATAATCCAAGGCGTAAGCCACTAGACCACGGGGAGGCCCTGCAGGCCGTATTACCTGAACTTCTAATTCGCGTTATCTGATCGGACACATAAGCGCTTCTCAGCAATAAGGAAGAAACATTAGGCAATGAACTATAAGAAAATGGAAATGGCTTCTTCAATCAATCACTCATTCCAATCAATCAAAAGGAGTAGATAGAAAAACAACAGCCCAGAACTTCCGGTCAAATCAAACGAATAGTTTTTCACTTTTATCCCTTCCGAATTTATTCTCTTTTAATGATGGAAGATGTTTTCGTCCAGAAATAGTTTTGAAATATATTCAACTCATAATATGATTCAAGAAAAAGAACGCAATTATGTTTCCCACATGGAGCATTTCATCCATATATATTAGATGTTAGATATTCTTTATTTTTCTTATTGTGAGTTCCGCAACAGTGGCGGGTTCCTAATTTATTTTTGATTTCATAGATGCAGAAAGTATTCGTAGCAGGGCACGCCGGTTAACAGCTATAAAATATAAATTTTAGAAACTGGAAGACCTGATCCGTCGTTTTCATTTTTATGAAACGTGGATAACTTTCTGTAGGACTCAAAACCCTGGTAGCACTTATCAACTCAATTATTTGATTTTAGGACTTTTATTACATTTACTTCAATTGATACATTCCCCGAATCAAACATGGGGAGATTTTCTAAGGGTTGTATTTTAGGATTTCATTAGTTCAAGAATCACCTCCGAAGACCTTGAGTCAATTCTTGTATAAGAACTCAGAGATATTTTGTATCAGAAAACATAATCAATATAAGCAAAAACGCAAAATGTTGAGTAAAGTCGTATATTTAAAGGTCTGGAATTTGGCTCCAAATGGATTAATCGAGTACGTTGAGGTCTCAAAAATGTGTATACTTTACTACTGAAAAGTAGAACAGTACTGGAAATATTTTATTTTGGTTAACGACTTGAATAAAAAGATTATAGTGTAAAATATCCTACATTTTTTGGGGGGTTAGGCTTACACAAAATGAGCTGGGGTTTTTTGGCCTCGGATTGGGGGGAAAAAACATGTAGTAAGCATCGTCTGCTCTCTGGGTCTGATCATTTTTTGGCTGTGTAATAAACCTATTTTTTAACCTATTTCGCACATTCAGACTCCGTACATTAATATAGCGAAGATATTTTTTTCATTTAATTAAAAAAAAAAATAGACTCTTCATCTACTTACTGCTTACAAAAAAAAGAGAAGGGCCCAGTGAAGTAGTGAATAAGATTTTGATACATATGCGAGCGTGATGTAGCACTAATAAGCGTGAAATCTCAGCGGTTGTGTGAGATCACGTAGCACCGTCCTTGCTCTATTTTTCCCTTCCGTGCCTCAGACGCACACATAGGGATCCATTATACTCCAGGGACGACCGTCTTGGACTTCTCGCCTCCCATCAACACGGGCTGTCAGTACTGAGTCTGAGTACTCCTCCCTATAAACGGGGGCACATTAAGACCTCTCTAAGGCTAAAAGGTTTTCACTTTGGACGGAACCACTTAAATTGAAGCACGAAGGGGAGATATAACAATACCTTATGGGAGAGAAGTTCCATTCTATGAGCGTGATAATGTGTTATTATTTTAGTGTAAATATATAAATTCGCATTCTAAACGTTGTTTTAATAAAGCTACGCTGATACTATTCCGAAATATCTCACAGAAATAAACTCAAAGCTGACTTTTATTGTCCCGATTTTAATTTTCAATGAGATGTAGATACGTAGCCGTCAAATTCAGGGGAATAGTTAAGATTCGCTTAAGAACAACTATGTGATTTTCGTAAAAATCTGAATTGATAACGTTTCGGTATGCTCACGAAGGCGACCACTGGAAAGATTGCTAGATTATCTACATCAAAAGGCACAGAAATCATTTTTAATGAGGCGACCTCAAATTGAAAAAAAAGTGGATAAAACTTCAAAATTGTAAGTTTTGTTCTCTTGGGTCCTTGTCTCTTTTTACCTCACTTTTTAATTACATCCAACCGTAAAATGAGCATTTTAGCAATACAAGGTAAGAGAGTGAGAAAGATATTGGTTAGGGATGGTTTAAAACTTGAGTGCACACTAAATATTTTATATTCTAGTGTCGGCTTGAATTCCGCGTCCCAGGCCGTCCACCCAGCCCTTAATTTAATGTAACAAGTACCGACAAGAGAATAAATCTGGCGGCCGGAGCATAGCTCTGACCACAGTACCTATCCAGTGTACCATATAGTCAAGAATCAGATACCTCTACAGTATCTGCCCCTCTGGGACGTCGTGGCGTTGTAGGGGTTACACTCACATAAAGTACATTTTGGTGAATACAAATAAAGAATACTATAATTTAACAGTAACTTAATTTTTAAACAAGAGAGAAATTAACAAAAGTAAAATAAAACAAGCAACTACCTTAATAAGAAAATAACAAAACCTAGGAATGAAGCCAGTGAAGTTGTAATATCTTTAATCTTTCGCCGCCCTTGTAAGGTGAAGTTGCCCTGAAAAAGCGGCCAAGGAGAATACATTTGGTAGTTGCCGTTGAAGCAATTTCAGGCCTTGCTGCGGCAGAAAAATATAAACAGTAGTACAATACACTCATTCCACCTTTGTCATCCTTTTTCCGATTGTTGTTAACCCTCGTACCGGGCCCCGCAACGCTTAAACTTCAAAGAAATTCCGATCTCTTTCTCTCTCTTTCTCCCTCAACTCAACAATTCCGTATTTCCTTTGCTCCCCGAAAACAGAGTGGATCCCTTTCGTCTCATTTCAACCATTAGCCAATTGTTTTTATATCCAATTCATTTTAAGGGCAGGTAAAATAACCTAAAGAACGTTTTTAAAAACCTAAAACAATTATTACCGTCTTCTAACTAAACCGTGGGGAACAAACTCCATCAGAGCGATGCAGAAAAAAAGTCCGTCACGCAGGAGCTGCATAACTAAGCACTTTCCTCAGAATTTGGGTAGTGTAGACTGCTTTCCAGAACAATTTGCTTAAAATATCCTACATAAATAAAATAAAAACGTGAATAGTTCTCATTTTGTAATGAGTAACTGATCAATTATTAATTTGCTTCCTGAGTTATGTTTACACATGGTACCTACTACACTAAGTAATAAATACAAAAATCCTCATATTATCGTATTTTGATCTAACGCAGGAACAGGATACAGTCCCTCTAGTGGTAGAAAGCGCTCCTTGCGGCGGCTTTGTGAACCTACGTCTGCCGGTTTTTCTATTCAAATATATTACAAATTAAACCCCCGCTTTCCGATTGACCGATTCAGCTCATTTTTACAACACTTCTTTCTTATGCGTTACCCGCGACGTATACCGCGTTTCGTTACAATACAGCAGAAATTACGACCGGTATGAGTATATTAGGAATTTGGGTCCGGAGTAAACCCCCCCTTCTAATGAACCGATTTAGTTTATTTTTACAACACATATTTACCTGTAGATTACCACTACGAATACCGAGTTTCGTCGAAATATACTAAAAATCACGGCTGGTAGTGGCGAATTGGTATTGTGGGTCTGGAGTAAACCCCCCCTCCTAATGAACCGATTTCGTTTATTTTTACAACATATATTTACCTGTGGATTAGCACTACGAATACCGAGTTTCGTCGAAATATACCAAAAATCACGGCTGGTAGTAGCGAATTGGTATTGTGGGTCCGGAGTAAACCCCCCCCTTCTAATGAACCGATTTAGTTCATTTTTATATCTCACTTTTCTCTCTATATTAACACTACGAATACCAAGTTTCGTTGAAATATAACAAATATTACGGCTGACATAGTCAAATAAGTGTTTTGGGTTCGGGGTACACCCCCCCTTCCGGTGGACCGACTTTGGTGGTTAACGAACTCGTTCAATCGTTTGCTAATTGAATGCTATATACCAAGTTTCGTGACGAAAAAACAAAAACTCTGGCCGCTATCGTGTTAACAGACACATATATATATATGCATATATATATATTTATATATAGATATATATAAATTTTAACGGGGGTCATTTTCGGTGTCTACTAGGTAGGATCGATAAAGATTTGAAGAAATTTTTCAAAAATTCCGTCATGAGTCCAACCTCAATAGCTACTTTCCTTCGGAGGAAAGTGCTAATAACTATGCCTTAATACGCCAGTAATTCAAATTTATACAATTAAGAAATAAATCAGCACCTAATTAATAATAAATGTTTTAAAATATGTTTTATTGTTACATATTGATTTCTTTATTCCTTATTACATTCTATAGACAAATACATCTAGTAATATGATACTCGTTGTTATCCTCGATTAACGTCAGAAGGACGCTTAGATAACGTTGAAGGGGGCTCCCTTCTTGCCCGACGAGTGGCTGGAGTCGAATAGAGATTGTTGAGCCACAGACATTCACGCACTTAAAGGAAGAGAGAGCCATAGCTAAGAGTTCACTTGGTCACTGCAGCAGATCTCTGGGCCACTGCCTTCTGAGTCGCCTAGGCAAAGAGAGTTAATGGGTCACCCATTAACTCTCTTCCAGCGTCACGCTGGTATAGGGAGAAGACTTTGATTTGTGGAAAGTTTAGGGTGAAAACGCTGGAATTTGGAAAGTATAACACCTTTAACAAGTGGGATATTGAGGTCTTTATGGAGGATGAGGTTGGAAACGTAGAACGGAGCATTGACTTTGGATTGCATTGTTTGGAGGCGTCTCATGTTCGATGTTTTCGATGATGTTCGATCTGATCCGTAAGTCCAAATTGGTTGCAGTAGTGATTTGTAAAGGATCACTTTGTTTTCATTACTTAAAATTAAAAAAAATAAAATAAAACTTTATATTTAAGAATCCATTTTAACTTTAGCGAGTTATCATTTGTCTTTTAAAGGTAAAATAACAATTAACATGATATATCAACCGATATCGATTAGATAAGACACCTGTTGTTCGAAAGTAAAGACAACTCACCAATATTCTGCTATTATTTAAATATTGAAAGCTCACCTGAAACAAAATAAATAAAAAACTATTAAGATCATGTTAATTAAAGAAACATATCATATTAATTATAATTAAATAATACATTCTACGAGTTTATATTAAATAGGATACGACCACATTATATCATACAATTTCTTTTAACACATTCACTATCTTCATAAATTGCGAAATCTTACCCCTGTGCCCACTGCCTCCTTGGGCAATAGGGGTTGGACACGCCAGGAGTGTCGGGGCACCTACGGAATTCCATGATGGATACAGCTGGCGTGTCGTAGGCACTGAACGTCTTAACTACCAACATTTTCAGGTGTTCATTACATTATGTAAGTCCTCCTTGTTTTACAGCCCTAAAAATTTTATTTAACAATAAAAGTCATTTCAACCTTCGCATCACTAACAGTCAACGATCTCCTCTCAATAATAAAAATGGTGGTCTTTTTTTCTACATCATTATGTGCCCATACCTCATATATACAAACAAAAAAAAACATAACTGAACGTGATAGGCAAATATGGCGATCATTTTTGGATTCAGAACACTAGAAAACATAAAATTCATCTAAAAGATTCCATACAGCTGATTGAAGACCTGTGTCATTTAGTAGTCTACAACATTGTAGTTATATGAATAGCACATATTATCATCTGTATCTAGTTGTTAGTACACCACCAAGATATATAAATTATTTATCCATTTGTGAGTGGTGCAGAAGTATCTACTACTAGTAGCCAGGAAGAGGGTGGCGTAGAAATAAAGGAGATAGAAGAAATGGGAGCAGTATTCAAAAATCACTTAGCCCGTTCATTCATTTTATCTGCTACCCACTCTCTAGCACTCATGTACTTATCGCTTTCCGATCCCATCAGTAAACCATTCTTATTGTTATATCAGTGATAACTGTTCCACGTCGGCCATTAGCGAGTTCCCTACATATATGGATGTTAATGTTGGAAAGGGAGGATTTATTTATACATTAAATGAGATGAAAATATCTATTGATTCCGGAGGGGAGAAGCATAATATTATACAAGAATCGCATGTAGATGACAATAAAAAATAGAGAGGAAAAATTTAGTTCTATCAGTTTTTGTTCTAGAAACAAGCAGTTCTAAAGATTACTTGTGTGTAAGTCATGCGGTATGCGTGTATATATATAAATCTATACATATAATAAAATTTTAACGGATTGCTGTCCGTACATGAAATATATATGGGAAAAATACCATTGGAGGCCTTTATCAGCGCAATAGTACCCAAAACAATGATTTTTAATATTTTTGTCAGACACTCTATACACACCAGGGTTTAACAATCCCTAAGGGGTGCTAAGTGGTTCTGTCACGTTTCCTAGCACCCTAGCACCCTGTCAGCTTGATCCCCGATGGCTATACGTTTAATATCGAGTATAGAGAAACATTCTTGTAAAGTAGATTTTTCTTTAAATACCCATACAACGGTGTTCCCATCCAAAATAAACCAAAAGATATATCCAAAAATGCTGCTCTAAGTCACTTAATAATATACTCCCAATATATTGCATACAAAATAATTAATACATACTTTAAACGAAGTTGCCATTTTAATTGCAAGGAATATCATATCACTTCTACTATATTAGCATTTTCAGTTCTTATAAGTTCTTCTGTAACTTTTATGCTGTTTTTTTTTTTTTAGTATGACTTGTTTCGCTTATATTTAGCAAATTCATCCCTATTTCTCTGGCGGAAAGGGAGTTTGGACTGAATAATGAATCTCCTTTAAAACTTTATAAAAGAATGTTGGATTTTCCGTTGAGATACTCTTCAACATTGTTCAACTCTTTTTAAAATGAGGCATGACCCTTTTAACAAGCATAAAGAATTGTTTTTATGCTTCTTTTTATTTATTTATTTTTTGCCTGATGTTTTAACTACTTTTTATATTTTTTTTTCTTTTGCCGACTTGTTTTTCTCCGCGTCACTCAGATTCTGTGTTTTTCTTCTTAGGCTATATTTGAATATTTTCAGATCCTAAGAACCACGTTATCAAATAGAATTCATGATCTATCTAATGTCGTTCTGATCGTTCCATCAAAGTAAATTACGATGTAGGTAAAAAAAAAAGAAGGTCTTTGTCTAGTAGAAGTGTTTTTTAATCAGAAAAACGGAAACAGCATATTTTAATCAGTGACTTCATTACTGCTGATAGGAACTGTGGAAACGCTGTTCTATATATATAATTACATTATATCGATATTAATTGTTTATGTTTACATTATACATAATTAATGTCTATATATGTACTTATATTACACATTAATATTATTATAACATTATTTATGTTATTATTTTTCGGTACGGAATATTAATAAGTATTTTACGCTGCAATTTGTTCGTAGTAAAAAAAATTAATTTGTCTCTGGACTATTTATGTTTAGATTTAGTTGAAGTTTGAAGTAAATTCGTGTGATGTTAGTCAAGTCATGTTGACAGTATGTTTCATTAGAGTATATAGCACAAGTATTTCTAAAGTGACACATCTCAAAATAAAACTCAATTGAAAATGTGTCACTCTTGCCTATGTAGGGGCCTTAGGATTAAGACAAGAAGAGTGACACAAGTGTCTTCTGGTGTACAAGCTCTGAAGCTCTAGGTACATACAACTTTGATGGTTGATAAAGATATATTTACTATGTCTTTCACAGTCATGACTATGACGGTTTGAATAAAACCGATTTTTGAGTTGTGTCACTTTAGAAATACTCGTGCGATATATCAACACATGACTTGTCTAACATCACACGAAATTACTACAAACTTTAGCTAAGTCTAAACATAAATAGTAGGTACAGAGACAAATTATTTTTTTTTTTTAATATGAACAAAATTGCAGTTGGGCTACGATTGACCGACTTGGTGGCTTGTCAGTGCCATGTTAGGGTTGAATATGGGATATTGATTAGCCATTCGAATGTAGGCTATAGAGCCCCATCAATGGTAGTATTTTCTCTATTTCTGTCTATATTTTTCACAACTATTTACTATTTTCTATTTTGTTTCGTTCGAACGTATAATATATTTCTTTTATAAGATGAATAAGAGATTTAATGAATAGTGCATTCCTAGTTTCCGAGAAGACTTATCTAACTGTGACTACTGTCCACGATACGAAGCATATGAATATATATATATATACATATATATATATATATATATATATATATATATATATATATATATATATATATCCCTTATCCGGCGTTCTCTTATCCGTCGCTCTCCCTAATCCGGCGGTCTCCGAGAGGAATGAGTTCCTCGAAAATCTTCCCTACTAGCTAGCCAATTATTTTTTCGGAGTATTTCATTAAATAGAAGTGAAGGAAGGCATATATGTTTTTATATACACCTGCAAGGATTTATATCTTTTGAAATTATAATATAATTAGGTGCCTAAATTTTACTTAAATATGCAAATAAATAAATGGTAGATATTATTATATCCTCAAATAATAAGGTTTTTCAAATACATAAGTGAGCGCTTTTAACTGAATTCTCTAAACCGGCGTTTTCTCTGATCCGACTGTACCCCGGTCCCGACGACACCGGATTAGGGAGTGTCTACTATACATGTATATTATGCATACTCCACGGCGAACGCCCCATTTTAAAGAAAGTTAGTACAAATATTCTTTATCGCATTCAAGGAGTCAATTTTGTGTTTTACTGGCAAACTTGTACTTTGGCTGTGTGAGGTTATACCTCGGAAGATCTGAGGGTTTGTCAAGGATGCAGGGTTACTATAGGTGAACCAGGAGATTATAATAGCGAGACAATAGATTCTAGGTCGAGTTGCTTTCACCTTGAGGGCATGATACGGTTTTATCTTTTCGTATATTTAATTTTGATTTATCTCGAAAACGGTTAGCAAATCGTACTAAGTGGAAGGTTATCATTCGATCTCCTAATAAATATGCAACGATAATGATTACAATGCAACATTAGATAAAATATTTAAATAAATAAAAGACAGTGTTTAAATGTAATGATTTCTCTTCTTTCACTCTGAAAAGTGGTGATTTTCATATTCGTTAGCTTGCTTTTGTATCGACGATGTGTTCTAAATAATTTCTTGCGTCGCATGTGTTTTACGTTGGGTGCTGGAGGTGTTTTAGTTGGTAGTTGTGGGTCAGTGCTATTTGCCCTATTCTCAGTCCGGTCAAAACCGGCGTATCGTACGATTGTGGCGTATCGTTCAGCTGTAGTCCAATTGTCTATGCTCTTTTTGATGGTGGGTTAAATTTCAATACCTGTGATTTGTATATGATGAAGTGTTTGGAATATCTCCGCATGTCTTCCTTTGTGGCATCATGGGCTGTTCCTACATCGTCTGTTCGGGTAGCATAAGGTTGTTGGTTTGCGCGTTTTTGAGGCTGGTTCGACAATGAGATTCCGATATTTAATCATTCATTATTGATAATTATTTAATTATTAGATACAGTTTTTATTGAAACATGCAGTAATCATCTTCACTTAAATATTTAGCTTTGTTCTTTTTACTATTTAATATAACTGTTCTGAATCAGACATTCGTAGCAACAAATACTTTTTAAAATGTATCTAGTAACAAGACCTAAAAATTTGCGCTGTGAACGTAAGAGAGGAAATACATATCCTTCATTATGAACATAATATTCAAGAGTGGTGTAAAAAATGGAGAATCAAGGTGAATGAGGAAAAATGTCATCACATCACCTTCACCCTCCGGCCCAGTTCCTGTCCACGAGTACACTTCAACAACGTCCCATTACCCTCGTCTGATACAGTTCACTACCTCGGACTACACTTGGACTCCCGACTTACCTAGAAACATCACTTAACACTTAAAAGACAAGAACTTAACAGACGATTTGGACAACTCTATAGACTGTTGAACCGCAAATCACATTTAAGTACTGAAAACAAACTGATAATTTACAAATCACTACTGCAACCCATTTGGACATACGGTTCAGAACTATGGGGAACTGCGAAAACATCGAACATCAGACGCATTCAAACATTCCAATCCAATGTCCTAAGAACACTAGTCGATGCTCCCTTCTACGTTTCCAACCTCAACCTCCATAAAGACCTCAATATCCCACTCGTTAGAGATTTTGTATTATCCAGATTCCAACGTTTCCATCCTAAACTTTCCACTCATCAAAAAATTCTGAAGTCCTCTCCCTATCAAGTGTCACCCACCCACTCTCTCCACCGAGGCGACTCAAAAGACATTGGCCTAGAGATCTGCTGCAGTGACCAAGTGAAGTGTTAGCAATGGCTTTCTCTTTATTCAAGTGCGACAATTTTCTGTGGCTCACCGATCTCTCTTGGACTCCAGCCACTGGTCGGAGCAGAAGGGAGCTTGTGTAGGCACCTCTCAACGTCATCTGAGCGTCTTTCTGACGTTAATCGGGGATGAAGTTGGGAGGCCTTGAGCACAGAACCTTCATATTGTATCATATATCATATTAGCAGATGTATTTATATACAGGATGTAATAATCAATAAAGAAATATATATATATAAAACAAAATTAACACAATGAACCTATGCAAGATAATGATTAAAATTATATGGAATAATATTTGCTCTAAAAGTTCAATAAAGACAATCTTTCAAAATACATTTCCCTAAAAAAAAATAATTCAATAGGACATTTATTAAAGCATGGGGAAAAAAGAAACTGGTAATATTTAAGGAGAGAAAGTGTACTAATTTAAATTCTTGGAAGGTAGGATTTACGTCAATATCGTTAGAAGGAATCGTTCATCCGGGAGGAGGGGTAGAAAAAAATTGGTCCGAGGAAAGGCAGAGGAGAAAGGTAAATATAAACTAAACCTATGTTTGGGTAAGGACTTTAAGGTAATCCGGCATAGGAAGGGGAGAGCTTACCTTGTTCGGCCTCTTCAAACCGAACAGGGTCTCTGATCTACAAATACTCCAGCAGTCTCTTTCAAATCTAACCGGCACAAAAATCATTACATTAACTTTAGATTGATTCTAACAGAAAAAATATTTGCCCCTACGAATAAGGCATGCGACAGCAAACTCCGGCATATCAAATAAACCAGGAATATATTCAGAATTCGTTCTCAATTGAAGAATGAAAAGTCATAAAAAAATATATTTTTATTTCTTTGGATACGGTTTGACTAGCACTGACCACATTATCTCCTTTGTGTGCTGTATGTTTAAGTATCAGATAGCAGTATCTGACCCCTTTTGAATGTCTACAGTTCGTGAATAATCGCCGATGTTGCAGTGAATTAAATATAAATAACATTATAAAAATTAATCAGGTAACTCCCTTATGTCAGAAATCAGAGACATAATTTAAGAAATTGAGTTTTTGGTGGTATGGTATAGTCAGAAAGTAAATACATGTTTCAGTGCAGAAACAACCTGTGTTCCATGATCGAAATGCTGTTTGATAACCGTGTAAATAATCCGTTTATTTCATAAAGAACCCAAGTGTCGTCACGTAATTAAAAATATACCAGGTATTACATAGTGCAGTTTTTGTTGTAGATCCCAATAAACAAACTATTGGCTACGAAGACTTTAATGAAATTATCATCCAGTGGCCAACAACTGAGAAAGTATGTGTCAAGGACATGCCAGAGGCTGAGTAAGGTCAGAAAGTTTCATTTTGTACAAATTTGTATTTTTAACCTTTATAAATTATGCCTAATAAAGTATTTAGGGCGTCAGTTAATTGCCTTTAACTTAAAAACAGGTAATAATCAAAGATTGACTAAATATACATACATTCCTTACTAAAATACATTGGATAACCTCATTTATTGCAGATAACACTTAACTGGAAACTTTTTTAGAAAACAAATTTTTTCATGATTACAAAACAGTTATAGCACACAAAAGTTTCAATTAAAAAATATCAGAAGGTCACACTAGATCATAACAAAGGTAACCAAAACGTTCCTTTAAACTTTTCAAGAGTTTAAGAAAGAGCCCTTTGGTGGCTTCTGCAAGAACCAATTCATTGTTTTTCGTCTGATTTGAACAAAAAATACACATAAAGAGAAGAAAAACTATGGGATTTTGAATTGTTATTGGAATAACAGGAATCGCCCGGAATCAACATGAGAACAAAAAGGCCAACAACATTTATATATATATATATATATATATATATATATATATATATATATATAAATGTAGCCTCCATGAAACGGGACAGTTCTCTATAGCCCTGAAGAAGGCTTGTATACCAAGCCGAAACGTTCGCGTTGATAAAATACATTTTAACTATAAAATGTGGTTTTATTGAATAATATATATATATATATATATATATATATATATATATATATATATATATATATATATAAATAAATATAAGTGTGAAAAGAGCCTGAAGAGAAGGCATTGCCTAGACGTAGATAAACCGCAGAGAATAGAGACACACGATAAGGAAATCACCACACCTCGTTGTAATTACCCGCTCTCTCAACCACCCCCAGTACTCTAACAAGCAGTCTTAATAACCTCCATAGACTGTTATAATGAAAACCAAGGGGAGGTCTTACAAACAACGCTTCTATCTCCTTCTTTCTCTCGTTTCTACAGGGGTTAGCCATTCTAGCACGTTATCCAGTTGGAGGATATCGTTAGATCTTATCAAGACGCTAACAGCAAAGAGAAAAGGTAAAATGCAATAGCAGTAAAACTCACTATGCTTCTTAGGAAAGCAGTTTTCTGTCAAACAATATTCAGAAGTCTAGCAGCAAAGCTCAACTGAAAAAAACACCTGAAGTCCTAGACCTGAAATACCTGGACTTAGAAATGGGTCTAAGTCCCGAAAAAGTTTCGCAAAAAATAAAACATTTGTGAAAATCCTAGACTTTCATTCACCACTAAGAACATGATTAATTATATTATACCTGTAAAACGTACTGAAATATGAATTATATATATTGTTGACTTACTACTCATATTTGATGATTTTACTTTATAATTTCTTTGTAATCATTATTTTCTATAAATAACAGAACCAGATCCCTGTTAAATGTAATTGTAATTTTCAAAATATAGTAAATATTCATTCATTCAAAATTGGCGCTAGAACTTAAGTAACTAGAATTAATAACAGTTATAAATTTGTATCTGATATCAGGAACGGATTATAATTTTCTTCTTAATAAATAAATGATTATATAGTATATATATATATATATATATATATATATATATATATAATGAATCTAACGGAACAGTAAAATAACAAAGAAAAGACCCTCAAATGGAGGGAAATAGTACACTTTGGCCGTACAAACAAACTTAAGGGCCCAAAATGTACTGCAATTGTAAACAAGAAAATACATTGAGGGACATTCAAATATCGCGACTTGCAGAGCAGAATCTACACATAATAACGGGACAATACATTTAAACATTCACCCATTGTGTTACACTTACGAAACGCCCACCAATAGTACTGGAAGTTTGAATCGCCACTTAGGTAACCTCAGGGCCCTCTGTGTGCAGTACCGCCCAATTTGAACGGAATGAGACAGAGCGGGGTTAAGGGCGGAGGGTACAAAGACAACATCACGTTTGTAATTCCCGCACTAAGCTCTGGAAATTAATCTCTAATCGTCCCCACGGTCCTGGATAACAGAAGCGAAGAAAATACATTACTCTGTAAGCATGTATAGAATTGTATTCCATTCATTGTTAAATGTTAGTTTTACGCATAAGGTACTTTAGGAAGACGGGTGTGACATTTTGATGGAGTTAGGATTATAAAGAAAGAAAATAATATGGTTAAGCGTAAGATCAAAGAAAATATACACATAATAAAAGAGAAGTGAATAAAAAAAAACAGAATCAGTCGATAGGGTCACTTTTCAATTATTAGAAAAATATCTCAAATAGAGGCTACAACCCTAGTACTGTTTCATTCCTAATTTGCGGAAATTTTCAATAAATAATAATTACGTGGTTTTATTGGCTGCATATAATATTTCTTGAATGGGTTATTATTTAGCATCATCGATGATGTAGCATGAATCTCCATGAAAAAAGATATAATGTTCAACAATTTATGCTCCTAACTTCAACATGAATGGCTCAATGACGCCCACCAAAGTATATTTTTCTTTATTAAAATGAAGAAAGAATATTGACAAGTATACTTTACATAAGCTATTTAATAAACAACAGCCCGAGGTTAACCCATTGCTTTTATGTAGATTAGGAAGTTCCTTTAGGAAAAAACACTTCAAGTAACAACAGGTTGCTTTAAAGAATCGACAAGAAACACCTTTTCCTTTCTTTAGAAACCACTTTTATTAAAAAATAGTAAGAAAAAAAAGCCAAAAAAGTTGCTGATTCTAAGTAATGGCAAAAATTAATTAAAATTAAAGTTTGCTATTTTATAGAATAACAAGTCTATTTAGAACACGAATGTAAAATTCATTGATATATTATTTCATGATTTGTGAAAAATATTATTATATAAAACTACAATAATAATAATATTAAATTCATTTTGATAGTAATAACATTACAATATTACAATATCCAGCATATTACGGCGGGCTGTAAGATCCTTGCGGGATCTTATTATCTTCAACGACATAAAAACGTGAAAATTCGTAGAAAAATTTGAGTTGTTGATTGGTGAGGTCCCTCAATACCACTACAAAGACTTTTATAGAAAGGTATAATTAAAATGTACAGGGATGAAGCAATGTTAACGGACCGAACTGACACAGGGAATAAGACAGCTGATATTATTGATATAACATTCCGCAATGACAAGAATATTCGGAAATCTTATGTCGAGAAGCTCCGTAAGCTCGAGTAACGTAATGTTTATCATTTAAGCGAATGAATGAATGAAATACCCTTTTCTTTTTCGTCAAGTAATATTTACAATTAGCCAACAAGTTTAATTTTGCTAACTAAATAATTATGAAATCAAATAAAACATTTAAATAAATAACAACAACAAATGTTTATGAAGGCCTTCCTTCTCAGGAGTAGTAGTCTGCACTTCCCTGGGGACCAGCCTATAGGGAAGCG
Source organism: Gonocerus acuteangulatus (assembly GCA_946811695.1). Taxonomy (NCBI): domain Eukaryota; kingdom Metazoa; phylum Arthropoda; class Insecta; order Hemiptera; family Coreidae; genus Gonocerus; species Gonocerus acuteangulatus. The sequence continues at coordinate 107,683,543 of OX328124.1, read as the reverse complement.
GATGTAACCATGATCTCTGATTCTTTACTTGTTCAGGCCTTACGATCCGTCGCCAAATGTAACAAAAATTTAAAAATCTTAGTTGAGATGAATTTCAAAGATGTAGAAAATATTGAATCTCACTTTTCTAAGTACCCACAAAAAAAATGAGCTACAAAAATATTTGTTCCACTTTTCTCAAAAACAGTTACATCGCTTTAAAAACGGTTCCATTCGTTTTCTTACGTTAAGAAACCTATAAAACAAGTACCTGGAAGAATATGAACCCAAAAACGTAAGCGTTACGATTTTTTTCGCGCGAATTTCACACCAAACCCCATCTTTCGGTTGACGGATTCTGCTGGTTCACGAATTTGACTTTATAAATAAGACAAAAGATTTCATCACGAAATGTCATGAAAATCGGACCATTTTTGTCCCACCTAGAGAGCGAACGGACAATATGTCAATATGACTATATGTATATATATGTGTATATATATGTGTGTGTATATATATATATATATATATTATACTTAAAAAAGTGGGTTTCCTCTTTACATGAGGCCCAAAATACAATATTCAACAACGGTATAAATTTAACTAACCAACCTATATTTTCGTGATCTATGGGGCCTGAATTTTCTAGTCAGCACTTCTGATTGCATCATGGGGTCAACTTCATAATCGGGTTTCCTCCTTATGTAGGGAGGGAGAAACCGCGCTAAAAACCAATTCACTATATCAGAGAAAAAAATTATGCATAGGTTTTATTTCATTTTGTTTTTCCTATATTGCAAAATTGTGAGCTAAATATTGTTACAACATAGAATAATACTTAACAAAAAGTGTATCTGGCATCCGGAACAGATTGTTGTATTCTTTTAAATAAATAAATAAATTTGAAAAAAAAAATACACATATTTAGATCATTTCAAATAAATTAATCTTCGTGTTGGCTAATTTAATTTTTCTGATAAACTATAAATAAGCGGTAGAGAGGTCAAGGAAAATGGACGTTCTACGAAACAATGTGATATTAGTGAGTGATAAGGGGCAATTCTAGAATTGCATTGATGCAAATTCTGTTGTTAATATTGTTATGATCTAAGTGTATTTTAATTTTATTTCAACAAGTTTGTAACAGACAATCTATTAGAAAAACCAAGGATTTCATAATTATTAAAGAAGTCAGATTAATCTCTCTCTCTCTCGCACCTTTATATATGTGTGTATATATATATATATATATATATATATATATATATATAAATATATAAAGGTTCGAGAGAGAGAGATATAAATATTTTAAAAAATTGCAAAAGCTTTTTATGAAAGAAGTTAAGCACATTATTAATACTCGTCTAATTCCATATTGAAAGAATATAAAATCAAGCACATATTGCATAAGCATTTAGTAGTACTTCATGAAAATATATATATATAATCTGAAGATCTGCAGTGAAATCAAATGAAAATAAACGGAGAGTATTTATTTTTTTAGGTCATAAATCCCCATTAAAAATTATTTTTCCAATAAACGGATGATAAATCCTAGCGAGTTTGAAGTTCTATTTCCACTTTCATCTTTATTCAATATTTCATGAAAATGTCGTGTTTAAATAGTCATGAAATCCCAGTTCCAAACCAAGCGATTAAAATTCATATTCACCATCATAAAAAGTACATGAGCTTTTTCCTTCGTTTACTCCGTAAAAGTGGTTATTTACTATAAAAACTGTGCGACTAAAAAAAAGTATAATAACATCTAAAACTCCCCCGAAATTTTTAATACATGTATCGAAGGCTTTAAGCATTCCTTGTCAGACTTAATTAATTTTGATATAAGGCTGATCAAAGATTTTAGTGGTCATTACAAATAAACATTTTGTAAATGTGAGTAATTGTTTATATGTAAAAACGTTGCCCAATTATAGCCGGAAAATCTTCGGAGAAACTCTTATAACAATTATTAATTTAAGCGTAAATCGAAACATTCCCGGAAAATATATTTATTTTACATGAGAATAGAATTTCTTTTTTGTACTTCTTTCACTCATAATTCCGAAATTATTCTGGCGAGAGATTTTCCTAAAAGATTCGCTATGAAATTTCTTTTACAGAAATGATAAAATGGCTTCTTTGCACCAATAAGTATTAAAAAAAATTGGTAAAAACTAGACATTTCTACACAAGTTTCAGAGATATAAGCGAAAGAATTACAGAAAAAAAGTTATGTTCCAGGAATTTTTCGATGTTATGTTACAGGAGTTTTTCGATTTACTAATACATTAATTATTGTCATAAGATTGGTCCTCAAAATATTACATGCGATGTTCTATTATAAGTTATATAATTTGACCTAATATATTCAGTGGACATTTTTTTAAAAATGTGTCTAAAGTTGATACAACTTGGTTTACTTACATGATAAGTGAACCAAATTGAAAAAAAAAAAAAAAAAAAAAATGGCTTTAGAAGATCTCGTAATTATCGATGCGGTAGCGTGAGATTATATACGTACATCGCCATTTATAGATAGGCAACCATTTACGAGCAACGAATGAAAAAATGGAGCCAAGTCCGCAAATCGTGATAATTCAGAAGAAGGGCTGGAAGTAGAGTCGGAGAGGACCGAAAAAGCGTGTTTGGTAGCAAGAAATTGGTAAGATACAGCCAAACCGGAGAGGTTGTGGCGAAATAGAAGTGACGTTAAGCTAGACAGAGACTTCGGGCTCTGGACAAATATCTGCTCTGAGACTTCTGCATGCAGTTCCAGTAAAATATCGCATTTTTACAAAAAATCTGTAAAAAAAAAATCACAGAACGCATGATTTCTATTATTACCATTAAATAAAGAAGAAGAGTTTTCGCAACTCTGCAACCGGAAAGCAAATAGATAAGCGAATGTGTGGCCAAACAATCGACTACATATTTCTGTAGAACGAAGTATCCACAATACTCACAATATAACATATACTGACAACAATCAACTTCTACACTACTCTTTTATTACATGTTTCGCGTTCCTATGACACCTCTCAAGGAGCACTTAAAATAATGTACAATTAGAGCCTACGCCACCGAGAATCTTCCGCATCGGGACAACTTTTAAGAAAGAGAGTTAAACAACATGCCAAAAACCTTGACGAGACGGACAATAAAACTGCGTTGGTGGATCATGATATACAAAATAGCCACACTTTTAACTTTTACACAGTTAAAATATTAGATCAAGAAAAAAAATCAAACGAATAATAAAAGAAAATATACAGTAATTAAAAACAGGAAAATGACAAGTAATAAAAAAAAACATAAATCAGATACCTAGATAACATATTTTTTTATTTAATAAACAAGACAACTTAAAATGGATTCATTTATTAAATGACAGACTTCTTTTGGAAAATCGACATTTACCCTAAAACTATCGATTTTAAACAGCTGATGCGCAGTGGACATGATTGATCTTATCAGTCTAGACGTGGCCCTACCTGCGGAAGGTCTCGGTAGTGTAGCCTGTAATTGTACATAAGTTTAAGAGGTCTTGAAGAGGCGCCATAGGAACATGAAACATGTAGAGCACAAAGAGTATTGTAGAACGTGAGAGTTTTTGTACGAATTTGACTTCTGCCACACATAAATATATTAGAAAAATGGGGTCACAACCTTATAATATAAACATTTTTTTTATCAATTAATTTTGTTTTATTATTTCTTTTAACGACTAACGTTTTTATTGCGCTGATATAGTGCAAGTAGAAAAAGTGTAAAAATGATAATTTATTACGCAATTTCAGTTTTCACTGTTAGCACTTTCCTCCGAAGGAAAGTAGCTATTGACGTTGCACTCATGACGGAATTTTTGAAAAATTTCTTCGAGTCTTTATCGATCCTACCTAGAAGACACCGAAAATGACCCCCATTCAAATTTATATATATATATATATATATATATATATATATATGTAGTTATATGTGTCCGATAACACGATACAGGCCAGAGTTTTTGTTTTTTCGCCACGAAAAGTTGCACTCATGACGGAATTTTTGAAAAATGTCTTCGAATCTTTATCGATCCTACCTAGTAGACACCGAAAATGACCCCCGTTCAAATTTTTATATAAATATATATATATATAAATATATATATATATATATATATATATATATATATATATATATATATGTCCGTTAACACGATACAGGCCAGAGTTTGTGTTTTTTGTATATAGCATTCAATTAGCAAACGATTGAACGAGTTCGTTAACCACCAAAATCGGTTCGCCGGAAGGGGGGGTTTACCCCGAACCCAAAACACTAATTTGACCATGCTAGCCGTAATATTCGTTATATTTCAACGAAACTTGGTATTCGAAGTGGTAATATAGAGAGAAAAGGGAGATATAAAAATTAACTAAATCGGTTCATTAGGAGGGGGGGGTTTACTCCGGACCCACAATACCAATTCGCCACTACCAGCCGTGATTTTTGGTATATTTCGAAGAAACACGGTATTCGTAGTGGTAATTACAGGTAAATATGTGTTGTAAAAATAAACTAAATCGGTTCATTAGGAGGGGGGTTTACTCCGGACCCAAATTAGTAATATACTCATACCGGTCGTAATTTCTGCTGTATTGTAACGAAACTCGGTATACGTCGTGGGTAACTCATGAGAATGAAGTGTTGTAAAAATGAGCTGAATTATATTTCAATAGAAAAGCCCGCCAGGCGTAGGTTCACAAAGCCGCCGCAAGGAGCGCTTTCTACCACTAAAGGGACTGTATCATGTTCCTGCGTTTGATCAAAATACGAAAATATGAGGTTTTTTGTATTTATTAAGTAGAGTAGTAGGTACCATGTGTAAACATACCTCTGGAAGCAAATTAATAATTGATCGGTTACTCATTACTAAATTAAAAGAGAACTATTCATGTTTTTTATTTTATTTATGTAGGATATTTTAAGCAAATTGTTCTGGAAAGCAGTCTTCACTACCCAAATTCTGAGGAAAGTGCTTAGTTATGCAGCTCCTGCGTGACGGACTTTTTTATATGTGTAGATTGTTTCATTTTTTTTTATTTTTTTTTTTTTTAGGATAATTCTATTTTTAACTTATATTTGGATGTATATCTAATATTTAAATTGTATGATTATGTATAGAGTGAATCACCTTGGTAGCGGATTCTGATAAATTATTTATTTATTTATTTAAATTTTAACGTCCATTTATTATTAACTAGGAATTTTAGGACGGGTTATTTATAGGTTACCAGCCTTTTCTAGCCAGCATTGGGGTGATGCCTTTTCTTTTTTCGAAAGAAAAGCCACCACCTCTAGTGGGAATCGAACCCACGACCTTTGGCATGGAGTGTTAAGTGCTCACGCCTTAACCCTCACGGCCATCAGGTCTCCGATTCTGATAAATAAATAAATAACATCTGTATTTGTAGAGGTCATGCCCGAGGATAAACTGACTGTCTATCCAAGGGCAAAGGGTGACTCCAGAAACTAGATACATGACAATTGAGGTGATTAGGAAAGCCAACACCTCCATTTGAGCCGGAGTGAATTAGCGCGAACCATTTCACTAATGCCTTCTACTAGTCAGGATCGATAGAGTTCATTATAACAAGGAGTTCTTCGAACTAATGGTTAACGCCTTGGATTCTCGTGCAGGAGACGGGGATTCGAATCCCGCCAGCAGCAGACATTTTTCTTATTTGAGTGCCCATTGAGAAAGTTCTCTGATTCACCATTAATGCCCGCGCAAATGACCTGGAAGTCGGAGCACAGAAAAAGAATCAAAACAAGTACTTCTCTCACGGAACTCAGCTGCTGAGTTCTGTCTGCTGCGAACAATAATTGTCAGTATAAAACGAAACATTTATAGTAAGAAAACGATCCTCTGTGAAATACAAAATAAACAATAAATTGCAAAGGTAGATAAAGTCAGGCTTCGGTCAATCTCAATGAAATTACATTTTCTGAAAATGATTGCACGCCCGTGAAGCATAGCACACGGCCATTCAGTCGAAAAATGGCCATCAAACTAGAAGAGCAGTTGTCTTATGCCGCTTAAGAATAGGCCATTCCCGGCTGACACACATCTTTTGACGAGACAGGACAGACCGACTTGCGAAATATGTAACACCCACAGAACTATGACTTACCGGACAACATGACTGACTTAATCTCTGATGGCAGCAAATATATAGACACGATTTACAATTACTTCAGCCCATAAAAAAGAAAATAGTAAGAACCGAAAGTTACAAGGAAGTGTTACTTAAGAAGTGTTGATTCTGTTATATTCTAAGATTTTTAAATCACTACCAGAGATATTTATTAAGAGTTTCGCAACTTTTAGCGATTTACTCTATAACAATAAATCATGATATTACAAAATTACTTTTGCACTTAGTGCATATAAATAAATTATTATTATGTAATATATTAATACATATTTCTTCATGGCGATGTATACCTAACATTTAGTATGTATTAAGTTCATTATGGGTTACACTATGTCTATGTATGTGTGTGTATATATATATATATATATATATATATATATATATATATATATAAATCACGTGTCTGTTTATTTATTTATTTGTTTGTTTGTTCCTTATACAAATCTACACAGTTTGACCGATGTTGACCAAACATGGCACTCAGGTAGGTCATGATACGAGAAATCTCCGAGGCTAGGTCAAAATAGTCAAATTTCAAAATTTGGTCAAAAGGTCAAAAGTTTTATTCAAGAAAAATTGGTTACACTGAACCATTCAGATTGTGACGGCCATTTTGAATCGACTACTACTGGCCTCTGTCGGCTGTTAGATGAAGTGCTGTTGTGCTGGCCTCTGCCGGTATCATTATGAACTAAAACAAATTCACATCGTTTGACCGATTTTCGTAACTGGGTATAGACAACTAGGTATCAAGTAGATCTTGATACGGGGAGAGTCATAGACAGAAATTAGGTGTAGCATGGCACACTGGGTAACAGCTAGTATATAATATATATATATTATTGCAGTGTATCTACATTAATTGTTTTTATTTACATTATACATTAATAATATCTATATAATTATGTTGTAATTTTTTTTTTTTTTTTTTTTTTTTTTTTTTTTTTTAGAGCCCATCAACATCTAGGCCATTAGCGCCGACATCAGAGCCGTGGGATGAGAAAATTGCGGATGGGAATCGAAACCACCATCTCCCGCTTATGACTCCAAGGCGCTAGCCACTAGACGACGGAGACCCCCTGTATATTATTATATCTATATACCTATTTTATTCATTAATCTTATTATTATTTTTATTCCTTATTACTGTCTATATACTAATATTACACATTATTATTAAATTGTACATGTTATTGTTTTCGTTTATAATTAATAGGTATTTTACGCTGCAATTTGTTCATGGCAGACAATTTAGTTCGTGTCTGTACTGTTTATGTTTAGATTTAGTTGATGTTTGACCCGAGATATTAAAATGCGCTAAAACAACGCCACATTTGTGACATTTTTTATTTTTTCATAAGGATTGCCTAATGGTTGAATAAATTAAGCTATAATCAGAAATAAGTCCTAGATAAATCCCCTAGACACCGAGGACACAAGAGGTCACCAGAATGACCTCTAGGCGTAGGAAATGAGCTGTCCGTTTTAGTTAGTGAAGCTAAATTCAACCTAGTAATGTATAATTAGTGCTGAGGGAGCTAAAGCAAGTACTAATTAGTGCTAGAACTCCATGAGTGTGAGTTATGCGCAAAGATTTATGTATGCCATCTGAACACTCTCAAGATACCTATTCAGGGGACGAGCAGAAGTAATGTTTTCCAGGTAGGAGGAGGTCCATGGAAAGGCTGGCTATTAGGGTTAGATTATTAATAATAAATTGCTTCTGGTGGGATAACGGTAACTTTTCTGAAGGAGGAATAATATTAAGCAACGGTGATTCTATGGTATTGATTTTTTCGTCAGCTTTTCAAGTTAAGTTACACTCCATGTTTATTTTTACAGTAACCTATTATTCCTATTAAAGGACTTTCAATTGAAATAAATAAAATCCGCAGCTCCATACATTTTGTTTTTATTATAAATACAACCCAGACCTCACTCTAAAACCTATATTAACTGACTGTCGGTTGGGAATTAACTTGGACATTCCACATGTCTTGACAGATATACCTTCTGAAGGCAGCCGACATATAGATAAAGCACTGACCTGTTTGAATACAATAACATATTCGATAAAACCCACAAATAGAACAATTTATTTCTACTTACAATAATCTCACAGCGTCACAGAACACTTTCTGTTTTAAATTTTATTAATATCTTCTTTTCTATTACTATAGAACTACTACTATTACTATAGCTTCTTATTTTGTTTGTATTTTTTTAATTGACAACAAATCTACTGAGTTTACACGCTCGCTCTGATGAATTTTGGAGGGGTATCGCTTAGTCTGAGGATAAAGATGCAATTCGCCAAAGATGCGGAGCATCAGGAACGATAAATAAATAAATATTATAATTACAAAGCACCGGTACCTGGACGTTTACTATGTTAACAAGTGACATGATATTTACCTTATGTTATTTCACCTTTTTTAATATAATATTTATTTATTAATGTTTACGCATCTTTGGCAAAAAAACATTTTGAAGTTAATGATAAAAAATTTAAAATTTGTGTGAGATAATATGTCCAGTAGCGTTAATGTAAGTATTATTAGTTTTCAGTTATAGTATTTATATACGAGATGTGTTTCAATGTAAGTGATATTTGTCGGTTCAAGTAGATAGTAATAATAGGTAAAGATTTTGATAGTTAGTTCACATCGTACAGACGTAAGTCCAGTAGTTCTATCTTATCAGAATATTATTACACTTGTATATTATTCTGTCGATACGTAACAAACAACAAAAATGGTGACTTTTAGTATAAGTTTTACTTAATGGCATACATTCAGTTTTATATAGGCATTGTGACATGGGCGTATATAGAAAATAATTTCGGGGGGCTGGGAAAATTTCGGGGGGGGGGCCGAGACCATTACCGGATATGGAATACTAAAAATTTAGAGCTTTAAAAATTTAGGCAACTAAAACGCTATTACAAGTAAAATAAAATATGTTTTATGAACTAAGTGATCTTATTTAATTTATTTTAAAGGGTTTTACGACAAGTTTTTACCATCAAATTAAAAATTTCGGGAGGGGCTGCAGCCCCCCCCCCTTATATACGCCCATGCATTGTGAACTGTGCGATAAGGATTCATTTTTAAGTTTTGAAAAGTATTTACATGTTGTCATAGTGTTTAATTTGTTTTAGGTATTGCAGTGTTGTTGCTCCCGTCACAGAGTAAGTTAGTCAACCTGTACGGTACAAAGTTTTGTCTAAGTCTGCATTCAGTTAGTAAGTGTTTTATAGTTAATGTCGTGTTGCAGTATTGGCACTTTGGTATGGTCTGTTTTGTCATGAGGTATGAATGAGTAATACGTGAGTGGCCTATTCTTAAACGAAAAAGAACTACTTCCTCTCTTCTATTGCCTCTTTTGCTTGAGGTCCACTCACGTATTGTATTTTTGATTTCTCGTAATTTGTTATCTGCCGAGTAATACCAAGCTTGTTGCCATTTTTGTACGATATATTTCTGCGCTTCAAGTTGCATATCTTGGTACGTGACGTCCTGTTTGTCGAAGTGTTCTCGTTTACTGGCGTTTTTGGCAAGGTTGTCAACTGTAGTGCTCTCTTTTATATCAACATGTCCAGGGAGCCAATGTATAGTGATTGGTTTGTTTAGTCTGTATATCTGTTCGAAATAATTATTAGGTTATGGCTGTAGATGTCCTGTAATGAGTATAATGAGCAAAGTTTTGAATATAATAAAGTTCTACATTAAATTAATTTTTTCTAAAATAAAAAAGTTAAAGTTAAAAATATGCTTCAATGGAGGTTTTCAACTAAAAAAAAAAAATCCAAGCTAAAAGTGTTATATTTTCCTCTACATATCAATAGTTTTAGGTTAGCTTAATGTTAGTGCACTCAAATAATCTGCGTTCAATACTCTGTCGGGCACTAAATATTTTATCATCTACATTTGTCGTTCTAGGGTTTGATTCGGGATTCTAGACCGTCCCCAGGTCTCACCCATCCTCTCGTTCATTTATAAATGGATATCTGCAAAGGGAAAAATCAGAAGTCCGGGGCATAGTACTGACCACGCTATCTGTCTAGCGTGCCGCCTCTACAGTATCCGGCCTGTTCTCGTCTCTTAATTAAATGAGAGCCGGTAAGTTGTGAATGACCAATTCTGAGCGTCGTAAACAGGGCTTATTTCCTTCTCATCATTTGATTACTCCATGACCAGGAATTCACGATCTCCTTTATTTATCGCAATTTGAAGATGGAAGAGTGCGTGCATGTGTGGACAAGTTTGTTATATAGTTGTTGGTATGTTTGTAAACGTCTGGTAATGTAATTCGTTATTCGTGCACGTTCAGTTTTTTTGTTAAATTTTGTTTAATAAAGAATGAGGGGAAAATAAAATCAGTAAGAAAATATAATAAAAAAATTTACGTTAAGTGTTATTACTTGTCTTAAACGAATATTTCTATACAGAAATAAAACTACTTATCTTTGCACAAACGTTAACTTTAGCATAAGCAACATCTGCAGAAGAAAACACAAAAAAAAAAAAACAAAAAAAAAACTTGCTTTCATGGAAAACGATACCACATTTGTAATTATAATGTAGCCCAGAATCCAAGGGACAAGGCAGCCCTACCTGTTACAGCTGAATATATTCCTCTTTTCAAAGGAACTCCATCCAAGGCCTGGAATATCTAATATTATTTACCAAACAAGCCTCTATACATAGGGAAACACATTTCAACGTTGAATAAAACCCATAAAAATAGCGCTGAGTCAGAAGGATATTGAAAGCATAATTATGTGGCGGTTAGAAAGAAGCGATGAAGTAGTAATTACAAGACTATGAATTGGACATACACATTTAACGCTTTCACTCCCTGAAATTGAGTGCGTCATTAATTTTCGATTAATGTAACAATAATAGAATTAAAAAAACCAACTTTTAATATTAAGTAATACATTTTTGGGTGTTTTTACTAATTAAGAATTATTTTAATATTTATTATATCGTAGTAATGCAATTTCATTATATATTGAGTAAATATTTTTTTATATATATATATATATATCTCACAGTATTATTACACTAAAGTGTGCTTTTGTAAAAATAAAATATGTGTGTAACTATGTATGCTTATAAATATAAAAAAAAAAAAAAAAAAAAAAAAAAAAAAAAAAAAAAAAAAAAAAAAAAAAAAAAAAAAAAAACAGTCCCGTAACAGGCCACGAGGGCCCTGAGGGGCAGATACTATAGAGGTATCAGATTCATGGCCATACGGCACACTAGGGGGTGTGGTCAGTACTAGGCTCCGGCCGCCAGATTTTCCCCTTGGCCGCTTCGACTGCTAGAGTCATTAGCACCCAAGGTACCCATTATTAAATTAATTAAAGGCTGGATCGGCCTAGGGACGGTCAGGGAGGCCGAATTCAACCCATGAACGAAGACACTAGAAGAAAAAATCTTTAGTGCTTGCTCGGGATTTGAACTCAGGCCTCCAGCTTATTAGTCCAGTGCTCTACCACTGAGCTAACCTCGCCACCAAATATAGTACTAACGTAGGACTAAAAACATTATATAAGGCAAATTCCTTGAAGTAGGGAAACCTTTTTTATGATAAATAAATAAATAATTATAGAAATATACATTTATCAAATTCCCATGTGAGAAGACAAGCCCAAAATGACAGCCCAACATGTGAGATATGAAACGGAAACTAAAAATTAAACAAAAGCAAAACTGGATATTATTTCACTATTCCATATGAGAAGGCTGTACTCTTTTCTTATAAATCCCAAACATTATTACTATTCTGGAATACCTCCAATTTTTCACTCTTTTATTTTTAAATAATTTTTATTATTTACTAATTATTTGAGTATGGGTTATTCTTGTTAGTATTACTTGCTGGTTGGGTTCTTCCGTGGTCTAGAGGCTAGCTCCTTAGATTCATAAGTGGGAGATGGTGGGTTCGATCCCCACCGGCGGCAGGAATTTTCTCATCCCACGGATCGTTGGGAAAATTCCTCGCTGCACCCTGGATGTCGGCGCTAATGGCCTAGTTGTCGAAGCGTCGTAAACTTGCTGGTTATAAAGTTAAAACATGTAGAATGAACGGAAATCGAGCAGGCAGATTGAGTTTCCATTAAGTGTTGGCTACACCAGTTTCCTTTCTAATGAGGCACCTCAAATCTCGTTTTTCTTCCATATTGGAGTAAGTGTTTACATTTTTCAGGAAATGTACCAAATAAAACAACATTGACTCTCTATTCCAAGCTTTTAGAATGACACTGCAGAATATAGAAATAGCAAAAAAAAAATAAAAAATAAAAAAAAAAAAAAAAAATATACATATATTTAGCCCTGGTGACCTCAGATAAAAGCGGAGGCCGAAAAAATGGACTATGGGTTCAACCCATATATTTAGTAAATAGAAAAATCAGCCTTAACTTTAAGACAATCACCTCCAGGTACACGGCAGCCAGCAGAATAAAACCTGGGCGTAGAACATGCTCCGATAAAGGGCAACTTGATAACGCCAAGGAAGCGGATTACCACAGGCTGTGAGAGAAGCTACTGGCATAAGAAACACCGAATATAACTGTGTCGGGAGCAATAAGCACATGGACACGAGGTGGTAAGCCTGTTAGAACCTTTCTCATTGAAGTCAGTCATAGGAATGGCGGACTAAGACGTCTCTGATAGATTAGATAGAAATTTAGCTATAATGTACCTCTAGGATAAGAAGGTAAGTATGTGTTTCCTGGACACACCTTGGAACACCAGGTACCGCGAATAGGGGAAAGGTGCAAAACAATATTGCCCAAAAATAGTGTTTTATTCAGAAGCCGACTATCATTAATGTAAAAAAATTGCCAATTAAGGCAATTTTACAATGAATAATAAATAAGGCAGACACTTTTAAGGGTGTTAACACGTAAATAAAAAAAAAAAAGAACAAAGTATCTAGTTTTTATTCTTAATATTAAATGAAGTGCATTATTCACGCTGCGGATTAAACAGCGTCTTCAATAAACATATTTGAAAATAAATACAAAAGGGCAGAAACTTTTGTGGGTTTTAATTATCAGGAAACATACAAATAAATGTTGCCTATGATAGACTGTAACCGGAAGAGTGTATGAGAGCAACGAGCAGTTGCGGTTGTCGCTGTGCTCTCATTGGTTCTTGCTCACATGATCTTGTACAGCTGTTCCGGTTTAAATGGCAGCGTGAATAAAACTCTCATTAAATATTAGAATCATAATATTTTTTTTCATCGTATACCCCTTAAAAGTGTCTTATTCATTGTAAAACTCTATTTTTAGGAAATGTTTTTGCATCATTCTCCAATGCGCAGTACCTGGTGTTCCACAGTAAGTCTAGCCAACACATATATACCTTCTTATCAACCCAAGAGGTACATTATAGCAAAATTTCAAAGTGCATAAAACACTCCGTGAAATGTGCGGTTACCGGCTCTCGGACTAAGAGGAACGTTGGTTCCTCGATAAAACACTCCGTAGAATGTGCGGTTACCGGCTCTCGGACTAAAAGGACTGGTGGTTCCTCGATAAAAATAGCCATGACTAGGATAATGAGTGTCGCAAAATCTCAAAATATTTGAATGCCTCTCACAAATTAATTCTAAAAAATAATTCATTATAACAAACAGACACTAACAATAAAAACATTACGGAAAGCTCAAAGATGACTTTTTTAATCAACATGATATCATTGCAATATTTCGACCCCCTATAAGTGTTGACCTAAGAGTTCGTTGGATAAAGTTGATGCCAGAAATAGAGATAAAAACAGCTAACAATGCATCATAAATACACGGAAGGCCCTGTTTTTGCAGATTCATAGAAATAATCAACGATTATCATGTAAGAACATATAATGCAATGTTCCCAGGTCAAGTTCAAAGTGTGACATCACCTGCGTGTTATCGCCGGCATTCAGTGGCCAAATAAAAGTAGTTATTTTATTTAAATAAAATAATTACTCATTCATTACATTTTTACTTAATATTTATTAAACTTAAAAAGGTTAAATAATTCGGCTTTGTGTTACAAGAATTTCGAATAGGAAATTAATTAAATGAAAGATAATTTATTCACTTGAAAACTGATTTTAAAAATGTGCTATTAATGCATTCCGGCGATAGGAGAATTCCAAAAAGTGATAAGGATTATGCAAGTAGAAAATGAAGACACATACATTTCATCAGAGATTAGTAATATAAATAGATGTGTTCTGCTTGTTCGAGTACTGACTCCCCTGGCGTCTTCTGCTAAGCATACATTCAACATACTCTCTCGTTCCCTGATACTTTTCAGCCAACAAGTAAGCTTTATATATAAAACAATTATATCATTTTAGATGTAATAATTGAAACAAGAAATAACTCTACTGCTTCATAAAGATAAGAACATACATGAATTTCTATTATTTTATTATTAGATCTATTAGTTGCCAACCGATTCTGGTCAACACAAAAGTGTAGTCCTTCTTTAATTTCCGGAAGAAAAGCCACCAAACCTTTTGAAGTTCTCTTATGATAAGGTTTGATGTCTATTAAATGGATTTTTCGATTAGTCACCTCCAAAAACGTTTAATTTGGTTTATAATTTAATGTTCAACACACCAAGTTATCAACTATCAGGATACTAAGCAAAGAATAGATGGGATTCCGCTAAGAACAACAATAAGATTTTCTTAAAAATCTCCATACGTGTTTTTTTATATTTTATCAACTATCCACTTAAAAAATATTTTTATTTTATTTACATTTTGAAGCAGGTAGCGGGTCAATAGTAGGTATTAAAGCAATTTTCATTTCATCCAGCACAAATGAAGCTCCGATTTTTTTTTTAATTTTCTAAAAGTTTTAGTTTATGGACCTGTCTGGTTATAAATGACCCTTTCAACTCAAATGCCTGTATTATCCGTGCCCGAAATGACATTAAGGATAAAAAAAAGTCCGACTCGCAGGAACGGCGTCATCTTAGCGCGGTTACGTACATCTCGAAGAAATGGAATTGATTAGCATTAGCATGAACTGAAAACGTACTTACTCTTCGACTACTGCTGAGAAGGCTCTATTCTAAACAACTAAAAATTCGTTGTCATTTTAAGTATCTTGATTTACTAGCAAATTTGTTTTACTGTTATAATCAACTGCAAATATGTGCTTCATGGCGAATTAAATTCCATTCTGTCGTGGGTTAAATCTTTATATAAAATAAGAAATAACGATAACTTCAGTTGGAGGCTATGAGGAAGTTTATATACACAGGAGAATTCAAAACAACCTACGTCATCATGATTAGCCACTGCTATCATGATTACCACAGCCACTCCTAACTTATTAAGTTACTTAGCTTATTTCACTACAATACTAATTATACTGATAAATGCAATTTAAAACTACAAACAACCAAATAAAAAAGTGAGATAAAGAAAGAGAAAACCCATTTTAAAACAACAAAACAAACACTTTTTAAGTTTTAAGCGGTTATATCTCTCATTGACGTTGCCCCATCGAATATTGCTTCAGAACCTTTTTTGTAGAGAATTTAGTAAGCATTCGAATGGTCACATTCCACTTACCACGATTTCCCAAAATTTGAAAATATTTCAATTGAATCCCGCGATTCTAAGTACTCACAAAATAATAATGACTTACAAAAACATTGATTCCACTTATCTCAGAAACGGTTAAAGATATTGCCTTCAAAATGGTTTCATTCGTTTTCTTATGTTAGGAAACCTATAAAAAAAGTAACTGCAAGCATATAAACTCAAATACGTAAGCGTTACGATTTTTTTTTGCGCGAATTTCGCCCCAAACACAATCTTCTAGTGGGCGGATTCTGCAGGTTAACGAACTTGACCTTTCAAATTAGACGACAGATTTTTGTACTAAATTTCGTCAAAATCGGACCATTTTTGAGCTTGCTAGAGAGCGAACAGACAAGCATTTATATATATATATATATATATATATATACAAATTTGAGCCACCTATATTTTCGTGATCTATAGGGTCTGAAACGTGAAAGTTTCTAGTTGGCACTTCCGGATTGCGTCATGAGGTCAACCTCATAAGCGGGTTCTCCCTATGGAGATAGGGAGTAACCGCGCTAAAAAGTTCCGGATGTGCGCAATACAATTTAGATATGCGTATACGTAAATGTATTTCTTGTTTTTATATTTTATTTTTCTGTTTGGGAATTAATAAAGTTAATTTTTAGTGAAGTAATTATTTATATTCTTTTCTTGCTTTTTTACGGCGCATCGACTCTTCGGCCATTAGCGCCGACATCCTGGTGCAGCGAGGAATTTTCTCAACGAGCCGTGTGATGAGAAAATTCCTGCCACCGCACAGTGGTCGAAAATAGCCAAAAAGCGCTCAAAACTTGATTTTTTAAAGTATTTTCTCCGAGCCCATTCGCCTTAAATATATGTTAAATACCTCCTGAGAGTGCCATTTCTTGAGTTTTAGGCCCCCACTGTTGATTGCAGTACGGTAGTTAATTATTGAAGTACTAGAAACGAAGAAACTATCCCAAATCCTCATGTACCAAAATCGTTCCTTCAACTTTACTTTTTCATACTGATAAGGTTGACGCATGTTTTTCTTGTTTTAATGGGATGTTCGAAGGGCCAAAAATATATTTTTGTATTTTTTGAATCGCCTTCATGGACGGGGATACTGAAAAAGTAAAATAATTACACGTATCAAATTTCGTTTTGTCATATAGCTTTTGCGTCTCTCTAATTTCGGGCTTAAATATTCCGTGGGCATGTATAGAAAGACCCCAGACTCAAATTAGCTGCATAAGTCTGCCTACTTCGGTGCTAGAGGTGAAGGAACTAGGTTAATGACTAACAGACAGAGGCGCGTTATCTCTATGTAAACATTGGAATCAAATCGAAGACGGGGTTTTTTTTTTTTTTTTTTTGCAGTACTCAAGTCAGTCTTGACTGAAAAAAATGTCTGAAGTGATCCGAGTGCAAAATCGTGTCCTAGTTGCAATATTGTTGAATTCAAACGACAAAAGTGTACTTTCAGTATGCGAGTATTTGATAGATCAGTTTCCAATAGCCGATGAGCATATTTCATTACTCCTACGGAAATTATCTCAAACTGTGTTGCTGAAATCTAAAAAAATGTTGGCTGAGGTAGGAGCAGATTTTTTTATTTTTTTTTTTTGTAATTGGTTTTGACCCCCTGAGCCCAGCCGAGTGCAGTTCAGAGGCGGGGGCGACCACAAAAAAAATTATCATGTGAGTGATTTCTCAATACCTTCATTGTAGTTATAAGACTAGTAAGTGTGCACAATTTTAGGTTTCTAAATCAACAATATCAAATGTTCTTGAGTTTTGAGCGCTTTTTGCCGGTTTTTGACCACTGTGCGCCGGGGGGACTCGAACCCAACATCTCCCGCATGAGAATCTAAGGCGTTAACCACAAGACCACGGGGAAACCCTTTATTTGATAGTTATTTCTAATCCTTATTTTTCAGAGATGAATCACCAGCTAATGCTTCTCTGTCTGAGCCTCATCGTCGTGGCTTTCCCGCAACTGGCGTTGGGGCGCGATGGAGCTCAGAAATTCTGCAGCGAAGCCCTGGTTGCAGAAATGGATAGAGTTTGTGGCGGCAAATATAATCCCATTCCACTAGGTTTGTTTTTTTTTTTTTTAATTTAAAACATTTTTATGATTTTTTAGTGAGTTATTATAAAATATAGGAGTGAGTATGCCTCTGATTTTGGGTAAAATAATGAAATAATAGGTCCCCATTTTTTGCACCGAGACTAAACGCAGAATCTTTCCAAGCAGGCCTCAATAATGAACTGTCGTTGTTCTTGGAGGAAGCCCTCAGAGATTTGAAAGCTGCTTTCGAAATTGAATCGATCCATGCAAAAAGGGCTTGAGTCCATTTTTTTCCCAATATAAGTTAGTGATGGATTTGTTGTCTCTGAAGGTAACTACAGATTTCTATGTTAAAAGGACTTCAGTACAATACATAGTTGCCATAGAAACATAGTCCTAATTTTATTCAGTCTAGTTTTCCCAAAACAACTGATTTTGGACTGAAGTCCTTTTTGCATGGATCGATTCAATTGGTTGGATATTAACTATCCGTGGCGTTGGATAGGACTTGGTGGGCCGGTATCTTGGTCGGTTTGATCTCCGAAACTCACGGCCTTGATTTTCTGCGCATAGGAACACATGAAAGATATGGTCTGTAAGACGGGAGCCTATTGGTTCAAGAGAGCACTTTATCCGTAGCATCAAATGGGCCTGGGTACTGATTACATAAGAACAATGTACAAAATGCAAATACAAATGCCATCCAGTCTGTCAATGTGCGATTTGTGCAGTATTTAAATTGATTTCTAGGAAGAAAATGTTATTTTGAATTATTTCAAAAGTTTTAGTAATTGAAAATTCCTTTTTATTAACATTTGAACGTTTTTTTTTGTTTTTTTTTTTGTTTGTTTTTTTGTGTGTGTTTTATAAAATATGTTGAACTTGCAGCTTTACTTGGTATCGGTGGTTTATTCTTTCGGCCAAGACGATTTTTTGTTGTTTCTTGATGTGCGGGATTAAGCATATGTTTTTAATGATTTTTATAAAGGCTTTTCATGAAAGAATGCCTTTTCATAATCGGTTTTTAGTTGTTTGCGTTTTTCCCGGAATCGAAGCAAATACGAGATATATGCCAAAGGGCATTTTTTTTCTTTGATTTTTTCATTCTGCATCGATTTCCGATGCCTTTTTTTTGGGGGGGGGGCACCCTTACCCCTTTATATATTAACTAAAACATTGAAGATTTAAAAAATGATTCTAAAATACTTTGATGAGCGCTACTTTTAAGATTCGTCGGTACCTGGGTGAATATTAAAAAAAATCGAGAAAACAAAAACATTGACGTGTAAACTAACATTCAGAAAATCTTTTAAAGCGTAATCACATACGATACGTATGTATTTCGACACGCCGGACCTTGAATTTGAAGTTTGCCTATGATTGTGAAAAACTAACAACCATAGGAAAAAAATGTTATGACCTACAAAAATTAGAAATCATGTATGATATAAATAAAAATAATATAATAAAGTGTTGCAAAAGCACGGAATGCGACTTTAGGCTATTCCAGGCGGAAATAACTCACTCCCTTTGTTACTCGACTATCTCTTAATATTAAGTATAATATGTATTCTTTGTAGTTCTATTTGAATATATATATATATGAAATATTTCTTTTTTTCTATAACTTATTTAATATAAATCATAATATATTAGCATAAATATGCTTTAGCGATGACTAACCTGAAAAAAAACGTTACAA
Organism: Gonocerus acuteangulatus; assembly: GCA_946811695.1. NCBI lineage: Eukaryota > Metazoa > Arthropoda > Insecta > Hemiptera > Coreidae > Gonocerus > Gonocerus acuteangulatus. The sequence goes on along the minus strand of OX328124.1, from coordinate 107,664,016 downwards.
AAATGTGTCACAAAAAACTTCGCACATGCGCGCTGGGCATGTACGAAAAAGAAGACTGTAAGCTATACAGTACATTACATAGGTTTGTCGGTTGGACCCTAAAGCATATTTATGTTCCTGAATTTGAGCAGAAGGCTCTAATCAAATTTGACAAAAGATTAAATTATTAAGACAAATATTATATATATGTTATATTATTCTATAATAATTATATATTTTTCCAGGCCGGAGGACAAAAAGAGGAATCGTTGAGGAGTGTTGCAACAATCCCTGCACTGAAGAACAAATGAAGGCATATTGTCTTCACTGAGCTACAAAAGTTTGTTTGATTAACAATTTGCTAATAAAAGCTTATTTCTGATTATTTTTTTTTTAATATTCATTAAAAGATTTTATTTTACAATACATACCCAACCACTTATTAAAAGTTATTTAATAACCAAGTGGCGAAATACATTAACACACACTATACTTAACAAATTAGAAGAAGAGAAGTGGTAGTGATTACCTGGCTAAGAATAAGGCATTCACTTATTTAATGACGAGCCAAGTTTATTTATTTACAGTATCCGTGATAGGCTGCTAAAAATCAAACACCGGCATACTTTATAAGTTTTTTTTATTTTTTTTATTTAATATGTTTATTTAACATCTGTACAATATTTAAGTACATTGGTTAAGTATGATCAGTATATACAGGATCGCTTTATAAGTAAATAATGAATTATAAAACATAAAGTATTATTATGTTAATGTAATAATATATATATATATATATGTGTGTGTGTGTGTGTGTGTGTGTGTGTGTGTGTGTGTGTGTGTGTGTGTGTGTGTGTGTGTGTTTCTTTTTCCAAACATCTAACTGTCATGTCTTTATTCTGCACAGTCATTAATTGTTTAAAAAAATAATTTTACAACATCCCTGAATAATGCATTTTTTAATATATTTTTGTTAATAGAAAGTCACATTAGAAATTAAGAGTGACTATTTCTTAATGAATATTACAATAAAACATTGGTAATAATCTGCACTGATCAAATCATGAAACCTCTTTAGATATAAGATTTTGTCATCTGAAAAGTTGTTAAATAGAAGAAAGTACATCGGCTTTTTAGCTGCTAAAAGGATTTCAAATAAATGTAGCCTGACTCATCATGCAAATCAGAAGAAAGAAAAACAATTAATGGGGAAAATAATTTATTAGATTCCACTAACAGCAGAATTCAAAATACTGATAAGTATAGTGCAAGAAGATAAGTGAAGACGCATGCATTTTATCAGAGGTCAGTAATATAAATAGATGTCTTATGCTTGTAAGATTACTGACTCCAGTGGTGTCATCTGCTAAGGATACATTCAACAAACTATCTCGTTTCCTGAGACTTTTACAGTCAACAAGTAAGCGTTAGATAAAATAATAACATAATTTTAGATGTACTAATGTAAGTAATTGAAACTTGAATTGAGTGACCCTTTTCAGGTAAAAAAATTAAAAATGTGTTGTTTTTCTTTTATCTCCAAAATGGAAGACAGCAATCTTATTGAGGATTCTGTTATGATAAGTTTTGTCGTATATTAAAAACATATGTCCATTAGATGCCTTCGAAAACATTTATTTTGACGTATAATTTATGGAAACGCGCTAATATGACACAGGTCCTGCAAGCTGGGTATTTTTTTACAGTATTGCGTTCAGTAATTATTTCTGTAGCACGTTAATGATATTCCATAATGAAAAAATAATGAATTTCCATAATTAAAAAAAATGTGTACGTTTTCTATGCTTGGAAGTTGTCTATAGATAATTCATAAATGACATCAAGCAGAACCTTAAAATATGGTTACCTATATGTTTTATAAGCAACTGAATGTTGTTTTCTTTAGTCTTGGAATATGATTATTAACAATTTGGGTATTTACATACGCAAATGTTTTGTTGTTTTTTTTTGTTGTTTTTTTTTTTTATTTTATAATCCTGTTATTTGATATGAGATTTTTTAATTATTATTACTCTTTATTGGATACTAGCTGTTCACCCGGTGTGCCATGCTACACCTACTTTCTGCATCTAGAAAAGCCCAAATAAATTAGAAAAAAAAAAATCAGTCCCATAACAAGCCACAAGGGCCCAGAGGGGCAGATACTGTAGAGGTATCTGATTCTTGACCATACGGCACACTAGATAGTGTGGTCAATACTATGCTCCGGCCAATTGATTTTCCCCTTGGCTGCTTCGACTGCTAGAGTCATTAGCACCCAAGGTACCCATTATTAATTGAATTAATTAAAGGCTGGGTGAGCCTAGGGACGATCTGGGACCCCAAATCCAACCCTCGAACGGCAGTACTAGAAGAAAAAATCTTTAGTGCGCCCTCGGGTTTTGGACCTGGTCTTCCAGTTCATTAGTCGAGTGCTCTACCACTGAGCTAACCTCGCCCTCAAAATAAATTAGAACCAAATAATTAATATTAAAATCTAATAACAAAAATATGTTCTTTAGGTTTCCTCGCTGGGGCTTCATTCTTCTGGTCTCTCGGCTTCTTTCTCCAGAGGTATCAGGTTCGTGGCCGTTATATTTCGCCCACATCCCAATGGGCTTCATCAGACGTTGATCACACTTGCTTGAGGTAGGCAGGAGCTATGATTATAATGATTAGCAAGAAGCCGAGGGACCAGACGAAAATCTGTAACTATTCGAGTTCACAGTTCCGATCCCGTGACCTCGGAACTGTTAGTCCTAGAAGATTTTAACCTAGCCTACGACTCTCCCCGTATTAACACCTACCTCTGTGCCAAGATTGATCAAAACCGCTCAAACACTGTGGATTTGCATAAGGAACAAACAAACAGACAGACAGGTGGTAGACGTTTTCGACTTACCCTACGACACTACCCGGATCAAGATCTACCTGTGTGCCAAGTTTGGTCAAAATCGGTCAAACGGTGTTGATTTGTATAAGGGACAAACATAGAGACAGACAGACACGTGATTTTTATATATATAGATTACATTCTGTTCAGGGATACATCTTGTAATATGATACATTGTGAGGGTTTTATGCCCAAGGCCTACCAACTTCATCCTCGAATAACGTCAGAAAGACGCTCAGATGATGTTGAATGGTCCTACACAATCTATACTCTTCGGCATGCTCTTTGGCAGGGGGTGAATGGCCAGGGGGTGGAGGTAGACCAACGATATCGGTTTGGTGACCATGTAGAAAATGTGAGCACACTTTCCTTTTTGTGTCAGCATTTTCCTCTGGGTCACCTAACCGGTATCTTTGGTCTGTCTCCATCCCCGAGGGATTCCATCGTTGAAGAAAGTTCTCGTTAAAGAGCATGCCGAAAATTCGAAATTGTGATTATTTTTCTGAACCGAAACCCAAATATTCTTTGGGTACATATAAGTTTATCATAACTTCAACAGAGGTTTAAGAAAGAGTGCTTAAACCACTTGTCCACAGTACTCCAACCAATTTGGGTACACCACAACGTATGACAACATCGTAGAAGGTAGAAAAATAATGTCTCTCCACTGTTTTTCAAAGTATTTATTAGTAAAAGCTTTTCGAGAACATGGTTCTCATCGTCAGTGCATCTATTACTCCTCCTGTAGTACTGCTAACAGCCTCTCCGAACAGGTGTGTAATAAATACTTTGAAAAACAGTGGAGAGACATTATTTTTCTACCTTCTACGAAATCGAGAACTCCACAAATAACGCTGCATACATCACAGTATGACAACATGTCCACAATATTTACTCAGTAGTAAAATCTATTTCGTACTAGCTGTTACCCAGTGTGCCATGCTACACCTACTTTCTGTCTATACTCTCCCCGTATCAAGATCTATTTGATACCTAGCTGTCTATACCCAGTTACGAAAATCGGTCAAACGATGTGAATTTGTTTTAGTTCATAATGATACCGGCAGAGGCCAGCACAACAGCACTTCATCTAACAGCCGACAGAGGCCAGTAGCAGAGCCTGCGAGTAGATAGCTCATATCAAAGAATAACCAGCGCTACTTAGTTAGACAGTGACTGTTGAAATAAAATTGAAATAAACTGCATTACATGATTATATAATAATGTAAAGTCATCAATGAGTTCGAGTTATTCTAATTATCAGGAACATCAACAAATAAATTTGAGACATTATTCAAAATGGCTGTCGATTCAATATGGCCGTCACAATCTGAATGGTTCAGTGTAGCCAATTTTTCTTGAACAAAACTTTTGACCTTTTGACCAAATTTTGAAATTTGACTATTTTGACCTAGCCTAGGAGATTTCTTGTATCAAGACCTACCTGTGTGCCAAGTGTGGTCAAAATCGGTCAAACGGTTTAGATTTGTATAAGGAACAAACAAACAGAAAAACAGACAGACACGTGATTTTTATATATATAGATGATTCGTCCACAAGAGCTTCAGTAGAATCAGTTGATACATTATATCTAAAGGGTAAATGTTTGGAGACACAACATATTATGTAACAATTTCTGTTTTTATCAAAGTAATTTTTAATTCTTATTTTCCAGAAATGATTCGCGAGCTCATCATTATATATCTTTGCCTAACCATCTTGGCATTTCCGCAAGTGGAGTTGAAACAAGAAATACGTCAGAGATTCTGCGGTAGAACCCTTGTTCTTGCATTGCATTTAATTTGTGCGGGCAGTTATGAGATTGGTTCGTTTCTTATAATGTTTTAATTTAAGAAATTGATATGATTTTTTTGCAGTGTTTTCTTCATAGGGCGGAGAAGGACGGTGTAATCCCCATATTCCATGAAGATGCAATGCCAAAGTCTTGAATGTAAAGTTTTAGAACTCTTAGGTCATAAAAATACCTTTTTTCGCATTTCTACATATATGGTGTAGGGAATAAAATTATCAACCATTCAGAAGGTGATAGTAGATCTCAAGGGCTACAAAGAAGTTGATATCAAGTACGGTTCTATTTCCAAATGAAACAGAGCATATTTAAATTTTTCTAATTTTTTTATGTGGATCATTTTTTTTATGAATAAGTAGTGATCACTAAAAAAAAAAGTTTATGGTAAAAAAGATCCAATTAACCCATGGTAAAGTAGATGATATTTCCTTTAAGAAACCAAGGTTTTTAAAGTTCATTTTGAAGGGTTTCCAGAAAGGTTCTATAAACCAAATTCAGGTTATTCATCAAATTCTTTGTTTCTCACGAATGTTTTACTGTGCCCCTGAAGGTTGTAATTGGAAACAGTGTATTGCGGATATAAAACTCATACAGCCCTTCAAATACACTGAATGCCCGGCTTCAGCAAAATATAGGCTGAAATAACTCATATTCAATTTATGGTAAACTTTTAGCATAAATATGCTTTAGTATGACTAAACTGAGAAAAAAAAAGTTACAAAAAAGTGTCCTCTGGCTTTCGCACATGAGAAGTAGCCATGTACGAAAAGGAAGACTATGTTATACAGTACATTGCATAGGTTCTTCGGGTGGACCAAAAGCCCAAGAACCTGAATTTGAGTACAAGGCTCTAAAAGAATTTTTTTTTTTAACTTATTCTTTAAATTTTCAACATTTTTTTTATTAAATATCATTTTACAATAATGATTATATTTTTCCAGTCCCGAGCGACCACTCGAAGAGGATAAAACGAGGAATCCACGCAGAATGTTGCATGAACTCATGCAGTTTATCAGAAATACAGAAATATTGTCAGATATAAGCTACAATAAATAAATTAACAACTCAAAAATGGTTCTTTCTTATTGGATTTCTACCTATAAATTAAAAAATACTGACAGACAACTCAGGGATACAGACGACTTTGAGATTCCATTCAACTTGCATGACTTAAAGACTGGAGATAACAAATATATGCAAACACTTATATATATATATATATATATATATATATATATATATATATATATATATATATATATATGACTACTTACTAAACGTTACCAAAATCGAAAAACCGTAACTGACACTCGCGTTAGGGGTTAAATAAACGAGCTCTCAATTTAGTAAATAACAAGGGTTTTGAGTTTGATAATTTGTAGTCATTAGTCATAAGTTATTAAGATAAATTTACACTGATTCGTCATTAGTCAAGATTAAGCCTTTTTCCAAACAAGAGAAAAGTAGGGCGAACAGGTTTTAATAAATGGTGGAAATGCCAGGTGTTCGCGTCGCATTATCAACTTGTAATAGAACCAACAACGAGATCTACAGAAAAAATGATAAATCAAAATAAAAACAACTCTTATCGATTTTGTATTTAAAGAACATTTCGATGTTCTTGTAGCATTAGATTTACATGTAAGAATCAAATGAAATTAGAATATTGAGAATTTACATAAATTCAAATAGATACCTACAATGCTCTAAGATGAAAAACGTTAAAATAAAAACTTCAAATAGTACGGGCATAATTCATTTATTTTTTATGAAGGTCTTGACCTTAGGGAAAATTTTCCTCCAAATTACGAACATGCGAAATCGAACTTTTCAGTCTATCTGAACAGGCTATAACAACCAACCAACAGTCAGTTTGAGCGATCGATCTGCGACTTGAATCGGAATCGCGAAAACAGACGTTGGAAGCCTAGTAGGATGGAGGAAATTAGTTTTTTCAGAGAGTTGCGGGTTAACAAATATTCTCTAATTAGTTGCATTTCTCTGAAAAGACTAGAGATTAACTATTTTTAAGATAGATAAAAGCTAACAGTAATTTAGAAATAAACTATAATTTAACGTAATTACCTATTTGAATCAGATTATGTACCCAGAGTAATCACTTAAGGGGTAATACTACCTTGTAACCTTCTTTTCTACAATTTTGTTGTGGGCTAAAATTCTTCCTTGACTAATAAAAAATGATATACAAGAATGTTTATGTGAAGAAAAACATTTTTAAATGGGCAAAAAATACTATGTTCTAAGTAAAATCCTGATGCCGAGAGAACGCGATGCTGAAGATAATTTTTTGAACGAGCTTCGATTCGCCCCTTTATAATTCGTATGTTTCTTTTGGTCCTCCTTTCATACATTTCAATATTAAAACCCATTTTTTTTATTCTTTATTCGAAGAAAGTATGAAAAAAAATAATTAGGAAAAAATGAACATTTCAGAACATTAGACTCGTTTTCTGAAAGCTTAACTTTTCAAATGGTGCGATACTCTAGCGTCTTTCACTTTTGCCCGATCAATTTCAAATTTTAACTGCAGCTTCCTAATGAAATTTTCTAGAAAAGTACTTGAGATTTTTTCGATTCATTGAATTATAACGATTTAATGAGCGATTAAAAAAAATAATATTTATTAAAACTCCTACTATTTACTATTATAGCTATTTACTAGATATAGCCTCCTTCTTTCGAAATTCTAGATTAAAATTCTAGCCACCTGTACACTACCGCCCGTGAAGAAAGGGGGTTTCCGTTCGTCAGACAGAGCGCCGACATTTTTTCCAAAGAATTGAAACTCATTTTTTTTTTATACTTTAACATCCCATATAAAACGTTTGATATAAAGAATTGAAAAATATTGATTTACTTGATACTTATAAATTCAATAACTTTACTTTGATTTTGATCGCATAAGGTAGTATTACCCCTTAAATGGTCGTCTGCAATAAATTAGTTACGCATTTTGAAACCATTTGAGTAAATGTACCTTAATGCAGATGTAACACACACGGTTCTAATAATAATTTAAGGTTAGGGATTGAAGGAAGGAGTACAAGTTAGAATGAACGGATTACAAGGTGCTCCTCCCTACTAAATAGTCGGCCAATCTTGAAACAAGAACTAACTTGCTAATTTCAAGCCTTTGTTCCCCTAACTAAGTTCCAAGATAAAGATAGGCCTTCTATACTTAATGGAATACATCAAACATATTGACACACATTCACTTTAATCCTTCAAGCCCCTCGCTCCCTTTCATGTGAAGTTAGAGCTTCATAAAAGTCACTAACAAGGGACTCAAATTGGCTCAACTTAGTTATTAACTCAGAACTAACTATGCCTTTAGTGAAATACTCTTACCAGAGATTAATATAGAAAATTATGTAGAAAAAGAATTTATTTAATTGTACAGTTTCGTTGAGGATGTATTGCAACATTTAGATTAAATTACACTGGTCTACAAACTTGAACTTTTTTTTGGACCCATCTATATAGCATATTGATCTATATAGCATTTCTTGTAGATCTCGATGCCCACGTTCTAAGGTGCCAACCGTTTTTCTGCATCACCCTCTAATTCTTATAAAAACGGGAAAAACGAAAAACAGCGTTTTTCATCAAAATTATAGTTACAAACTAATTGTCTATTTACTTAATAAAAAAAGTAAAAAATGCAAATTGTAGGATATTTAATTAACTTTAAAAGAACCTTAAATAATGTCACGTACTTCACCGACTACTGCATATCCAAAAATTGTTAAAACAGTTTTGCTCGTGTAAGGAGGGTTCCGTTTGATAATACTGGCCTCCAACGAAATTATCCCAAGAGATATATATACAGCATTTCATGCAGATGCCCGCGTTGTTTAGGTGCAAATTGTAGGGCATTAAATTATCTTTTAAGCAACCCCACACCCTTTAAAATCCATTGAGCATATCTTGAGATATACGACTTCAAAGGCAATAACTTGTAGAAAACTGTAATGTTGTCTCACGGCCGTAGTTAAGTCGTCTCAAAAATTATTATAGCTCTACCTTAAAGACTTTTTAATGTAGAAAACGAATCTGTACTCAGATTTCTTCTATCTCATATAATTAGTAAGTAAATTTGAAGCAAAAACATGACTGCAGTTGGCCTCCTTAATTCATAGATCACATATTTTCAAGGATTTCGGGGGACCACTCTAGTTATGATTTTTGTTTACCAATTTTATATTTTAAAGAAAAGAATTTGAAACTAAGAAAAATATTCCAGGGAGAATAAAGAAAAATTACTTTTAAGCCAACAGGAATAATTAAAAATTAGATCACCTTAGGAGTTTCAAAAGGAAAAATTACCCAGAGTAAAATAGAAATAGAAATTCCGGCAATTTTACTTTCCTTTTGACTCGGGGAATAATAAAACTTATTACTTTCTCCCAGCAGAACTTTAAAAGTTTCAATCTACACGACCAATTATATAATAATAATCATAACAAGAGCATTAATAATTTTTAACAGCCTCGGAGCTCAATGAACATTTTACACGGCACCCTAAAATATCCTGAATAAAACCCTTTTTAATTAAAGCAATAATGATTTTAATTAAAATACTTATAACAGTGGTTTTCCTTTGCAAAAAAAAATCTTGTGACAACGAGAGGTTTTACGCTAGAATCATATACTAGATTTTCATCAAAATTGTACAAAAAAATCCCTTTTCTAATGCATAAACTGTTCCCTACGGATACGCTATGCATTTGTTTCCCATGTTAAAAAATGAATCTTTGGGGCTCAATATGTCGAAAACCAGTACCGCTTGGAAGGTCATACCTTTTTCCAAAGCATAGAGGACATTGTAATTAACATGTAGGGAAAATTATAAAAAAATAGGCCGAAAATAAAAGCATAATGAATTTATTTTCGGACGTTTATTTCAATTTACTTAAATTGATACATTGCTCGAATCAAACATGGGGAGATTTTTTAAGGGTTGTATTTTGGGATTTTAAAGATTGGATTAGTTCAAGGATCACCTCCGAAGGCCTTGGGTCAATTTTTGTATTAGAAGTCAAAGATTGTTTGCATCAGAAAACATAATCAATACTAAAATTTATATAATGATATAAAATTTATATAGAGTCGCCTATAAGGTACCTAACCATTTTTCACTTTTCGATTTGCATTTGTATTGACGAAATATAAAAGGCTGTAACAGCTCCAAATGGTCCTATCGAGTTCTGGAATAAAAAGATTATAGTGGAAAATATCCTTATACCTTATATTTTGAGGGGTTAGGCTTAAACAAAAAGTGCTGGGGTTTTTCTGACCCCGGATTCGGATTAAGGGACCCCCCAAAAACATATCGTAAGCATGGTCTGCTTTCTGGATCTGACCTTTTATTTGTGTGTGGCTGTGTAATTAAAAAAACTAACAATTAGGTCAGCTCATTACTAGAAACAGAAAAGAGCAAAACAATTTAATTGTAATTTGTACTAGCTGTTATCCAGCGTCCATGCTACACCTACTTTACATTAAATAACTATTGCCCGGCGTGCCATACTACGCTTACTTTATATTAAATAAAAAATCTTCCTATATTCTTCGAACTTGGAACCTTGCAGTTATCGGCAACCAGACATGAGAAAGCAGCAGTGGAGGGGATAGCACATTTAGCTTTGGACTTGTAAAACAACTGACAATATGCCACAGATAATAGAATAATTTCCGTTCCAGTCCGTCTTGGTGAATATCTCACCTTTCAAAAGGGTCGATTTCTGATAATTCACTCTCCTGTAACTGTTCGGGTTCACAGTTTCGTATCCGTGACCTCCGAACTGTGGGTCCTAGACGATTATGACACGACCCCGGTTCAAGACCTACCTCTGTGCCAAGTTCGGTTAAAGTCGGTCAAACAGTGTGAGTCAGTATAAGGAACAAACATAAAGACAGAGAAACAGATAAATTTTATATATATATATATATATATATATATATATATATATATATAGTTTTATATAGGTTATTTACGGTTTAGTTATGCAGCTCCTGCGTGAAGTAATGTTTTTATTTTAGTTCAATTTTTATTACTCCTATCATGTTTCACTCGTTAAGGGTCAACTCAGCGTCTGCATTGTACTAAACGTATATTATTATGACGATTTTCGGGAGGAGTTTTCTACAGATTAACACCATTTTCTAGCAAGGATAGCACTGAAACGTTCAATAGAATTAAAACGCACATCCAACAATCGGATGTAGGACGGCCTAAAAAAGTACTAATTCCGCACTAGAATTAAATATATTAAATACTCTAGTAATAATTACGGACTGCGGATGTACTGCAGTTATCTTGTACATATATTTTCTAAGTAGGCGAAACTTAAACGAGATACAAGAAGGTAGCTGCCGGAGATAGTCGGACGTCACGTAGGGAGCACACGTAGTGCAGATTGGCTATTATGATAATTAGGGTGTAGGTGGGGCTTATCTCGGCTTCATGTCGGTGTCCGTTCACGTAGGAGCAACCTTTTTCTATGAGGTGATTTTCTCTCTGCTCTTAACTAACAGTCATTACGGACATTTTCTAAGCGTAAATAAACAAATAGATTTGGCAGAGTCGAACAAAAACAAGTAAAAAATGTCCGACTCACCAATACTGCTTTAATTTAACGCATTTCCAAGATATTCTTATACATTGTGACATTTTAAACCATAGAATAAAAAACAAAAATATCTCATTTACAATTTAAGCACCAACCCTAATGACATCATGAAGAGAAATGAGATTTTAAGTGCGAACATGCACAGAGGGTTTATAATAGCGGAAATTACTCACTCCACACCCTCGATTTTCGCTCAGGAAGCTCTATACAAAAAACAGATAATACAAACCCCTTACCTTGTTTTACTGAAATGTTCAGTTACTGCTAAATGAAATAAAAAACAAAATAAAATAAAATAATAAAGACGAAGAAACGATCAAAGGAACGAGACTTATACTTTCGTCTTTTAAGTAAAGATTTCTCCGACGGAAATCGCTTGATTGGTCTAGATTCGGATGCGCCAGAAAAAAAAAATAAATAAAAAATCTATTTTATATAATTACTAAGAAATTATATGAAAAATTTCCTCAAATTACAAAGCCTAAAGATAATAATGGACACAATTCTGAACTACTTATTCGGTCCATATATTAATTTTTCAAAATTAAATTTACATAGACCTAAATATTTTTTTAAATTTATATGTTAGATTAGTAATAATTATCTTTTTATAGCAATGTATATTTCGTGAATATTAGAAAAAAAAAATATTATTTCTTGAGGTAATCAATAAATCTGTTTATTTTATAACGAGATTTTTTTTTGTGCAGCTTTTCTCCAAAAGATAATTACTTGGATTAACGTTCATCAAAATAAGTAAAATATCGTTATTTATTATGTAGCCGAAAGGTTTGACGATGACCAGCTGAATATTGCCGGTGAACTGAATAAATGCCAAGATTCGAACTCCTAACCTTTACAGCTAAAGTCCATTGTTCAGTCGCGGCCTCTGTATCTAGTCAATTTTAGCTTGATTTGTTACAAACAGTGTATATGTACAATGTATGTAATGTATTTATAAACACATTACATGCATTAATATTATATTAATCTCTTCTCTCTTATATTGATTTGGTTATGTTAATTTCTAAAATACTTTTATTGTCAGATATAAATTAAATAAAAATAAAAACAGATTCGAAATAATTGAGCGAGTCATCTAATGGCTCTTCGAACAATAAATAAATACAAATCAGCTTAATAATGATGAGTTCATTCTAATTATAACATTAAAATCTGAACTTAATTATAGGCAAAATTAATAATCATATTTACATTCTTTTGGCCCGATACATCCTTACTTTTGTATACTTTACATTTGTATCGACGATATTTAGGCAGCATTGGACATTGTAACGCTTTATTTTGAGGAAAGGTTATATTGTTGGCAATAAATAAGTAAGACATACGCACATCGTTAAGTTAAAACTATATTTTTTATCAAGAAAAACAATCCCTTATCGTATTTTTTCTTCCACTTGTTAAATATCTTACTATTATATTGATATCAAAATTATTTAATTGCTATAACAAACGAAAATATAAATTTATTTAACTATATGCCGCAAAAAAGACGGTGTGGGTTTAACCTAAGCCAATTATGAGTGTTGCTATTTTTGTTCATCTTATTATCTGCTACAATCGTTATTTTTGTACATAATACTTAAGGTTGGAAAGGTGGAAATTTACAGGGTTCGGTCATTTAGTTATTAACAGTACATTTTTAAAAATATAATAATGAGTAATATTTGCCAAAGTTTCGACTTGAGTTTCAAACCTTTATCCGGTCTTTGAGGATAGGAACAACTGATCTGTATGGAAGTCGCTACATCACTGAAGTAAGTGAAGTAACGACTTACAGGTCAGTTCCTCCTCTTCTCGAAGCACTGACGAAGGCTTGTAACTCAAGACGATACATACTTTGGAAAATGTGACTCATTTTTTAACAGAAAGAAAATATAGTCGAATTTATTTGTTGTTTACCTGATTACTCAGTCAGTTCTACGAAACGAGTCAGTATGTCGTTAAATCACTATCAGCCAACATCTATGGTTTGTGAAATTCAAACGCCATAGTCTACCTTCTGCATTCATATCTCCCAAGAGCACTATAGGTTATGATTATTATGTCAGTAACTCCTGTAGTGCTTTTGTCAACAGGTTCGCTTGGTGGAATAAAACTGTAATAACATCTACACATTTTCAAACATAAATAACAGTTACCACTGGGAGGGGTTATAGGAAGACTACAAATTTATTTATTTATTTTCAAACAAACTAAATTTAGAAATTGTCTTCCAGAATGAGTTCGTCGTACCATAGTCAGGGAAGATTTATAAACAAGAGACTCGGACTTGTGGTGATGTAAGTGAAGAGACCGTCACCCGGAGTTAGGGCCACCCCTTGTCCCGAAGTTTGTCAATAGGAAACTGCCGGGAAACACCCTCCTGTATAGCCAGGAAGGAGACAATTCGACGATTCCCCTCGAAACCCCCAAAGGTGGTCGCCCCCAACTCCTGCATATAAATGGAAATACAATTCATACGGAAACGTCTGCACGGAGAACTTTTGATAACAGCCCTTCTTTACATAAACACACTTGCAGACACAACACTCAACCCCGCAGAGGGCAGTAAAACGCATAGGAAGTTGGCACTGTTCTCTCTTTTGGCAATTCACTACAAACTTCATGCCTTCCGATCATACTGTTATAATCCTAGACTCACAATGTTCTCCGTAATTTCCCTTAGAATCATACAGATTTGCAGATTTACAGACAACACAAATTATAAGTTTCTGTGATACCCCTTTACAATAAAACAATCCAGAAGTTGAGAACGTAAGTGGAGTAAGTCCAACATAATCATCTAAAATAGTTAATCTACTGATGAGTAAAGTGGTTGTATAAGTGACCATTTGTAGAAATAGCCGAAAGCAGACACCAGACATTCATAAATTAACAAAAGTCCGTCACGCAGAAGCTGCATAACTAAGCACTTTCCTCAGAATTTTTGTAGTGTAGACTACATTACTGAATAATTTACTGTAAATCTATATATATAAAAATCACGTGTCTGTCTGTTTGTTTGTTCCTTATACAAATCCACACCGTTTGACTGATATTGACCAAACTTCGCACATAGGTACGTCTTGATCCAGGAAATCTCGTAGGCTAGCTCAAAATCTTCTAGGATTCACAGTTTGGAAGTTACGAGGTCGAAACTGTCATATACAGAAGAGTTTATAGTCAGAAATCGGCATTTTTGTTCCAGTGTTGCCCCTTCTTTTAAGAAGAGGGCAATACAAAACTTTTTTTTTGCGAAAAGTTTTTCTTTTGCAAAATAACTTTTTAGTTTTAACCTTTGTTTGTTTATCTAAATACTAGGTATATATTCTCAGAGTTTGGACAAGATCAATTTTTAAGATCAACAAGATCAATTTTCTTAATATCAGATCAATTTTAATTTGATTGCCTAGAGCAACACTGGGCTCTAACCAGAATATGGAGTAATATCATAAAAATGTTCTGTGTTTATCTAATCATAATTTGGACTGATATCATATAATTAAGTAATCATGTTTCTATTCAGAACTTTAATAATTTCAATACATTTGTTGAGAGGTAGTTTTTTATCTCTTTAGTAAAGAAGGAAGGTTGCAATGTCGGTTATAATAAAGTGATTATGTGGTGTTTGTGTTGAAGTAAATGAATATGTTTGTACTGGTATTTGATGGAGAGGGTTGTAGTATGTGGAAAAACGCTTAACTTTGTTTTTGAAACTGATGAAGTGTGTAAATGTCATTGAAAAGGCAAGGATACCAAAGTTTATGATGATTGGGATCAGCAGGCATTAAGGAAACAGTTTGAATTTCTTTGTGATTTGACAACAGCCTATGACATAATTCAGAAATTTGATAGTTTACACCTAAAGGAATCAACAGCATTGCAAATTGTATGTAGAAACTTCAGATTATGTTAAAAAAATAAAATTCAAACAACTGAAATGAAACATCAAGAAATGTAACAGTTTTGGGAGAACTTCAAGTGCATTGAAGGCAGTAAAGAATCAGTTTATCTGGACATGTTATAAATTTATAAAACTTGTATTGTAAACTGAATCGTGTCCCTTTTGAAAACAATAGGAAGGAAAACAATAGGAGTCTCAAAGGTGAAAAATATTTTGTTTCATTTATAGATGATTATAGTAAGATTGCTAGGATTTAAACTATTAAACCTAAAACAGAAGTTTTTAATTCCTTTGTTCAATAAGTAAAAGAGGTTGAAAACTTAGGAAATAAGAGAATTGGTATTATGAGATGTGACATTGCTAAGGAATATTTAAATAGTAAGATTTATGACTTTACAAAAAAAAAGGGTATCAAAATTAATCCCTGCCCCATATATGTTCATGAACTAAACGGTGTGATTTACTAGAACAATTATGAATATATCTCATTGTTTACTAGCAGAAGCTATTGTAGAAAAAAATGTTGGCCAGGAATTGTCTGTGCTGCAACTTATTTGAAAAATCGCTCTTTAGGTAACACCATTGAGAATAAAATAACCTATGAAATATTTTTTGGAAAGAAACCAGATGTTTCCAACTTTAATTTATATGGTAGTAAAGATTTTGTTAGGAAACCAGAACAAATAATAACTTCTAAATGGGATAAAATGGTGAATATGTGCATTTAAATCGGTTATAGTGAAGTGGGATATAAAGTACTTTTGAATAATAAAATCATTGTCGCTAGGCATTTTTCTCTGTTGATTACCACCACGAATACCGAGTTTTGTTGAAATGAACAAAAATTACGGCTGGTAGTGGCAAATTGATAATGTAGGTCCGGAGTGAACCCCCCCCCCCTCATATTTAACCGATTTATTTTATTTTTACAACGCATTTATTTCTTTAGATCAACATAACGAATACCGAGTTTCGTTGAAATATATCAAAAACTACAGCTGGCATGGTCAAATTAGTGTTTGGGGTCCTGGGTAAACCCCTCCCGGTGGACCGATTTTGGTGGTTAACGAACTCGTTCAATCGTTTGCTAATTGAACGCTATATACCACGTTTCGTGAAGAAAAAACAAAAACTCTGGCCGCTATCATGTTAACAGACGTATATATATTTATATATATATATATATATATATATATATATATATATATATATATTATATAAAAATGAATCGCTAAATGTGTTGGTAAGCGCAAATATCCAGAACAACTGAACCGGTTTCGCTAATTCTTTTTTTATAATATTCCTTGAACTACGAGGATGGTTCTTACGGAGAGAAAAATTTTAAAAATTGCCAGAAAAAGTCTAAAAACAACACTTTTCGGGTCTTTTTTACTTCGTTAACGCAAATTCATTTTTAAATAAAAGCATATGTTCTCAATTATAATATTTTTAACAGTTAACGTATTAGGTTATTTGTGTATAAGCAAAAAAAAAAAAAATTAAAAAAATAAGAACAAGTAATCACTAGGCGACAATAGAATCACATGTTAATAAAGCAATTTAAATTAATTTATATTTGCGTTAACGAAGTAAAAAAGACCCCACTTTTCTATATCCCCATACAAAAGATTCCTAATAATACTTAAAGGTCAATTAGAACTTTAATACCATACCAAAAAGTTTTAGTGTTAGTGGAGGGGTTCTGGGAAGGCAAAACAATTAAGTGACATTAGCATCGTATAGATTTTTTTTTTTTTTTTTTTTTTTTTTTTTTTTTACGGCGCATCGACAAATCGTGGCCATTAGCGCCGACGTGCAGGGTGCAGCCAGGAATTTTCCCAGTGAGCCGAGATGAGAAAATTCCTCTGGCCGGTGGGGATCGAACCCACCATCTCCCGCTTATGAATCTAGCGCGCTAGCCACTAGACCACGGGAGCCCCCGTATAAATATTAATGTCAATATTTGTCAAATTTTATACGATGATAATATTACTCAAAAACAAATTGTCTTTAGTAAAATGTAAATTGTCTGTGGTAAAATGTCACTTGAAATTTAATCATCTCTTTGCTGTGCATCTATAATATTACTAAATCTAAAAGCCACAAATTTCTACAAAATTACTGAAGGGTTGTGTGTTTGTGACTTACTAAATATGCCTCCTATAAGGCGGCGGACAAATTTAGGCAGAACAACCCGAAATTCAAAGAATCAAAAAAAAAAGAAAAAAAAAAAAAGAAATTAATTATCAATCTAATTGTACTGCTAAGGAACGTGAAAATCGCCATGAACGTGAAAGAATTCGGTTAAGACATACCCGTGAAGCGCGACATTCGACTAATAATGGTGCAAGTTTGAATCGAGCTGCTGTCAATTGATTACAGTGCCTGCAACTGTGTTGCTATTGGACCTATGAACTCAGTTCGACTATAAACAAATCCCAGGGGTAGTCATTATGTGTTTGTGGTATTAATCTAGAAAACCCATGTTTCTCGCAGAGTCAATTGTATGTTGCCTGTTTCCGTGTTGGAAAACCATCTGCTCTGTTTGTTTACGCGTCAGGTAATAAACAACGCCGTCAGGTAAAAATATCGTGTACCATTAAGTACTACAATAAAAATTAAACTTAATTTAGAATAAGAAAAATAAAATGAAATATAATAAGTAGGTATCATAATAAGAAATATGATATTGTAATTTTCATTGTGATTTTTAGTGACTATTAAAAGAATTTTAAGTGTTTTATAATTTTTATATTTTACAAAATGTAATTGGTGACTTATTATGTTTCTTTTTTCTTTTTTTTTTTATCTTACTAGCTGTCCGGGTGTCCTAAATAGCAGAATAAGTATTAAAAGAAAAAAAAAAATTAAAGAATCGACTGTTAGGCGGTACGAAGTTCGCCGGGTCAGCTAGTATATATATTTATATATATATATATATATATATATATATATATATATATATATATATATATATACATTTTAAAGAGGGTTATTTTCGGT
This sequence comes from Gonocerus acuteangulatus, assembly GCA_946811695.1. Lineage (NCBI taxonomy): Eukaryota > Metazoa > Arthropoda > Insecta > Hemiptera > Coreidae > Gonocerus > Gonocerus acuteangulatus. Next base: position 107,645,771 of record OX328124.1, on the reverse strand, counting down.
GTCTACTGGGTAGGAACGATAAAGATTTGAAGAAATTTTTCAAAAATTCCGTCATGAGAGCAACCTCAATAGCTACTTTCCTTCGGAGGAAAAAAGTGGCCCAACTCAGACTTACAACATTTAATTCAAAGTGACCATATACATTCTCAAGCTCTCATTTAACAGATTATGTTGTTAAATAGAATAGAAATAAACTTATATATATATATATATATATATATATATATATATATATATATATACATATATATATATATATATGTTAGGAGGATAAACAGCCCCAGTGTAATAGGATTAAGACTAGTATTTAAGGGCTGCTTATCTAAGAATAAAGTCAGTTGTTTGTCTGAACTCGTGAGTGATTGACCCCGTGTACTTCCCTTAGTGTTTTTTAAAAACTTTCAAGAGCCTCTCAGACTCTTATCTGGTGCCGAAACCCGTTCTTCCGTACGCTCTTAACGTACTTCCGTTGCTCGCTTCCGGTTTATGAAAAGTAAGCCCCAGTACAAACGGCAGTTTACCCTGCAGGATCGCTTATTAGAAGTTCGTATGGCTGACCAACAGATCAATAACCCAGTGATCGCGCAGCCGGCGGCGCCGGTTGATCAGACGGTCACCCTTACCTGGATCAAGATACGAACGTCCAACGCGCATGATATGCGGAAAGCCATTTCGGAAATAGAAAGGTTCACCGGAGACACTGGAGACCTGGCGCATTTCCTCAAGGCGGGAGAAAGGATCAGCACAGCGATACACGCTAAAGCAGCAGCAGGTTGGCTAGACGAGTGGGAAGTACCGGCACTCAAGGCATCACTGATTAACAGGATTAGTCGCCGAGTGCTTAATATAATTCAAAGCGACGAAGATACCGAATGGGACACAGTAAAGGATCGCCTCAAGAAGGTATACGGAGGCGGCCGGTGGGCTGCTGAGGAAGATATTCTACGGATGTTCCGAGAATCAAAACGTCCTAACCAATCCGCTGGGAACTTCGCGGCTAGGCTTCTAGAGTGGTATGCCAAAATAGCCGACAAACTGGGAGAACAATTGCAGCCTGCGGAAAAGATCCTACAAATGAATCTACTGGAGTCAATGCTCAAGGTCCAACTAAAAAAAGAAACGGGCCGGAGCTGTGATGGCAACAAGTCCTTTGTAGAGGTTGCACAAACCATCATGGATGAAGATGGACGGGTCGAAGAGGAAGAAGGCAATAACTCTGACAACGAGTGGAGGATAGTGAAGCCCCGGAGGTTTGGACGCCCCATGACGGGACAAAGGAATGGGATGAACGCTGAGCAGCGACCTAGCAGGCAGGACAGAGGTGGACGACGGCCAGACCCACGACCTAGGAAGCAAGAGCCTAAACGCTGTTATGAATGCGGGAGCAGCAAGCATCTAGCGGCTCGCTGCGAAAAAACGAAGTGTTTCGAATGCGGGTCGGGAGGGCATCTTGCGAGGCAGTGCCCTCACATCAAAAAGCGTAGCGTCGACCGTGGAGAACCCATGGAAGTAAATGCTCAGGCCCTGAGGCGCTCGTTTGAAGGCAGGGTAAGGAACAGTTCCGTCGCAAGTGCATCAGACTCCGAAGGCAGTGATTATCCGGAGCCAAGTTGGGTGAGACGGGCTAATGCACGAGCCTCCGGCCACTCTGAGGTGGCGCGTGGAGAAGAAATCCATCGACAATGAGAGCAGTGCCCGGCGAGCGGCAACCCCCAGAGCGTAAACAATATCAAAACAGGGCAGAGAGGGGGCAGGTTGCCGATTATAAGTGAGCGGGGATACCGGTGGCTGGTGGATACAGGTAGCTCATGCACCATAGTGGAAAAACAAACCCTCCATCCTGCATATTCGGACGTAAAAAAGTGTCAGTGTCGTCTAAGCACGCTAGGAGGGTTATGCGAGGTCGACGGAGAAGTGCTCTGGACTCTAGGAGAGTGGGGAGATCCGGAGGAGAAGCTGGTAGTGCATGTTGTGGGGAAGTTACCGGAAGGATACAACGGCATCCTCGGATCAGATCTCATGGCAAAAGTAGGTGGAAGCGTAAAACACAATGGGGCAAGGTGGACAGTGCGCCTCGGGCAACGTCGGTATGTCGTGTGGCCTAGGGGAAACCTTAACGACCTACAGTTAGGAGTAGTCGAACGACGATCATGCCGATGGGACAAGGTGAAGGACAAGTTCGCCGACATTTTCTGGAAAGAGGGACAACCAATTAGTGCCACCGGACGAATGCTACACGAGATTCCACTGAAGATAGAGAAGGTGATTGCAGTAAAGGAGCGCCGATACCCCCACCTCATGAAGGATATCATTCGCAAGGAGCTGGACATAATGCTAGAACATGGCGTCATAGTAAGGAGTAAATCCCCCTACAATAGTCCCCTGTGGGCTGTACCCAAAGCTGGTGAGAGCGGAAAGTTTCGTGTTGTGGTGGACTTCCGAAAACTTAATGAGATAACTACGGATGAGAAGTACCCACTCCCGCGCCTCGAGGACATTCTAGATAGGTTACACGGTGCGACGGTGTTTAGCACGCTAGATCTAAAGAGTGGATACCACCAAATTCGGCTTCACCCAAAAGATGCGGAGAAAACGACCTTTTCGTTTGACAGAGACCACTTCCACTTCACAAGGCTCCCGTTCGGTTTGAAAAATGCACCGACTTCTTTCCAGCGATTAATGGATGAATTTTTACGTGGCCTCAGCGAAAAGTTTGTCCAAATATATATGGACGACCTTTTGATCTTCAGCGCATCAGAATCGGAGCATGAGCAACATCTAGAACTCGTCTTTCAGAGGCTCAGGGAGTTTGGACTGAAGTTGTCCCCCACAAAACTACGCCTAGGACACAAATCTCTAAAGTTCCTAGGGCATATAATCTCGGCCGAAGGGGTACGACCAGACCCAGAAAAAGTAGCGGCTATTCAGACCATGACCATCCCCAAAGATCTTAAAGGCGTGAGACGAACCTTAGGCGTGCTGAACTATTACCGCCGCTTCGTACCAGCCATGGCACACAAGCTCACAAGGCTAAACGCTTTACTTCGCAAAGGCTGCACGGTTAAAGTGACAGAGGAGATGGAAACAGATCTACGGGAATGCATCGACCACCTCAAAGCTGCACCTCTCCTAGCCTTCCCCGATTTTAGTAAGCAGTTCACCATTACAACGGACGCAAGTGACCTTGCTATAGGGGCGGTACTCTCACAAACTAAAAATGGTGCTGAGCAGCCTGTAGCTTTTGGAAGCAGAAAACTTACCCCTGCGGAATCCAGGTACAGCGCCCTAGAAAGGGAATTGCTAGCGGTAGTCTGGGCGGTTGGTCACTTCAGGCCCTACGTTTTTGGTACAACATTTATCGTCAAGTCCGACCATAAACCACTACAGTGGGTTGACTCCCTCAAGGAATCTTCGGCTAGGGTAGCGAGATGGAAGCAATACTTAGCTCAGTACTCCTTCCACGTCATTCATACCCCGGGACGGGAGAATGTAATAGCGGACTGGTTATCGCGTACCCTCCCAGTGCACGCGATATCTCCGAGAGAAGAAAGTCCCACAACATCTCTAGCAAGATTTTTTCAAACCTGGACCCCAGCGGAGGACGATGTCAACAGTGCGCCCGATGAAACAGGTGTATCCGGAGGAGACAGACCAGTGGAATTGTTAGAAATTGACGACATCGTTGTGAGGCACAGACGTCACGTCATCTGGAAGACATCGACTTCAGGGTCCCCCCAGATAATGTTCAGAAAACGAGAGAAAGGTGTCCAGGAAGCGGTGGTCAAATCTCAGGCGTCCGTAGACGACAACACTATCATCCGGATACTCAATGATGCATCGAGCCCCGGACATACAACTTACCTTTACGTTGGGAACGCGGTACTGTGGAGCAAGATCATGGCGTTATGGAGAGACGAGCGAATCGGCCTGGATCGCAACTTAGTACGCTGTACAAGGCTAGGAGAAAGAGTGGACGATCCTGAACGCCAAGATGAGTTGACTCTCGCGTACCATCAAGGGAAAACGAATCATAGAGGTGAAGCAGAAACGCTTGCAGCACTTAGAAAATCTTATGTGTGGACCGGAATGCGCAAGTCCGTGAAAAAGGTGCTAAGTACATGCCAGATTTGTCAGCGGACGAAATACAACAGAAGGCCCCCGCACACAACACAAGAACTAACTATCACTGCGGATAAACCACTCGCTATAATTCAGGCAGATACTTTCACCTGGACAGGGAAATCGTGGGTGACGATAATTGACTCGTTTAGCAAAGTGGCAATGGCGGTCGAAGTCCAACGAAAATCTGCCGAAGAAGCTAAAATGGCACTCCTGCGTTGGGCGCAAGTGTATGGAGCCCCTGAGATGCTTATTACAGATGGAGGAAGAGAGTTCAGTAACAAGCAAATCCAAGACCTCCTCAAGTCATGGGACACAACACACCACACGACCACACCAGGGCACCCGCAAGGGCGGGGAGTAGTCGAGAGATTGCATGGTACCCTCTCAGAGCACCTTCGTATCCTCGACGCGGACCCACACTGTTCCGACGACGATGCGATGGCCAGAGCCTTAGTGGCGTACAACCATTCAGTGCACGCTACCACCGGCCTTTCACCTCTGGAGGTTCTTTTCGGTATTAGAGGAATACGCCGGATGGAGCCCCTGCCAAGCAATGAAGAAAGCGCCGAGATTAACGCCATCAGAGACCTCCATCGGACTCAACGACGACTACGCACAACGGCCCACCGACGCATTATGGAAGAAAAGAGAAAAAGAGTTGCCCGAATGAACGACCAACTACGGGACTTGGCTAAACCACTCTGCATAGGTGATATCGTATATCGACAAATCCCTACAAACAGGCAGAAATCAACGGAGCTATTTGACGGGCCGTATAAAGTAGTAGTTCTCAGGGAGCACAACGTGGTCACAATCCAGGATGTTGCAGACCCAAGAAGAAGACGGACATGCCACGCTGAGCAACTCAAGCGCCCACCAGCTGCTGAGGTTACTCCAGAGGATCATGGTTAGTGTACGTCTATAGACCTTAGTGCAGAGTCGTAAAGTCTGCACGCTTCAAGTATGTCTTTTGTTGTCATTTTCCTTTCTCCTTTCTTAAAATCGTATAGCTATGTCTATTTCTTTCTACGGTTATATATGTCTAGTTACCTTTAATTTTCAGTCTAATCTTAAGTTGTGTTATGTGAGCAGTAATATTTCGGCTAATGTGTAAATATATAATTGTAAATTTTTGTACTGTTTGATTTGTAGTCTTATTCTCTTTCTTTTCTTTCTTCTTTATATTAGTATACTTGTTATTATTTCGCCAAAAGTTCTGTATTTCTATTCTTTTCTATTTTTATTCAATCTATGTATATTGTATTAAATATGTAAGTAAGTTCCTGGAGTTCCAGGAACTGGAGGGGGGCTGTTAGGAGGATAAACAGCCCCAGTGTAATAGGATTAAGACTAGTATTTAAGGGCTGCTTATCTAAGAATAAAGTCAGTTGTTTGTCTGAACTCGTGAGTGATTGACCCCGTGTACTTCCCTTAGTGTTTTTTAAAAACTTTCAAGAGCCTCTCAGACTCTTATCTTATATATATATATATATATATATATATATATATATATATATATATATATCGTGAAAATTGTCAACATCCTCTCGAAAATCTTGAATAAAAGTGATATTAAGGCGGCAGGGAAACCGGCAGTAGTAACTTACACAGAAGCGGAAATTACACAATCTAGCTCTCATTCTAAAGTAAAGCTCTAAACATCAATAAAATAAAACAAAAACGTGCATGGGCGTATATAAGGGGAGCGGGCTGAAAGGGCTGCTCCCCTCCCCCGCAATCGGTAAAAATGTATCGTAAAAACCTTAAAAATAATAATAAGATCACTTAGTTCAGAAAAAAATAATTTCTTTTGGGCGTAATAGCGTTTTAATTGTCTAACTATTCCATGTTCTAGATTTTTATTATTTCATACCCCCCAAAATCCTTTAAGGCCCCCCCCGAAATTCTCCCAGTCCCCTCGAAACTTATTTACTATATAAGCGTGAACATCCTTCTCATTTACTAGCTTTGTTTTATTGAAAAAAATGCAATCAAAATAACAGCACCCAATTAAGAACTAAGGCGTACAACATAAATGAAAATTAATAACTGAAGTAAACAGAGTCACAAAAAGAGGAACTACTTCTCGAGTTTAATATTATCAAATGTCAAACAGTACTTATTGTCAGGACCTTAGAAAGAGGAGCAGGTAGCCAAACCATTGTTTCCTCGTCAAACTTCTAGCCGAGTCTGGCATATTATGTTGATTATTGATTATTTATTTATTCATGAGCTCTCGCAACAAAGGCGACTCACCCAATATAACTATAACATATATACAATGGCAATATTGACGTTATAACACTAATACATCGTATACTTATTATCACAGTACATACACTTATTATCATATACTTCACATAGTTTAAATTATTAGCTCAATATAAAATAAAACAATTAATTAACTCAATACAGATTAACTACATGTTAACAACATATTACAAATATAACTTAAGGATGAGACGGGAAGCAATACTAGTCAAGGATTTAGTTCCTTAAAAAAAAAAAAAAAAAAAAAAAAAAAACATTTACGTCAGTATGTGGTTATATTCTGGAAAATATTTTAATTCGTTTAAGATGTTGGAGTACTGTGTTAATATACGGACTACCTTCAGTTAGTAAGTCGTGTAAGTGATGTGGGATGAGTAAGTTCTCTAGTTTCCTGCAGTCTGTCAGTATGTGTTTTATAGTCAACTGTTCATTACACTCTGCACATATTGGCCTTTCTTTCCTCTCCATTAAGTAGGAGTGCGTAAGAAGGGAATGACCAATCCTTAGACGTGTCAGTACAACTTGTTCTCTTCTTGAGAGGTTATTATTTTTAAGAGGCCAGGCTTTTACTGAGAGTTTTACTTCACGCAGTTTGTTTTCAGTCCTTGTCCATTTCTGTTGCCAGTCGTCCATAGAATGCGTGTGTGCAGTTGTAAACAAGTCTTGTGAAGTCAATAGGTCATTGTCTATTTCTGGTTTTGTTGTCATTAATTTAGCGTGACTGTCTACTGATGAGCTTTGGTCAATGTTTTCATGTCCAGGTAGCCACACAAGTGTAATGTTGTGGTTATGTAATCGGTGAATATTAGTGTAGATGAGTGTAATAATTGGGTGTGTACTGTAAATATCCTCCAGGGAGAGTAGAGAACTTAATGAGTCTGTAAATAACAATATTGAAAGATTGTCTGTCGTGTTTTCTATTTTAGAAAGGCCTAAGTTTATTGCTTGTAACTCAGCAGAATATATGCTAGATATGTCATGTAATCTAAGTCCGTAAGTGTTGGCATCGACAAGTGCTGCTGAGGCTGCCCCGGAGTCGGTTTTAGATCCGTCTGTGAAAATGTACATGGAAGTTGGGTTATCTTTAATAATAGCTTTAAAGAACGTCTGGTAACATTTGGAAGATAGTGGATTGTTTTTGGCAAATTTTGTTAATGAAAGATTAATTTTTAAGTTATCGACTCTCCAAGGAGGAAACTGTAGAGTGGTGTTAGTGTATGTTGGATGTTGTAATAAGGTGGAATCACAAGGGTTTTTCAAGTGGCGTATAATTAGGGGTTTGTGTTTAGAGTTTTTTTGTAAATATTCGTTCAGTAAGTTATTTTCCATAAAATCATTTACGCAAGGCATACCTAATGCTTTGCATTTTAGCAGAAATTTCATTCCGATGAACCATCGCCTATACTCCAATGGCGGCTCTCCTGCTTCTACACAGAGGCTATCAACAGGACTTGTTCTAAAAGCGCCAGTTGCGATTCGGAGAGCTGTGTGGTGAATGCTATTCAAAAGCTTTAGCAGATTTGAACTGGCAGATGAATATGCAATACACCCATAATCCAAAAGAGACCTGGTGTAGGAGCGATAAAAGGTAAGCATCATACATCTGTCAGCTCCCCATGTAGTATTGCTAAGAATCCTCAATAAGTTCAATGATTTTTTGCACTTATTGACAAGTTCTTTTATATGGGGCAACCATGTAAGTTTTTTATCGAAATTAAGACCTAAAATCTTAAGGTTGTCTGTGCTCTTTATGGACAGGTTATTTAACATTAATAGTGGAGATTGGGTTTCTCTTTTCCTAGAAAAATTAATAAATTTAGTTTTATCAACTGAGAATTTGAAGCCAGTGGTAAGGGACCACTTTTCTAACTCTTTTAGAGCGTGCTGTATGTGAAACTGAGCAGAAGTAAGACTTGAGTAAGCATGATATATGATGAGGTCATCAGCATACAGACAGTGAGATACTTCCTTGGGGATAAATTTCGTTACAGAATTAACAGCAATGTTGAACAGCGTGGTGCTCAAGACACCTCCTTGGGGCACTCCATTTTCCTGCAAGAATCTATCAGACAATGTAGCATTTATTCTCACTCTGAATGATCTTTGGGAAAGATAATTTTCAAGAAATTTAAGGATATTTCCTTGAACACCCCACTCCAAAAGCTGGGAGAAAATAAGCCGCCTCCATACGGTGTCGTATGCTTTTTCTATGTCAAGGGATACTGCTAAAATTGATTTTTTTTTCAAGAATGCATTAAGAACAGTATTCTCCATAGATGCAATGTGATGCATTGTAGAATGTCCTGGGCGAAACCCACACTGGTGAGGAGAGAGGTAACCTCCATGTTCTAAAAACCAGAGCAATCTTTTATTAATAATTTTTTCTGCTATTTTGCAAATGGAGCTTGTTAAAGAGATAGGTCTGTAGCTAGATGGAGCGTTCTTATCTTTTCCTGGCATTAGAATCGGAATTACTATAGCATCATTCCAAGAGTGAGGATAAATGCCATTTGTATAAACCTTATTCAGTAGGTTAAGAAGAGTAAGTAGGCCGAGATCGGGTAGATTTTGCAGCATGTTGTAAGTGATTTCGTCCGGTCCTGGGGCTGTCAAGCGTAAGGTTGATAAAATTAGTTTGAGTTCGGGTAATGTAAAAGGATCGTTTAACGGATGGTTATATTGAGTAATGTAAGTGATGGGAATGGTTTCTGTAAGTAATTTGTGTTGTAGAAATTGTTCGGAGTAGTGGTTATTATTTGATACAGAACTGAATTGTTGGCCTAAAATATTGCTGATGCTGAAATCGTCTGTGATAATAGAATTATTATGCCCGAGTCCCGTAACAGGGGCACGGTATTTTTTATGTAAAATTTGATTAATTTTGTTCCAAATTTCATGTTGTGTAGTGTGTCGATTAATGCCAGATACAAATTCTACCCAACATTCCTTTTTACTTCTCCTAATAACCCACTGGGCTTTTGCTTTTTTCATTTTATAATTTTGCAGGTTGTCATGTGAAGGATTCCTGCGGAAAAAACGCAACGCTCGTTTCCTATCATTTACAGCTGTTCTGCACTCATCATTCCACCAAGGAACTGGCGATTTCTTGTAATTGTTAGCTGTCTTGGGAATAGTACTGTCCGCTGCCTGTTTTATTATTAAGGTTAGTTCGTCAATGTTTTGGGGCTGTGCATAGTTAAGTTGCTGGTCAATATGTTCTTTGTAAAGTGTCCAATTAGCCTTTTTGGTAGTGTATCTCGTGTTAGTTTGAAACAGTGGGGCTGGAGTATTTAGTGTTATGTGAATGGGAAAGTGGTCGCTTCCATGAGAGTCCTCATCAACTGTCCATGAAAATCGTGAAAAAAGAGAAGGGGAGCATAATGAAATGTCTATGTTTGTCATAGTACCTGTCCTTGGGCATAAGTGTGTCAGTAGGTTAGTGTTTAAGGGGATTAGATCGAAATTCTCGAAAATATTTGTTAATAGTTGGCCTTTGCTATTAGTCAATGAAGAGTTCCACATTAAACTTAAAGCGTTAACGTCTCCTAATAAGAGCAAAGGTGGGGGGAGTTGGGTAAGTAAGTCACGTATTTCATTTACGTCTAGTCGTTCACTTGGAGGAAAATAAATGGAACATACTGTAACCCTAAAGGGGAGGTGTACTGATACTGCAACCGCTTGAAGTGCAGTCCTCAGCTGTATGGGATTGCTATATATGTTATCACTAACAAATATAGCTACCCCTCCACATGATCTACCACCCAAGGAATAATCTCTTCTATGGACAGAATATCTGTGAAGACTGAATTCCTTACCCTGAGTTAAGTGGCTCTCCTGAATCGCAACAATTTTGGGCTTTCTATTACTCATCAAGACCTTTAGATCACCTATATGCCTATGAACACCATTTATATTCCATTGTAATATAGACATTGACAGGTTATCTGAAATATTCATGGATTTCAATTAAGATTTATAAAAGCAAGATAAAATAGAAAATAAAATATTACTTAGTAATAGGCAATTAAGATAACTATAATAAAAAAAAAAAAGAGAGAGAAAAAATAAAATAAAATAAATAAATAAATTAAGTATGCTTTCCTCGTCTCTTTCTTCCAGTTGTAGAATTTTCAATATCTTTAGAGGCTGTTTTTCGGTTTTTGGAATTGCCAGATACTTCGTTTTCTGTTGGCTCCTCGTCTTGGGATGAGCTGCAATCGTCGCTATCATTTTTCCTCGTGTTACGGCTGATTAATTTAACTCCTTCACTTTTTCCAACTAGCGGGGTGTTCGATTTTGGATGTGTTGTTTCTTCGACCGGACTTGCTGCTTTCGGCGCTGCTGTTTTCGGAGCTGCTGCTTTCGGAGCTGCTGATTTCGGAGCTGCTACTTTCGGAGCTGCTGCTTTCAGAGCTGCTGCTTTCGGAGCTGCTGCTTGTCGAGCTAGAAGGGTTGGAGATCCTATATCTGAAGTCGGTACAGTTATGTGATGTTTGAGAAGAATGCTTTCCATCACTTCCATTCGTTTCAACATTCTTTCCATTAGCCCTAGAAGTGTAGCGGTAGACGGCTCTTCGTTTCTTACGGCTATTCTTGATGCGTAAGATGTTTGTTTTAATTTGAGCTGTGCATTTTTAGCTTCAAAGTAATTTATTTTCTCTAAAACCATTCGCTTTTTTACTTCGTACTCTTCAGCGTAGATAGGACAGGTTCTAGCTGAAGTGATATGGCCCTCTCCGCACAAACAACATTTTACTCTAACACACGAGCCTTCATGTTTTGCCTCACTACAAGTCCTACACACGGGCTCTTTCGTGCAAGAAGACTTGTGATGGCCCAATAAGCCACATGTGTAGCATACACTAAGGGGAAGAGACAAAAATTACAAAAATAACGACAAAACCCCGTTCATAAGAACAAAACAGACGTATTTGAAGTTTTAAGCACTTATTTCTCCGATTGACCTAACCTAATCAAACATAGTTTTCGAATCTTTTTTGTAGAGAATTTAGTAAGCTTTCAAATAGTTTCTATCCACTTACCACGATTTCCCAACCGTGTTCGAGATATTAATGAAAGTATACGAAGTTCCCAAAACTTTTCATGACTGTTCATGAAATATTTTATTCTAACCCTTCCTTAACTCCAAACGTAACCAAAAGTTTAACATATTAGTTTTAATGAAATTCAAACATGCAAAAAATGTTTCAACTGAATCCCATGAAGTACCCAAACCAAAAACCGTATTCAAAAATTATTTTTCCTATTTTCTCGAAAACGGTTAAAGCTATCGCCTTGAAAATGGTTTCATTCGTTTTCCTAGCCCAAGAAGCATATAAAACGAGTACTTACAAGCTTATGAACTCAAAAACGTAAGCGTTACGATTTTTTGCGCGAATTTCGCCCCAAACGCCATCTTCCAGTGGGCGGATTTTGCTGGTTAACGAACTTGACCTTTTAAATTAGACGAAAGATTTTTGTACCAAATTTCATCAAAATCGGACCATTCGTCTGGGAGCTACAGAGCGAACAGACAAATATATATATATATATGTATATATATATATATGTATATATATATATATAAATATATACATATATATATATATATATATATATATATATATATATATATAAATTTTAACCACTATCATTTTCGGTCTCTAGGGGTTCTGAAACGCAAAATTTTCTAGTCGGCACTTCCGGATTGCGTCATGAGATCAACCTTATAAGCGGGGTTCCTCCCTATGGGGGAGGGAGGAACCGCGCTAAAATGAACAAGCATATGATAATAGTCCTTACAGCTAAAGGGTAGATGTGATCATATACTGTTTTCATATAATGTCTGTTTGTCATCTTCCGCGAACAAACGTTATCCAATTTTGATTACATTTAGCACAATAATTACATTATCTAATACGAAATATCAGGTCCGTTATACCGCAGAATTCGCCCCATTAAAAATGTTCCATTTTTTTAAAGGAAATTTGTGCTTTAAAAAACATTAGTGCTTACGATTGCGTTAATAGCCTTTTATTTACAGTTATAATAGGTATTTCGACCAATAGTATATGTTATATGTTTAAAAGTTTTAAACCAGCTGAACCATGACACAGAAAAACTAAGGAACATACAACAACAAAATCATGAATTCCAGATATAATTATGCACTAAGAGAATCTAAACAACATAATGCATTTCAGTTTTTTTATTTTAATAGTTTAAGTAGTGACATGGATGTAGAGTAAAATTATAAAGAAGAAAATCCATTGGCTCTTTACGATATTATTTTGTGGTTGTTTCCATCACATCATATCATAGAAAGAAGATACATCGGTTTTTGAGCCCTCAGAGTGGACGACGAGAAGATTATATAGTGCAGAAATTCATTTTCAGAAAAATAATGTTAATACCTCAAAACGTTTAATGAGAACCCTGTCAAAAATAAATATTTTTCTATTAATTAAATACATTCAATATTTGGTTGGATATCTAGATGGAAGATCAGTAATTCAAACTTCCCAACTCATTAAAAAATAAAAAATTAATCCTCAAAGAAGGCACTGGTAATATTTCTGTAGACTTCCATTAAATCCAACGACTCATTATTAGGGTAGACATTTTTCCCTTTGACAATCACTAAAAGGGAAAGAAAATAATGCGACATTACAAGCTTTCTTCGAAGACCTGAATCAGTGAGGTTCTTCCTTAATGCCTCTTAAAAGCTTAATCTAAATTGTTGAATAAAACACAGAGATGTCTTGAACTTGTCTCAATTTAAAAAGAGTTCATTATACTGTAACTTTATCTCATTTAAATAATGCATCCCTTAAGTAGAAAAGCAGGAGAAAATATTGTTCAATTATTATTATTATTCAAGGAGCGAAGAGAAAATGTTATTCAAAAGATATTTTGAAGGTAAATATAAAAGTATCATTTTAATACGATAACAAGAATAATTAAAAATTACAGGAACATTGTGATTCCTATTATCACATTACACAATAAAAATTAAAGGTACATTGTAATAAAAATGTAAAAAAACCATTGTTATTTAAATTTTAACGTACATTGATAATTAACTCAGAAATTAAGGACGGGTAATCTACAGGTTAGCTGCCTTTTCTAGCCAGGATAGGGCTGATGCCTTTTATTTTTTCTTAAGAAAAGCCACCACCCTTAGTGGGAGTCGAACTCACGAGCTTTGGCACGGAGGGTATACGCCTAAGCATTCACGGCCACCGGGCCTCCTGTAAATAAATACAGTTTTTTTTTTTTAATATTTCAGGAAAATAAATAAATATTTCTGAAGGCCTTTCGAGCTAGTAAAGTACAGGGATCACCTCAAATGTAATTGGGCGCTTACAGAGTTTGTAAGAGGCAGATAAACATCAATAAATATTCTGGGTATAGCTCACATCTGAGTAATTCCATAAGCCACTGATTTAGGTGAATCGATTACCAAACACTAAGATAATCGATTATAATGACCTTATGCAATCAATTTCATTTATTATGAGGTGCCGAAGAGATACCTTACCTATCTTAGAAGGGGTCATGTGTAGAGAGAGAGAAAGAAAATCACAGTAAGCCCTATACGGCATAAACTTAATGAACTGAAATGATAGCTTAAGACAACAGAGGGAACGCGCATGTTTGAAAAAGCCTGAATCAGTTCAAGATGTTTTGGTCGAGATTATCTTAAACCCTCGCTTTAAGAAGACTAATTTCTAGTTTGTACAGGTATTATCAGCTAGGTAAATAATTCGTTTTTCAGTTTTGTCCAGCTAGATTTGCATTTAACAAAAATGTTAGAGGCATTCAGCAGCTCAGTAAACGTGTTACTGCGCGGCACTTTTAGGAAGCCAATTATTAAAAATATAACTTGAATGATTGGAACTGTTTGCAAATTTAACGGTAAACCTGCCTGTTGGATCCAGGCCAAGTAGCAGATTTGGCTTAGCCAGGCAAGGGAATGGAGAGGCGATAAGGGCAATTTCTTTCTCCTTAAAGGTTTTCTTCGTGGTAATCAACGGGAAAACGTGAAAATTGGCAGTAATGAGTGCTTTTAACGGAGGTTAGTCATTTTAACTCAAAACCACAACTTACCTGCATAACTCGTTTTGTTATCAGGTTATAAGCAGTCATTTCATTCCCAATGGAGTGTTACAAATAAAACTGGGTAACCTGACAACCCAATGGCTCGCTTCAATGCAAACTTATGAATATGTACATGTAGAAGCTAAGATCGGGCAATCAGATGTCAGGACTTTGGAAGAGACGGGTCAAATCCCAAAATCAGTGATTCGAGTTAGCAAAGGCGAATGTTTACTCTATGGAATGCTGAGTCATAAACATGATTGAAAAAGTATACAATTGAAATTCAAAGTTTTATAAAGGAATGATTTATGGGTATGGGGGACAAAGCGATCCCTCCTGTTATCTACATCATTCTGACTCAGGGGAAAAAATATCAAAAAAGCCGAGTTTTCATGTTCGCCCTTTCTAATTCCCAGACCGAGAAACAAGTAATTCTCCGATTATAAGCCAAAAATAATCTATTATTGGCTATTTTTGAATCCGACTAACATTGTTCCTACATTATTTCCTTTTTAGAAGAACTCTTTTCGGATGCCTAATAAAATTAAACACTAAAAACAAAACAAAATTGTTCATCGTAATATAAATGAATACCACGGGGGAATGATAAGCATTATGGGTGGCAAGGCAACCCAATAATATTGGGCATCCCACACTATTATTTAATTTAAATAAAATATTTTTTCCTGGTCTTTTAAACTTTCTATGCTGCGTTATATTTTATAACCTAATAAACCTAACTAACATTTAATCTGTCTTCCTAATGTGTTAATCGCCACCGTCACTGAAAACAAAGAAAGGAAAGAACTCTTCATTAAAATTAAAGTGAGGCTGCCCAAATTAATAGGCTCGCTAAGACAAATATAAACGTCTTGAGCATTTTTCTTGGTTTTACAGAGGGGGTTACGCCTGAGGATTTGGAAATTGTGCACATTTCTTTCATATTATGACTGTCCTACAAGGTGATGTTCTATAGATGTTTCACCCATAAATATGGTGATTAATTATCCCAAGAGAATCTACTAATTTTTTTTCGGCTAAGAACGGGAGTAATCGTTTTTATTTTTATTCTATTTTTACTCTTTATGAAAAAAGCTTTCTCCGGAATCAATATCAGCCAGCAAACTATCGATTTAAAACAGCTGATGGACAACAGCCATATTACCTTTATTGTAATACAATGCACGTGGCCCTACCAGTGGAAGGTCTTCCTTAGCTGAGGTAAATTTAATTATATATAATTAAGTTGCTCCTGACGCGAAACATGCAGAGCGATTAATTGAAGTTATCAAGATTTTATATGCATGACCTTCCGCCTATTTAAATATTATACTGAAAAAAAGCGGGAGGCTATTCATATCCAGGCCGAGTTCCAGAAAGAAAGCGCTGGTTTCCTTAGGAAAGTTCCTCGAACTCCAAACCACAGCCCTTTAACAAAGTATTTTCGTTTGCCGAATAGTTTGCCTAGAAACGTTTCAGAGAAGAATTCTTGTAAGGCGAATATTTTTCTAGATCAATTACATTTCCTTACTCTCTTTTATTCGTTTCGAACCTCACAATGGGGTCAATGGTATATGCGAGGTAGCTCTTTGTTTTAGATAGGACAATATCGGCAAACGTGGAGGACCCTTCATCGTAAATGGAGTAAACCTCTTCGAAGAAGCGATAGTTCTCTCTCTCCGCCGGGAACTCCTTCAAGAGATTCCTAATTAGTATTCAATTTTAAGCCATTTATCCACTCTGAACCCGATAGCAAGCATTTGTTGTACTTGTTTTCTTTGGTGTAATCCGCAAAGTGCTTGATAATAATAAAGGAATAAAAAAAATGTTCCAATAAAAGAAAAATATTACACCGCGAGATAATTTGATAAATCAGTGTCAATGCCCTCCTAAAGATAAACATAACATGATTAACCACGTAATAAATAAATACATATCTGCCCTATATATATGGATCACTGAATAATATAGATAATGGGAAGTTCTGCGATAAATTAAGGGCAATATGAAAATATGATAGCTTCGATGGGGTCAGTTCGTCATAAAATTTATTACTCTTTTCGAAGAAAAAAAAAATTATCAGTCTCAGACAAAATTATAGAGCATTCATTTCAAATCAGACTGATATTCTTATAATGTAATTAATTAGTTGTAGATTATTTCAAATTGCTAGTAGTATTAATATATTAAATGCTAATGCCGGGATTATTTCACATTTTGTGTGACCTTTGGTGTTTATTGGTGTTCATATTTTATTGTCGGACTCCAAACAGTCTTCTCCTGTAATAAGGTAGAATAGTTCAAAACTAATCCTAATGCCAATATGCTTTAACTTACTTGAAGGTTTTGGCTAATAACGACCCATGTGTATTTATTTCAATTTAGAGGTAAATTACGGGCATATATGTAAGCTTAAGGTGAGGGTAGGGAAAGATCAATGAATTCTTCAAGAAACATTAACTTATATTTGCCATGTTACGAACCTATTTAGGTTCATCATCAGGCATATTGTTTATAATAAATGTGAATGTGCCTTGTCCACTCAACAAATAATGATTCTTACACCGATTTAACGTTCACTCTCAAAATTCAAAATTTATGGACTTTACTTTGAAATTGAAACATTTATAATAGACCTTAACACGACTTACTATAAGATGCCTGATGATGAACTTAAACAGGTTCAAAACCTATAAGTTAATGTTTTAAACAATTTTGGGGATCAACTCCTGCCAGTTACCTTTTTTGCTCAAAAGTAACATAGATCTTATTGTGTCAACTAATAAAATTATGGTATATTACTTATATATTTGCTTTCGGGCAAATAATTCGTCATAATGATAAAATCGGCCAGTTTTTGGTTTTCCCTTGTATACTCAAAATCTTAATACATATGATAAAACAAAAACGGCACTAATGGCCGATATGCAGATTCGCCGGAAAAAAGAAATAAACAAAAAAAAAAGTTTAGAACAGTTTGGAACGAAGCAGTTTCATAACAATCGGGTGTGTCTTGCATATTCATTGATTGTCAATAGAACATATAATATGAAAGGAAACAAACTTTTGAGTTAATGAATTGGCTTTTGAGTTAATGAATTCGCTGAGTTAATACATGGAATCTTCTTAAGCAAATCTGCTTTTTTTTTTTATTTTGTTTTTAATTAACTAATTAGGATAAGTTTTTGTGTAAACAGGAAAGTTGGAAATGGAACTGAATGCACGTTGAGATGTCAACGTTATCAATTCTAATATTTCTTTTTGTTTTTGATTAAAATGACATTACAGCGACATATGTTGCTTCCTAGGTCAATATATTCCAAATGCGTAGGCATCTTCAAGGAAAAATGTGGAACAAGGGACTTCGTTATTAAGGGTTTGTGTTTCGGCGCGAGAGGCATAATTCCCAAAATTACGTTCAGAGAACTTGGAATCCTTCCAGAAAACTATCCTTTTTTTATCCAAGTCAATACTTATTGACACGCTAGGCATAATAAGCCAACATGAATATAAGCATTGATGGATAGCATTCCTTTCGTTCTGTATTTTGCTTTTTGTATTAAGCCAAAAAGAATTTACTGATTCTTTATTGTGTATAATAAAGTGAGATAAAAATAGTGTTCCCAAAATTAGTTCATTTGTGAAGAATTGTTTCTACCACTAAATAAAGTATAATTGACTGAAAATTGAATCAGAAAGCAATATCAAACTTGAGGATTAGCTTCTTGTGTAACCAGCAACCCAATGAAGTCCGGCAGCTCACTTTATTTATTAATTTTCATAACTAAATAGATACATATTTTCTTCTTCGTCTAGGTAAAAGTAATCGTAGCTACGAAGAACGTAATTCAATAAAAGCACAAATTCGTAAGAATGTAACTGACTATGATTGTAACTGTAAATTAATAATGCAGTATACGCGCGTACACTCTGCAAATGACTATTTGAATATTGTACTTCCACCTCAGAGAACCTTCTACAGGCAGGGCCACGTCTAGACTGATAAGATTAATCATGTCTACTATGTATCAGCTGTTTAAAATCGATACTTTTTTGGGTAAAAGTAAATTTTCCAAAATAAGTCTTTGCCATTTTATGTAATAACTAGCTGGATGCCCGTGCTTCGTCACGGCAGACAAGAAGTTACTTTATTGCGTGAAATAATGTATCATCAAAATTAACACTACTATATAATTTTGTGCAGTTTATTATGTCACGGTTCCCGTCATACTATATGTTATTCATCAATTGATAAGTAACCAAAGTACAAAGTTTCTAGACACTGGGGAGCTTCGGACTAGTGTCAACAATCAGATAACCTCAGGTTACCAGTAACAAGACTAACCAGTACAGGTTAAAATTCGTTGTCAATAATAAATGGACGTTAAAATTTAAAAAAATATATTTGCAAGATGTCATTAGGACACACCCATTTTAATTGCGAGCATTACCAAGAAATGTTCTGACTGGGGATGCTGATGGGTTCGGGATGTTATTACCTCGGATAGACCATTACCAGGTATAGCGTTAACTCTATAAGGGACAAAATCACAGTTTATTTCTAGTAATTCAAGGTCTGTCATCATAGTTGAAATGAACAGCAAATAAAAAAAAAAAAAAAAAAAATATTATGAAATAGATTCAATACGGGTTATCTGTTATCGTCCTAGGAACAACGCTTGTAGCCTAGTCGTGAATGCTCTTTTTATAACCAAATAAAAATGCTAACCCCTCTAAAAATACCTAAAAATTTGAATATAAAGAAAACCTTTTTCGCGAGTGTTTACATCCTAAAGGGAGTGTCCACGCAACATTTTAAATTTGTGAGAGAGTGGTATTTAACAAATATATGGTAGATTCATTTTATGTCGACTTATTTATTTAATTAAAAAAATATTTAATCTAGGTATTTGATTCAATTTTTTTTATTAACTGGCTTTTTCCTGTTTTTAATTATGTGTATATTTTTTTTTTTTCGTATGATGGTATTTTTTTCTTAAACTAATGTTACATCAGACGAATAATAACATAGGGTCACCATCTTATAATAATAATCCATAAACTATCTTTGTCAAAGATGGAAGACATATCTGTTCAAGAAGACTGCCCAGCAAAGGCAATCACTTCAGGCTCCATCAAACAAGGTAATCGGTGTCATTATTACACATTAACTTCCACACCCTGTCCTGTTCCATTTCACAATATAATCTCGAGCTTACACTCCGACCAGCAACTCGTACAAAATCTATGTTCACAGAGTACCAATGTATTCCAGAAAACTATCGGAAACACCAAGATTAATTTCATCAAGCGCGATTCGAATCAAGTTAACACTATACTTACCAGACCAGTCATTTTGACAGGTCGTGCAATTTCAATTCAAAATTCCTACAACATATAACATTTGCTTTCCTAAATGATATTATGACTTTTGTAGCTATAAAAGAGAGTACAGAACTTAATGTTACTTTATATATATTAGTAATAAATATATTTTTTGTTATTGACATTTATACCAGTACCAGGTCTGGTATTTCTAGTGTTAATGCCACACCAGAGCCATTGGGGTGCTTTGAAAAGGATGTAAAATACGTTTATCATGGAATACGCTTAATAATGGACTAGAGAAATTATATCGCGACAAAGTACTAAACATTTTCAATTCGTGAACTGGGTATAGCTTAATTAACAATGCTTACTACTGACTGATGAAGCAAATATCTCGGTGCAGGCTTCGACTGTCAACTCTAACAGTTGTTGCATCCAAAATAAGGTATACAATTGAGGATAAAAATACAAAATTACCGTAAACCAGTTCAAAAATACGAAAATGTTACGATGGTATGGCGTTACTTTTGAGGAAGAGAACATCTTATTGACCAGCTGATTGTATGAAATGGCTGTACTATAACTCACTTCAATAGGCAGAAAAACTAATCCGACTGAATTGGATGTCAAGGACGAATTATACAACTCCGCAGAGAAATCATAATTCTGTTCCTCAAGAGCTCCTTGGAACGAAGGAAATTGCTCTACATATATATATATATATATATATATATATATATATATATATATATATATATATATGGGTGCAAGATTACCTCAGTAGTAGAGCAATTGGCTCATGTTCTGGAGGACCTGGGTCCAAAACTTGAACGCGCACTAAAGATTTGATCTTCCAGTATCGCCGCCAGAGTGTAATGGGGTCCCTGACCAGCCCTAGACCAACCCAGCCTTTAATTAATTTAATAGGTACCCGCAAAGGGTATAATCAGTTTTTCTTCAAATTGAAGTGAGTTAGTGTATGTATGTATGTATGTATGTATATATATATATATATATATATATATATATATATATATATATATATATATGTGTGCGTGAGGAGGACACAAAGCGCGTCCGTAGTGAGGGAGGGAGAGAAAGAGAGATTGAGCCATTGTTTGTACCTAGCTGGAAATCATTTTCTTAATATTATCCGAAATCTAAAAACAGATCCAATTTTTGAACAGAATACTTGAACCTATTTTCATAATAGTACGGAACGGTCATCAGGACCGAGAGTATTAAGACTAGTCTACTATAGTTTACTTTGAGAAGTGGACAGGACAGTGTAAGAGATTAGAGCTAATGCAGTTTGCCTGTTGCTGAGGGAGTCCGACAAACTCCCAGGGTTTCGTGCAGTTCATTAGGGACTCTCAAGCAGTTCCTCTCTACCAACTCATGACTTGTGCGAGGATCAATCCAGTTAACATGTTCCCTACGGGCAAAGCTGCTTTAGAACTTTTCCTTCGAGGATGGAGGGAAATCTGATTAGCGACCTTCCATTAAATCAAATCTCCAAAGCTAGATTAGAAGTATTTACACTGGATTTATTTTAACTACTAAAATATTTATTTATTACTAACTTGAGGAGGTCTAATGGACTGCGCTAAAATATGTTATAAAAATAATAGAAAGTAAACTCATAAATTAATTTTAACTTTTTTTATTTTTTTATTTTATTTTTTAAATCTGTACAATTATGAAACTAAAATTTTAAAATTAAAATAATTAATTTTGTTTCGAGCCATCTGCTCAAATTTAGGAACAAAAATATGCTTTAGCTCCACCCGACAAACCTATGTTATGTACTGTATAACATACAGTCTTTTTTTCCGTGCATGGCCACCCCGCCTGCGCGAACGCCAGAGGACACGACTGTAACGACTTTTTTGTACCGATTTTTTTTTCAGTTTAGTCATCGCTAAAGCATATTTAGGCTATTTAAAAAAAAAAAAAAAAAAAAAAAAAAAAAAAAAAAAAAAAAAATTTGAAAAAGTTCTGAAGAAACTATAAATAAATAAGTAGTAGTTGAGTCTATCAACTTTTTTATATCAATATTTTAAACAACAGCTCTTATGTGTATAAGTTCACCTAAGAGCTGTTGTTTAAAATAATAGATTAATGCCAAATACATCAGATGTACAAATGGTATTCCTAGAAAAAAAACTGACTTAAAAAGGAGCTTTCCATAGCAAATGATGGTTCAAATCATAAAAAAAAAAAATACAGAGACAGAATAGCAGGTTGATCACGTTCAGGATGGAATTAATTTGAACGTGTTTTTGCCTAAATCTTGCCTCTTTTCTTCTTAGCAGAAGCTTCCAAAATAATGAGAACTCAAGTTAGAATAAATCCCAAGTTGTTCAAAAGAACGGTTGTTCAATTCTACCGGCGACATTCGGAATTAACCAACTTTATTTCTTAAAATACTGCGATAAAATCTCTTACTAATTGTCCTTTAGTATGTCTTATAAATATTTTGAATGGCATATGATAACAAAAATTTATGCAGGAGAATTTCAATTAATATTAAAACCGAATTTGCTGGTTATCAAAGTCTTTCAATCATTTATTATGAGAAAACAATGTTTCCATCTTTTGTGGCATTAAAGAATAGCTATCGCAGCTTTGTGTTAATAAGTATATACATGTCTATATATATATATATATATATATATATATATATATATATATATATATATATAACAGGGGTAATTTTGAAATGAAAATGTCATATGTCTCCAAATTTTATGTCTCGGGTGACGCAAATGTGAAACTGAAGTGGCATTGGATCACGTGAATTGATTTTGGCGGAACATTCTGGCGGCTGGATAGTAATAATGTAAACGAGTAATGGGAATATGTAATAAATGTACAATTTATTACAAAATTTGAATAACTGAATTAATTTTTCTTACCGAATGAATTTTTTCTGATCAAAATGATTTCTCTTTAGAAATCAGTATTTACAAGACTTCTTTACAACACATTTTTCTCTGGCTATCTAGTAGGTAGAATCGATGCAAATCTAAAAACGATTTCAAAAATTCTTTCATGAGTCTATACAATAGTTACATTCCTTTGGAAAGTCCTAAACATATTTTATCCAAGTAATAACAATTATGCTTCCAAAAATAAAATAAAACGACATCTCTCTATTGGAGAAATTAAATATTTAATACTTTGACAAGCCACATCAATACTTGATAAGTTAGGGGAAATGCATTACACTAATAATTCCGGTTGTACAGAACAAATATGGCACTTGACAGCGACAGGAAAATTGCTAAATGAGTGAACCACTCAGAGCGACATGAGTTATGTGACGTGGAATCAATCCAATTGAAACATGTGCAGCAAATGACTATTGAACGCTAAGAGATTTACTAAACTACTGTAGGAAATACTTTCAACAGTCATCCTATCATCCATATTAATAAAATAAGATTTTGTCAGTGCATTACATACAATCAACCCCTTTCATACACTAGGAACACAATTCACTCTTATAAATATATATATCTCTGTAGTACGAAATAAAATTTGGGTTCAATCGAGGTTAATTAATAGCAAACCTCTCAAATATTAAAACAAAATATTTTTTTATACGGCGGTAAATTAAAACAAAATATTCAGTAAAATCAAATTGATGTAGGCACATGTCTAGCGATCCAGGTGAGGGACGATGTCTTATCCGAATACTATCTTAGCCTAATCAACAGCACGACCGATTATTTTAATATTTTGTAATTCATTTCCTAAATCTTTATTGTTGCAGTTTAGTCGCTAAGAGTTG
This sequence comes from Gonocerus acuteangulatus, assembly GCA_946811695.1. Classification (NCBI taxonomy): domain Eukaryota; kingdom Metazoa; phylum Arthropoda; class Insecta; order Hemiptera; family Coreidae; genus Gonocerus; species Gonocerus acuteangulatus. The sequence goes on along the minus strand of OX328124.1, from coordinate 107,622,154 downwards.
CGATAAACTATTTATAAAATAAAAATAATTTTACAGGAAATATTATTACTAACCAATGGGAAAAATCCAGTTCTGCACACAGGGTCTGCTTTGCATTGAGTGTTTTAGAATCCGTTTTTCGTACACCAAAGGAAAACGGCCAGTCAATAATTGTAAAACGATTATTAAAAAAAAAACTCTTATGTGTTTTGCGGAAGAACAAAAATGTTTTCTGTTGACAGGCACTGTTCATGCCACAGCAAATGAAAATTAAAAATATGATAAAAATGCATTTTTTTATTTTAATATTTATTCAAACAAATGATTTAAACTTTAGGCATGAATATATTAGCGATTATTGAAGATTATTAAATTATACCTACAACAAAAATTTAGATATACTCTCTTACCAGATTGAGATTTGGCTACTCTTAACCCAATGTACTCGTCTTTTCCCATCCCAGTGACCAGCGCTAGTCAAACCTATCTCATCGGCATGAGACTGCAGTTTGGTTTCTGAAAAGTGAGACTAGTGCCATAAAACAGCAACTCGCCGGTGAGCCCAGATCTCATAAAACCACATAACGTGATTATCACAAAGTTCATGAAGGGCGCAATAACGGCAGTTAACGTTCCACAAACCACTCCAACGCTAGTGTCATCATTCGCATCCTTAAATAAGTAGATATTTCTCCGTATATTTACAGTTATTTTAGCTGAAATGTTAGTAGTGCATTAATTATTTTCTATGGCTAGAAGTGTAAAAGACAAAGAGATTCCAAACATTCTCCAGGAGTTGCTGCCAAACGAGTAAAGACAAGGCAAGGGCCTCTTGGAAATATTTTCTAGAGAAGGATTTTCCTAGCGATCCCGCTAGGAAAATCCTTCTCCAATTACAGTATCCAGTAAAAAATAGGCTAAAAACCTTCACTTAAAAAAAATAGTATTTATTTTTGAGATCAGAGCGCTTCCTCCTTCAAGTAACACTATAATCGAGCCAGTGCCACTATAGTCGAGCGAGGCTGACGATGGATCTTAATGCCAAGACACATGTTTTAATCGGGAGTTCTTCAATGATTATTTCATTACTACTTCCTACAGATAAAAACGTCATTACCCATGACTAAATATACACTGCCGGACAAAACAACCGGCGCACCTTGAATTTCGTCGTTATTTCTTTTCCAGGTTAATAAAATTAGCAAATTTTTAACTCATAATGTAGTGTATATATTCAGTCTGTAGGACACCATAAGTGAAGACAAAAAAAATAAATAAAAATCTGAAAAATACAGCTAAGTAAAAAAAAAGAAAAGAAAATGAACACACCTCCAACGTAAAAATGAAACACCTCTAATTCTTGTTCTACATAAAAAAAATTGTTTCTAGCACCTAGTGTTCTCTCCCCTGGCACAAATAACGGCATCCATCGTTCCTGGTATACCACAAAGAAAATTAGCTACCTGATCTGGTTCAAGAATCTGGTTCCACTGATGTGCCAAAGCAATTCTCAGGTCTTGAAGGTTACCTGGAGGGTTCTGTTGTCGACGGATGGACCTCCCAAGCTGGTCTCGGAGATGCTGAATAGGATTGAGGTCCGAGCTGCATGCTGGCCACTACAGTGTCCGAATACCGACCTCGTCCATGTAACATCTTACCACATTTGCGACGTGCGAATGGGCATTATCCTGCATAAAGAGGAATTCATTGCCTATAAATGAACCAAAAGGCACCACATATTCCTCTAGGATGGCGGTTATGTACGTGTGTGCATTGAGAACTGGTATTTGGAACACGTGGAGGTCTGTACTCGCCTCTAAAGAAATGCCACCTTAAACCATCACCGATTCTCCTCCGAACTCCACTCTTCCCGCTATATTACAATGCCCATACCACTCCCCTGGTCTTCTCCATACTCGAACTTGACCATCTGAAGCATAGAGGCTATACCTGGTCTCGTCAGGAAACCGTTGTGTCAGGCGGTCCTAGGGCTCTGGCGGTGTATCGCTGGCTCCGGCCGTCCTCTATTAAATCAAAAACCTGAGCAACTACAACAACATCCAAAACCACTTCAACTCTTCAAAAATTATCTTTTGTAAAGAAAAAATGTTTTCCAGTGAAAAGAAACACAAAACAAAAATCAGTGCGCGTTTTATTCATACTTTCGAAGTGTGTTCATTTTCTTTTTTTTTTTTTTTTTTACGTACCTAACTGTATTATTAAATTTTTCTTTTCTTTTTGCCTCCACTTGTAGTGTCCTATAAGCTGAATATATAAAATGCTTTTTGAGTTCAAAATTTGGAAATTCGATTAACCTGGAAAAGAAATAACGACGAAATTCAAGGTTCGCCGGTTTTTTTGTCCAGCAGTGTAGTAATATCGCCATATTTTAGGTTTACAATAATACAATTACAGTATTAAACATTTACTATGTTTTTAGCAGTAAAAGTATTAGTAACTTCGATATCCTTAAAATGCCCTTAAATAAAATTTCTAGAACAGGACCGAGATGTATGTATTAATTAAAATGAGAATTTGCTAAACAGTAGGGTTTGTATAAAAGCAGAAATCCTAATTAATGATTCGTACAATGAAACCCGCAAAATAGTCAAGAGATTTTTGGAACCTTCTCAGGTAAAATCACACTACCAAGGAAATAGTTGCAGGTATTGCTAAATAGTAATTGGGAAACGTATTTTAAGGTAGGCAATGGGGGAAAACGATTCACCAGGAAAGGAAATATACTCACTTCCGTGAAACAGTACCATAGCGATTATCAAAAAAATCGAGCAGTTGTTTATTGTTATTAATCGGCCCATTAAGGTTGGAGTACTATAACTATTAATTTAACCTATGATATTATAAGATTTATTTGTTTTAGCCTTGTGTAAAAAATGCTGTAATGAATTAAATATCCGTTGATTTAAGAAATAATGTGTTGTCCATAGTCAATCATGCGCCAAGTTAAGTAATAAACCGCGCTGGTGTACATTTGGTTGATTTGGTTGATTTAGGTTTTGAGGACAAACAACCGCAAGCTTTCGGTGCCATATATGTTTGGTTTATAATATTAGTTAAGGCTAATTATAATATTAGTTATTGCTAATTATAATATAAGTGTTGTTTGCGTACTTTGTACGTTTGCTTTTCCCAATTTTTCTCTTCATTCTTTTTTTTTCATAAATTATGTATTCTGCCACAAGTCTACAATCATCATTGGATATATTACAATTATTCTACTTTTTTATTCATATGTATTCTTGGAGTAACTTATCAGGAGTTGCTCCCTAAAAATGTTTATAACATTAACTTATGAAAGTGGGCGTATTATAGGTTAGATGGTGTTCTTCATTTGCTCCCTTGTCAGGTATTTCATTGCCCCTTATTATTACATGACTTTGGAGCCATATGAAAAGGAGTTTTCTTCTCTTTTTAATGTAGATGTGAATGTTTTGCACCAGTTTATCTTTGAAGTACTATTACTACTCTCTTTTATGCTAAACAGGGCGCTGGGTGAATCCGGGCGGATATCTAGTTGAGTGTCTGTTTGATGGATATTGTTGCAGAGATCAAGCGATATAGCAGTCCGGATTTCATGGAATCTATAATGGAGTGACACCTTAATCTGTTTGATGATAAGTTAAATGTAGAAACAAAATTGCCCCCCAGCATTGGACGCGTGAAATTGTAAGAGTATTGGTGTAAATAAGAAACCCAAGAAGCAGGACTATCTTGTATCTTGGCGAAGAGGATCCGTCGAAGGAAACCCCAGAAAAACGGTGGTGTAGCTATCTGAGAAGGAAGGGGAGAGAGAGGGCTGGCTTCTTGATAAGCTTAATGTAGGTGGTGGCGTCTATCTTTCCAACCCCAACCCTCTTACACATATCTCCTCTTCCTAGCCCCCGCTCTCCCGTTTACTCCAAGCAGCAACTTCCTTATACAACCAGATAGATACAACAATCACTTTGCTATGTAAAACTGAAATCCATCACGGAAGAGCTACATGCCTAAGCATATTCCTCAAAAAGGCGGTATAGCCCGTTCAGATAGATGGAAAAGTGCAATTGCGCAAGCGCAAACTTTTGAGGGAAATGTTCCCGACGGTTCCTCCATACGGGTGTATCGACTGCTATGGTCATCTGCACCAAAGGGGGCTAGTGTAAATAATTCTTGTATATTTCAAAGTTCCATGTTATTTAATGTTTTAAAGTCTTCTGGATATGATGTATCCGAATTTGTAATAACCAACTATTCGCCAGGCATTCTGCCAGCTTCCTCAGGGTTCCTTCTGAGTGGAGATAGGTCACAGTCCGGGTGTTATTTATACGTGGTCGGGGTCGTAGGCGGCCTTTCCTGACCTCTGATTGGTCGATCCTTCCCGCGCTGTTGGATGATATGTCCTGAGTCAAATAAGACCCCCCGAGAGGGAAAATGGCTAAACACAGCATTAAAAAAAGAAATATAAGAAACAATACATTATAAAAAAAAAGGGGGGAAGTATCCTAACACGAATGCTACTCAAGCAAAGCGTATATTCGTGTGACAAGTTTACATGTTAGGGCGCTAACGACCGCGAGGTATTTCGCCCCAAATTTTCTAATCAGACAAACAAATAAGACCCGCAAAATATCTTCATTCTCAGAAGCCTGATGAAGCCGGCAGAATGTCTGGCGAAATGTTGTTATTACAAATTTGACATGGTCAAAGACTTTAAAGTATTAAATACAGTTTATTGTTTATCAATAAACACCTAAAACTGAAGACCAAATTAATTTAAACTATAACGTTTCCTGTTCGAAGTTTACTTAGAGGGAAAAGGGCATGGCTTATATTCTGGGTGCCGTAAAATCCGCGGGTTAATTTCTTTGAGATAACATTATCACTAGGAGGTTCAAATTTTTTTTCAAACTTAGCTTTGGCTATGTATTGATAAACATTAAACACTAAAACAAGAATACTTTTGCTATTTCGAATTTTTTAACAATTGACTCAATATTTAATTTTTTAGGTACTTTTATTCAACGTACAATGCCCAGGATAGGAATAATAGGGCTTCAATTAATAATAGTAGATAAAACTATATTTCAAATTAAAATGAGTATTTATTGCGACGTTTCGGCTGGAATTTCAAGCCTTCTTCAGGACTACGACGTGAGTGAGAACTTATCCGTTTAGATTTTTCTACATCAAGAGGTTGGCAATAACAAGTACTCCTTATTTTAAAGTTTAGTTTTATCAAATATCCATTATGACGAAATCCTGACTCACCACCGTTAACAATCGCTTTTGAGACAACATATAGTACTTTTCGAAGGTAGTTCAGTCAATGGGGATGAATAGGAAGATTCATTTCCAAGTAACAAAGTTCGGCAGTAAATGGCAAATTAATAATTTTAGCCTGGATTAACCCCCAAATTTCCTGCCTGAATTTGTTTTCTTTAATATTTATCCAAAGTACAATTTAATTTGAAGAAATAAATTATTATTTTTTATTAATTTAATGCAACTACTCGATGGCGATTTGCATTTTCTTCAGGACGTTTTGATAAAGGGCGATGTAAAATTCTTCATTTGATCCTTATGTCATCAAATGAGAGTAAATACTCATCTAAACGTTTGCTATATTTTTATTTGAAAATTTGGCTTGTTATATGTGTTTTGTGTTAGATCTTCTTGTACATGTTTGTATTCATTAAGAGTTAAGGTATTGTGTCAATGTGGTAGCTGTCAAGGAGTTCTGTCATGTGAAATTAGATATCTCGGCCACGTCTTAAACTGCAGTATATGTTTGATTGTGAGGTCTATGTTGCATGATTGACAGATAGGTTTGTCCTTATTGGTCATTAAATACTCGTGAGTCACTCGGCTGTGGCCGATACCTAGTCTGACTGCTACTACTTCTTCAGGCCGCGATCTCTTGTATGACCAAGGCCAGTCTTTACGTAAAGACTTCACTGTCCTTAATTTGTTGTCTGTAGTGTTAGTCCAGTCTAGTTGCCAGATATTTAAGATTGTTGGGTCACTGTATCTTGATATGTCTTTGTAGTACGACTCGTGTGGTTGGTAAGTTTGTGTTTTCGTTACAAGTTTAGCACGATATTAGTTTAGTATGTTTAGCTGTACATGTTTATCCTAAGTTCGTAAGTAATGAATTTCTTCTTTTTTTCCGCCCGAAAAATAAATTAAATACTTAAAAGAGCTATAATCACCTATTCATCAGAAAACACTTTTAAGTGCCAAGACGTACCTGCTACAGCAGGATATCCGCGCTGAAGATCATCCGTCGGTATTTTTAATCGAACTAGATGTTCTGTTTTTAAGCAAGTGTAACCCAAAATGTCATAATGAATTCAATTAACAGCTTCATATTAAAGGTAAATTAGTAGAGAAATTGCATTTTTTTCTCTTAAAAATAAAGTCTAAGAAATATTTAACCCAGGATTGCACTCGTATTTTTCAGATAGCGAAGTATTGATCATGCTAATATTGTAATAAAGGACACTATAAATACCTGAAAAGTGTTCGATAATGCCCCATAATAAAATGAAATTTTGAGATGTATACCTGAAAATAGAAAAGAAAAAATATTTTAAAATCATAATCAATACAAATAAATTAGAAACTACACACGCAGTGAGTGAATAAAATAGGGAAGCTAAATAAAAGGGTATAGAGGAGGCTAGGTCAAGTTAGTTTTCACATGGTCCAGCTTGGGGAAGGTAACCGTAAACAAATCAACAGCTCAGAAGCAAAACCGTTTATTCAATTTCTAGACCTTCTGAAGTATTTCACTGGCAATTGATTTAAAAATAATTTTAAAAAATCTATAAATTGAGGACAGCTGCTGTAACTGCTATTCATACTTTCATCGAGCCGTCTCTAGCCAGAAATAAAACTAATAACCACCAACAAACCGTCTATTACCGGCTTCAATAATAAAGCAGGCAAAATAGGCCTCCCCAGCCAACGACCAAACTACAGACATCAGGTCTCGTCCGATCAAGTAAGATGAGCATCACCCAGGCCTTTTTCAATTTAATATGAATGCAATATGAAGTCAGCCCAGCCTAGAAGATAAAACACTAAGACAAAGAAAAAAAATAACTGTCCAATCATTAAATTTACGTAATCAGCTCATTTTCCCCCAGTGCAATGAGAGGAAACGCGCTAATTGTCTTTTCGCGAAAATTTTGCACAAATATACTTCTTACACAAAAGCATAATTTTTAATAAAATATTTCATTCATTTGTTAGCGACTGTTAAAAGAAAAAAAAAATGCAAGAATACAATTTGATTCAAAAGAAAGGAATGCGATAAGAAAGATAAGATTGGATCTTAAATGAAAAGACTAGTCATGGCAAGGAAAAATGCTAAAGGTTAGTCAATTTTCAACGGTGGCTTGCATTCAAGAGTGAATATATTTCTTTAAGAAATTTAATAAGAAGTAGCAAAGCGAAAATGAAAAGAAGAGAGGCTCTTTTATTTAAGGCGCAATTGTAGATCTGACAAGAAGAAAAAAAAGGAATTGAAATTTAATAAAACAAGGATTTTTTCCCACCGAGGAATATTGCTTTTAATGTTATTCGGGTGGTGATATCGTTTAATAAATACAGAATATTATTAAAAAGTAATAATCCTTGGAAATGAAATACTTATTGATTATATTGGCTATTCTACTAATCCAGTGAACCACTTTTCCTTCAGTTGTCAATAGCCTACAATTCTTGGCTAGAAATATTAAATTATTATGTTTTGTTACTGTACGAAATATATTGCCAGTTAATGGATTTTAATTAATAAAGTCAGAGAATCCTTAACGTTATTCCAGTCTGCATTTAAACGTCTTTGTCAATAAACTATCAAGCTCCTCTTGAGAGCATAATCAAATAGCATTATTAAATTATGGAAATTAAACTTAAATCAGCTTATTATTTATTCCGAACAACAACAGAGTTATACGAATCCACTAGAGGTTTATTGTATAAGTAGCCCGGGCGTAGATTATCCCAGAAAATACATTATTCTAGATTATTATAAATCCGATTAAATTTGGTTCTATTTTTAATCAGAAATAGAATTTATTTCAAGAAGTTAAGGAATGGTGGGGATCAGATTTTCAGAAAAGTCATTTTTTAGCTGAAGAAGCCTTATTCAGCTAAAAAATAAATATACACAATTAAAAACGAGAAAAATCAAAACATTTTTATTATAAATCATGACGATACATTAACAAACATATTTTAAGCACATATTAGGTAAACAAAGGTTTTGATTTAAACAAATTGATCATTCGTTTTATAAATAATTAGTAGAGAGTAAGTAAAAAAACTTAATAGATTCCGAAAGTAAAACAAATGGTAGAAAAACACATTGGCAATGAAACACAAGATTAGAAAAAATATATATTTTTGGGGGCAAGGTTAGCTCAGTGTTAGAGCACTGGACTAATAAGTTGGAGGGCCTGAGTTCAAATCCCGAGCAAGCACTAAAGATTTTTTCTTCTAGTGTCTTCGTTCGTGGGTTGGATTCGGCCTCCAACCGTCAACAAGTGGTTGAAAATGGTGCTCCGGGGGCGGCACTAGAGGGATGTAGAAGCCATCAAGGCTGAAACGACACGGCATATGAAGAGCCTCACAACTGAAGACTTTTAGCGATCGTGTCAGCAGAGGAAACGGCGTTGGCAGAAGTGCATCTTGTCTCAGGGGGAGTACTTTGGAGGAGACCCTATTGAATTACCTAAATATTTGTAACATAAAGTTATTATTCCACTTTTATACGTATTTTCCAGACAAACCACGTAGGTGAAGAAGGCGTTCACAATGTATATTTTTTTTCTGAAAATGTGACGTTTTCTCTAAGCCCAATTTCAACCATTCGTTGATTTCTAATTACTGCTTACCAACGGCCTTCGTATCATTAAGAAATTAATCTAAGATGGTGATCGGATTCATCATTCAGTAAATATAAAAAATCGTTGTAATTTTATTTAGGCTGAAGATCAACTCATGAGTACACGCTATTTGGAAAATTAACGTAATCTAGCAGCCTAAAAACTTGTCCGATTTTGATACCATCTTAAGCTTTCCAAATGAGACTAGGGATACAAATGTTATGGGAACATGCTAATATGACGCAGTTGCAGCGAGTGAGAACATTTTTAAAAGTATTTATGTAATAATTTCTATTTAAAGAACTGCACAGGTATTGTGCTAATATAATTATCGAAGTGTGAGGCTCAGGATGAGGCTCAAACCACACCCGATGCGCCACAGAGCCCTCCGCGTAATTACCGACTAGAAAATTAATTACACACGTGGGATGAGAAGGAATTAATAAGTTTATTTACTACCACAATTTGTCATGTTGTGTAAATATTTACTGTAAAAGCTGTTCAATTTATTACACCCAGCGAAGGTGGTAGGGTGGGAACAGTTCAGGTTAATATTGAAAATAAACGATCTTCCACAAGGATTACCTCGAGGAGTCTCAAGAAATAAAACAAGCAGTTTACTTAGGGATGTCTATTACCTAAATAAAGTGACCTACCGATGTGCCACTGATTTTTCATCGATTACTCCAAATAGGTCCCAAAAATGACCCTAAGACGAATTTATCTCTACATTTATGCATAAATATGTTAACAAGAAATTGACGGAACTTTCTGGCTGTTTATAAAACATTTTGTGTTTTTTAATTTATTATAGTATTTGCATATTGACGAATATAATGTTTTATTTCCCCTTTCAAGTGCGCTCACTTATCAACGTTTAGATAAGTATTCATGTGTAACTATATTTACTGCAAGAATTTGTTTACGTATATATTTATTCAACCTACTAAATATATACGTATTTATGGAGGCCCGATGGCCGTGAGGGTGAAGACGTGAGCACTTAACACTCCGAGCCGAGAGTCGTGGGTTCGATTCCTACTAGGGGCGGTGGCTTTTCTTTAGAAAAAAGAAAAGGCATCAGCCCTATCCTGGCTAGAAAAGGGAGGTAACCTGTAGATAACCCGTCCTAAAATTCGTAGTTATTGATAAATGGACGATAAAATTTAAATAAATAAATATTCAACCTAGGTTAACATGTAAATTTTGAGATAAACTGTATTTAGTAAATAAGAATATTGGCCTCCTAGGATTAACTTTATTTATGAGTAGTTTTAATACTTTCAGAAATAACCCTGCAAATATTATTATAATCGCTTTTGGTTTATACTTCTTCAACAATTTAAAAGGTCATTAAAATGTTGTTAGTCAATTAAGTAATGTATTTAACATGTTTAAATAATGCCTATACTATATATAGTCTATCCATTTATGAAACCAACACAAGAAAAATCGAATTAAATAAATTTATAAACCAAAATGGGCACTGATGATAAATTATGCCTCGTATCCAATCGAGTCAAAATCTGATTCGTCTAATTTGGCTGTCTCTGTCGTCCATAATAGGATATAAGAGTTCAATAAATAATTGGGTAAAAGAATATCACAGATTTTCTGATGAATTTATATTTCGACGTGGGATATACATTGGCAGTAAATAATAATAGTAAACTGATTTGATATATTAAGGATACATAGTTTTTATTAAGATTAATAATGATTTTGAAATATGAACGTAGACAAGAATAAATTATGAGAAAATTTAAAGTGCTATTAACAATAATCATAAAGATAAAGATATTCTTGAGCATTTTAGTTGATGCTAGCGGGACTATCAGTCTATAATGCTAATACTGCTAAAATATGACTACAAGATCTCTATGCTAGTTAATATTGTTGTCTATAACCATTTCAAACGATAGACCCACATAATATCCAACATATAGCAGCTACATTAATGTTTTGTTAAAAATGTTGCTTGGCACTATTTTACCCCGACCCCTTCAGTTGTTGTCGGAGAATTTGTTCGATACGGTCATGAATACGTTTCATAGTACGCAAAATTCCTTATATAAATATACACAGACCAATAACAGATGACCTTGGTAACTCAGTGTAACCCATCGGAATTCTACGGCTTCAATCATATCAAATTGCATTGAGGAAAATGCTATTGGGAGTTTTCCTTTATTATTGGGAGTTTTCCTTTATTATTGTTTTCCGAAGAAGTCAATTTTACAAATTATTAGGTTGATTAAAATGGCATACATTACTGCAGCGAAGAAAATTAAATTCAATCCAATATACTAACCAGAACAAACCACTTGGTATTCAAAGTTCATTTCAAAACAACAATGTAGTAATCGAAATCATTCTTCTAGTCTATTCCGTGCTCATTAGCAGACTGCAACAACAAGCTTAATCCTTCTCATAAATTAAGGAATACTTCAAGGAAAAACGTTTGTTTAGCCGAGCAACACAAATATCGAGCAGCTGAATGACAAATGGGTGCAATTCAAACAAGGTATCTCCCGAAACTAAGTTCAGACATATTCTAAAGGTTAAACTTTCTAAATAGGTTATCACAACAGTCATCCATACGTGGGAAAATGGTAAGCTAAATATTCGAAAAAACTGAAAATATGCTTAACAAGAAAAAAAAAAAAAAAAAAAAAAAAAAAAAAAAAAAAAAAAAAACGTCCTACAACCAATTGATTAAGACCCGAGAGCAAAATGAATAGACAATTCACAAAACATTAAAATATATTAAAATGGGTCTACATTGTGTGATCTACCATGTGCCGGTTCCCGATATACTAGAACAACATCCGAAATACGAAAAATTTACAAATATCACTCTGATGTTATCTCTATCAACACTTCATCACCACCCATCCAGTCAAGTATTCGGACACAATTTACAATTTTTTGTCATGAGTTAAACTATTATTTGACGGACTCTTCGAAGGGACCTAGAATGATGTTACAACTTATTCTTCCTAATAATTTTAACTAAAAAAATACAATTTCTACAAATGCATCCATTTTTTCAAAAGACAAGCTAAAGACGGTTCTAAATGAAACCCACCCAACATCATTCTCCATGGACGTCACGAAGTTCGGATGACCAAGACGATTGTGGTTTTAAAACAAACTAGTATGACAAATTACTGGGCCGCACAAAACAAACTAATTTTCTACAGCAATGCTAAATTTCAAATAAATCTTATATGAACTTACGGAATAGAACTCTGGGGGACAGCCAGGCATTCCAACATCCACCGAATCCAAACATTTAATTCCAAAGCCCTGCTTACCATAGTCAATACTCCACACTATGTTAAAAAGTCCGACTCGCAGGAACTGCCTCATCTTAGCGCGGTTCCGTTCTTATCCCTAGTCTAATTTCGAAAGATTAAAATAGAAGCAGTTATTATTTTGTTGAGAGGAGATCGTTGACCGTTGATGATGCAAGGTAGGGATTGTCCGGGTTAGGTCACTGCTACTTAATAATACATACCCCATATGTGTATGTATGTAGGCATATATCTGTACATTTGTGTGCGTGTATATGTGTATGTGTATATGCATAAATATAAATATATATATATTATATATGTATATATGTTAGGTATATTTACATAGATATGTGCATATATTAGTGTTAAATATGTCCTACTTGTATTTACAGCCCTGATGAAGGCTTGAAGTTCAAGCCGAAACGTCGGCACAATAAAACCATTTTTACGATAAAATGTAGTTTTATTAAGTAGCAGTGACCGAACCCTGACAGTTATATTTTGGTTCCACCAGTCTTGAAAGGTAGGATTTACAATCTTACCTGGAAGGGTCGGCAACACTAGAAACCGTCCCGCTAGTTACAAGGTCTTGGAATCTTGGAACTCAATATTTCTAACAATAAATTGTTTGTGTTATTTTACTTAACCTGTTTTATGTTCGAATACATTATCCAACTATAAGCAATTAAAAAATAACAAGGAATAAAATACAGACAAAAAGAACACTTCGAATAAGCGAAATCAATTACTTTAAAGCTTTAAGCTCTTATTTCTCCGATTGACATCGCCTAATCAAAACTTTCATTAGAACCTTTTATGTAGAGCATTTAATAAGCTTTCTAATGGTATTCTTCCGTTTACCAAAATTCTCAACAGTTTTCGAGATATTAATGAAAGTTCCCAAAATTTATATTATTTCTAGCAACAGAAAATTGGCCTCATTTTTCATATCCTGTTTTACACACAAACTTTTCGCAACATAAGAAATTACAAAAATAAAAAGCAATAAAAAACGAAGGGAAAGAGACAAAAATTACAACAAGAACGACAAAAACCCGTTCATAAGAACGACAAAAACCCGTTCATAAGAACAAAACAGACGTATTTGAAGTTTTAAGCACTTAGTTCTCCGATTGACATAACCTAATCAAAAATAGTTTTAGAATCTTTTTTGTAGAGAATTTAGTAAGCTTTCAAATAGTTTCTATCCACTTACCACGATTTCCCAACCGTGTTCGAGATATTAATGAAAGTATACGAACTTCCCAAAACTTTTCATGTCTGTTCATAAAATATTTTATTCTAACCCTTCCTTAACTCCAAACGTAACAAAACTTTCAACATATTAGTTTTAATGAAAGTAGAACATGCAGATAAAGTTTCAACTGAATCCCGTAATTCTAAGTACCCAAACCAAAAACGGTATTCAAAAACTATTTTTCCAATTTTCTCGAAAACGGTTAAAGCGATCGCCTTCAAAATGGTTTCATTCGTTTTCCTAGCCCAGGAATCATATAAAACGAGTACTTACAAGCTTATGAACTCAAAAACGTAAGCGTTACGATTTTTTTTGCGCGAATTTCGCCCCATCTTCCAGTAGGCGGATTTTGCTGGTTAACGAACTTGACCTTTCAAATTGGACGAAGGATTTTTGTACCAAATTTCATCAAAATCGGACCATTCGTCTTCTATCTAGAGAGCGAACAGACAAATATATATATATATATATATATATATATATATATATACATATATATATATATATATATATATATATACAAATTTGAACCACCGTTATTTTCGGTCTCTAGGGGTTCTGAAACGCGAAATTTTCTAGTCGGCACTTCCGGATTGTTTCATTGTATCAACCCTATAAGCGGGGTTCCTCCCTATGGGGGAGGGAGGAACCGCGCTAAAACCGTACTCTTCATAATGACTTAAATATCCCTTTTGTTCAAGATATTAATCCCTAGCCGCTTCGCATCTTTCCTTAGTAAATTGATCAATCGTCCTAATCCTATAGGCCAATCATTATCCAGCACCAATCATCCTTCTTCTCTATCAAGATGTCTTACTGGAAAGTGGCCCCGAGATCTATTAAACCAGTGAAGTTCGTGAAGTGGAGTGAATGAAAATCAGTAAATTATGTGTATAAATGTGCATATTTATGTGTATGTGTGTACATGTATATCTTGACCCTCGATTGACTTGGAACGCACACACTAAACAAAAACGACAATAACTCAATCGACGATTCGGACAACTGTACAAACTGCTAAATCGAGCACCAAACTGAACCGTACAAAAACAAACTAACTGTCTACAACTCACTAATAAAACCTATATGGACTTACGGAATAAAACTTAGGGGGACAGCCAAACATTCGAACATTTACCGAATCCAAACATTTCCAATCCAAAGTCCTACGTACCATAGTCAATGCTCCTTATTATGTTACAAATCGCACCCTCCATAATGAACTAAATATCCCTTTTGACAAAGATACAATCCCTAGCCGCTTCTCATCCTTCCATAAGATATTAATCAATCATCCTAATCCTATAGGCCAATCCTTATCCAGCACCAATCATCCTTCTTCTCTATTAAGATGTCTTAATAGAAAGTGGCCTCGAGATTTACTAAAGCAGTGAAGTTTCCTGTTTTTATGCTTCACCCCTCAAAATATCATTGTCCCCGCCTCATTCTTCCCGGCTAGTCACAGTGGATTTTTGGATGGTTTGGTCATCCAAAGAATCCTTCTCATGCTCATGCTATACAGAAGCTACATTCGCTCCAGCCTTGATTACGGGTGCACAGTTTACGGCTCCGCATCACCTCGAACGTTAAAAATCCTAAATGCCATTCACCACAATGGAATCCGTATTGCAACGGGTGCTTACCGATCTAGCCCAATAGCCAGCCTTTGTGTTGAAGCAGGTGAGCTTCCACTTCGTTTTGCGACGAGAACAAATACTCCTAACAAATTTCATAGGAATCAAAGCAACCAAATCCCATCCACGCAATCAATATCTCAATTGCAACCCCAATCGCTCCTATCCGTACAACAGAAAACCCTTCTCCGTCCGAACTACTCAGCTCATCACAGAATGAAGAATCGACACCCAAAATATGATCCACAACTTCTCCGCTTCAAAACCACCTTGGACATTAACAGCACCTAAAATGAATCTGTCTCTTACCAAATTTAATAAAAAAGACATAGATCCTCTGATTCTGTTGACTGAATTTAGAAAACTAAAAAGTGAGCTCCCGGAAGGACGAGATGCCTATACGAATGGCTCGAAGGACAAAAATGGGGTTGGTTCCGCCATTTATTCAGAAGATAGAGGATACATGTTCACTTTAACACCTAACTGCAGTATCTACACGGCCGAATTATTAGCTATCAACAAGGCTCTTAATATAGTAACTCCAAAATATGGCAATATTAATATTTTTACAGACTCCCTATCAGCACTACTAGCTTTGAATATTCCATTTACCAAAGATCCACTGACAATAGACATCTTAGAATCACTTGATCAGGAAAACCGCCAAAACCAAAATGTTACATTTGTCTGGATCCCCAGTCATTGCGGCATAAAGGGCAATGAAGCAGTTGACGAGTTGGCTAAAAAGGCCATAGGAGAAGGAATTGAATACCCCAGGATACCTCAGGGTGATGTTCTGAACTATGTGAAGCATACAATTCTAGAAAAGTGGCAACAAACCTGGGACTCTGTAACTGATAATAAATTACGAATTATAAAAAAACAAGTAACACCTTGGCAAACATCAATTCAGCCAACTAAAAAAGAAGAACGCATCCTGACTCGCCTTAGGATCGGCCATACAAGATTATCCCACTCATATCTAATGTCCCGAGGCACCCCTCCAATTTGTGAAAAATGTAACCAAATCATCACCGTTCACCACCTTTTGATTAATTGTAAAATCTATGAGAAACAGAGAAGAGAAGCCCAGCTATCTGATAGAATTGATGAAATATTAGCGGATCATCACAAACAGATCAATAAGCTATTCGAATTTTTAACATCAAGTGAACTAATAAATAATATATAAAAATATAAATTAACATAATCAAATATGTGACACTATAACAAATATCATAATCTAAATATTTAAATCACCTCAAAAATATAGTAAACAAGGAAACATTAAAATTAAAATCATCCGAAATAATAACCTTCAAATAAAATTATAATTCCATTCCCACACTCTTTCTGGTTAATTTCGCGGAACGCCAATAGAATCAATTAAACAAATACACATCTATATTCTTGTGTTTAATGACCCCATAGTGGTTGACGACACATTAAACAAATAAATAAAAAAAAAAAAAAAAAAAGAATCCTTCCTAATAAGGAAGGCATTCGGCTGACAGACACATATAATTTGATAATTTTGAAATACTACAAACAAATATAACCATAATGGTTTTCTAGAACCATAAGAGGAAATCAGTTGGCAAACGCAGTTATTAGTGTAAATAGAAGAGATTGGAAAATGGGGGGAAAATCCTTCTGACATTCAGCGGGGCCCTACCAGGCTCTGTCGTGCTCCAACCAATAGTTGGGGTCAAGAAAGCCATTAGAACCACCACAGACATCGTTGGACGAGAAAGGCTAAAACTTAATTTTTAGGGTGTTTTTTTTTTTTTTTTTTTTTTTTTTTTTTTTTTTTTTTTTTTTTTTTAGATGATACTGCTGCACCAACACTGGGTTACTCTGGTAACATAGAGAATACATGGAGATTTGGCTCGAGATATAAAAATCAGGATTTTGAGGACTGGGTAGGTCACCGTGGAACAAATTGAAATCTAGATACACGTTGAAAATTACACTTTATTGTTATCAATTTATTTGGAAAATTAAACGCAATGAATATTCTAAAGAAATTAAATAAATGAAAATGTTGTTGGGATCCAGATCTGCAGAACAAGCAGGAAATGATTGCAGCACTAAATAACAGCATTCTTCAGCAAAAAAAGTATTGTTGGATCCGCTATAGCTGAGGTCAGTACAACAATCGGCTAATCTAACGACCGCTTTAATTTTCCATAGATTCCCCTGATGGACCAACACAAAGAGCCATTGTACCGGAACACCTTTATCGATTCACAATTAAAGTGCCGTCGAATGAGAAGACTCCAACCCCAATCTAACGGTTCAGGTGGAACATTGTTTTTGCACTATCCATCGCCGACTTATTGGCCATTATCCTAAGTCAAACAGACCTTCGGATTTAGCCTTCCTCGACGGTGTTTGCACGAAATAACCCCCGTCAAATATTAAAAGAGTTTTAAATCCCATCGCGCCTCTTATATCTCTCATTTCTGTTTGCCTAAACTCGCCACATAACATCGCTCAGCCACAACCATGTTTTTTTTAACGTAGAAAGCATTTTTATTATTGGAGGATCTTTTTAAATTTCAATCTCTAATTGAATAAAACCGAATAAGTATACACAGACGAAACGAAAGGAATATTCAATTTTGATTGCTTAACAAAACTCATCTAACCTACAATATTCCGGCAAAGTACAATTAACGTTAATTGGGAAATTCCAGCTGAGCCGAGCATTACCGGGTTTTCATAACGTTCCCGCATTTATTTTATCACATGGTTCCAGCAAAGTTTGGAACCTGACGACACTTACATTCTCTTAAATTTTTGTGATTCATAAAGTTTGATTGTTGAGCTGTCCCCAATTTTTTTTTAAAGCCTTACGCTTACTAGTACCCACAGAAAATTAATATCAATAATCATCGTTTAGAACTGTTTAGCGAATCCTTTGCGCAAAAACTTATTGACTGGCCTGAAGTAATTATTTTACACCTTTAAAGACATAAGAGAATGATAAAAAAAAAGTCCGTCACGCAGGAGTTGCATAACTAAGCACTTTCCTCAGAATTTGGGTAGTGTAGACTGCTTTCCAGAACAATTTGCTTAAAATATCCTACATAAATAAAATAAAAACATGAATAGTTCTCTTTTAAATTTGTAATGACTAACTGATCAATTATTAATTTGCTTCCAGAGTTATGTTTACACATGGTACCTATTACACTACGTAATAAATACAAAAAACCTCATATTATCGTATTTTGATCTAACGCAGGAACAGGATACAGTCACTCTAGTGGTAGAAAGCGCTCCTTGCGGAGGCTTTGTGAGCCTACGTCTGGCGGGCTTTTCTATTGAAATATATTACAAATTAAACCCCCGCTTTCCGATTGACCGATTCAGCTCATTTTAATACTTCTTTCTCATGAGTTACCCACGACATATACCGCGTTTCGTTACAATAGAGCAGATATTACGACCGGTATGAGTATATTAGGAATTTGGGTCCGGAGTAAACCCCCCCCCCCTTCTAATGAACCGATTTAGTTTATTTTTACAACACATATTTACCTGTAGATTACCACTACGAATACCGAGTTTCGTCGAAATATACCAAAAATCACGGCTGGTAGTGGCGAATTGGTATTGTGGGTCCGGAGTAACCCCCCCCCCCCCTTCTAATGAACCGATTTAGTTTATTTTTACAACACATATTTACCTGTAGATTACCACTACGAATACCGAGTTTCGTCGAAATATACCAAGAATCACGGCTGGTAGTGGCGAATTGGTATTGTGGGTCCGGAGTAAACCCCCCTTCCGGTGGACCGACTTTGGTGGTTAACGAACTCGTTCAATCGTTTGCTAATTGAATGCTATATACCAAGTTTCGGGACGAAAAAACAAAAACCCTGGCCACTATGTTGTTAACAGACACACACACACACATATACATATATATATATATATATATATATATATATATATATATATATATATATATATATAAATTTTAACGGGGGTCATTTTCGGTGTCTACTAGGTTGGATCGATAAAGATTTGAAGAAATTTGTCAAAAATTCCGTCATGAGTCCAACCTCAATAGCTACTTTCCTTCGGAGGAAAGTGCTAATAAAGGACTAAAACGAATAATGAATCAAAGTAAGAGGAAGAGCCCTAATATTGGGGTAATATTGGTTCTAATATTAGGGTATGACCTGAAATAAGTTACTAGCTAAGGGTGCGTTTACACCTGATAGCAGGATATTTATGTCAGACACAAATTGTGACTAATGTAAACTGCGAACAATTTCTGTCAGAGATATACGTATATTTCTATGACACGCTATAAGTGTCGACACTTATACCATCAGGTTTATAAAGTGAGGAATTTAATGTCAGAGATTAATATCTTGGTTCCTACCTGTATTGTCGACACTTCTGTACCAACCGATGTAAACACTGATTATGTACGATAAATGACACAAATGTATGTGTGTAAACAGGCCGTACATTTATCGCAAATTTTAACAAATCTAGATCCGTCGTATACATATCTATGACATAAATCTCTAGCTATTTCAGTCAGTATGTAAACATTCAAGTGAATATCTATCCGATACCTGAGATATATTTCCTGCGAGAAGTGTCAGGTGTAAACGCATCCTTAGGGTCCTTGGTTTCATAGTTTACAAAAGTCAGAATTTTTCTCTGATATAAGTATCCTGCAATAAGTATCAGATGTAAACGCACCCTTAGTCAAAATTCCTTTCCGACATATCGTCGTTACAAATGCAAAGTATCAAATGTGAAAATCACCACTTTTCAGACTTTTTTTTGGACAGTCAAATATTCGGCAGATTTGACCTTTTGATAGTGGAATACTTTCCCTTTAATAGATTGATCTAAGATTCAAGAATTTGTCGTACATAAGTCCAGCAGAAATGAGTAAAGATTGACAATGAAAGATGCATTTTTTCATATTCGTTAGTTTGCATTTGTATCGACGATATATATCCTGCAATAACTATCAGATGTAAACGCACCCTTAGACAGGTGGGTTTGTTCAAGTATAAAAGAAGCCAACAGGCCTAATCCCAAGAGATACTTAAGGTCAACGACCAACTATTGACCCACCAACCTCTTCACGAGGACTCGTAGCTTTAGGGATCGCCATCGAAAATCCTCTCTTCCTGAACCCGTCCTGTAAGCTTTCATAAATTTGTTAGCGTTCTAATGCAACTTGAGAAAATATTTATTGTTATTAATGCTTAGGAAATCCTAATAAAGAAGACGTTAGTTTCTGGAAAATGTATTCATAATTTATAGTTTTAACCAAATTTGGGGCCAAAATGACGAAATTGAGACGGACGGCGCATGGAAACCTCTTCTTGGTTTACACCACAATATTACTGTCATATAGAATCAAACCAATGCCACCGAATAACTGTTTTTAACAGCCATACGTTAATGGCATATATGGAGAGTTCAGAGAGCATAACTCGACCAAGTCCATGTCATACAGTTTACAGAAAACGAGTATTATTCGTTTTAATTGCAGAGACGTTGTATAAATCTTATTAGCCAGTATAAGTCTTAGTGACAGAGCAACAGTAACGTTTTTCCGGTTATTGCAAATTTATGTGTAAAAAAAATGTTTTTCGAATTAGAGTCAGCATTTCCAATCTAGGAGTTAAATAGTTCCTTAAAAAAACTAAAGATATAAAAAAATATTCGAAGAACGCCAGTGCCTTCCTTTAAATATAGGCCGATACTAAATAGAAATGATTAACTTCTAACCTGTTTCGTAAGTAGCAATTAAACATCAAAGTAGCAATTAAACTGTAACTGCAAACATAGCGGTTGGAGTAAACTCTCTTCTACTAATTACATAATTACACTTAATTAGTCGGAGTTGGCGGTAGACCGTCCTAGCAACCACATGGTGTAATCCAACTTAAGCTGTATCTCCACTATACAGCAAGCAGTGCGTCTAGTAGGGGAGTAACTTATCACCTACTGAGTTACGCTCCTAAATAGCAACAAAGTTTCACTAAATAAGAGGACTTAGTCCTTACGAGCCCAATACTTCAATCTGGTGTACATTGGTAATGAAATGAAATGAAATACAATGAAATGAGATTGTATTCTTATTTCGGGACACATGTCCCATAGGAATATTTTAAGAGTACAGAATAGTAAGCAATTTAATATATAAAATTATAAATAATACAGCTTGTATATAAAATAGAGATTAGGGAAATCTTGCAGGGATAAGAAGTGGCGGAAGAGTCGGGATTTAAAGGACTGCATGTTGGTAGAATGGCGGACAGACGGAGGTAAGGAATTCCATAGGGAGGAGGCACGGGTGACAAATGATTTTTCGAATAATGCAGTACGGTGGGAAGGAATATAAAGATCGGAAGGGCGAGATCGGGTGTTAAGGGAGTGAACAAAGGATTTAAATTTAAGGAGTTGAAAAATATAAGAAGGTTTTCGGGATTGAATTACTTGATAAAGGACTGAGCCGAGGAAGTACTGTCGACGATAAAGAGGGAATTATTCATAGCTAATTTAGCTCCTGGTAGAAAAGTGATATGTGGGAGTCTCTGGGGATCCCGAGGATAAAACGAATGAAACAATTTACGAGGCATTAAGTTTTGCCTCGAGATCGGCAGAAAGTACACCGTACACCAAACAACCGAAGTCAAGGTAGGGGAATAAAAGTGAGGTTACAAGGAGTTGAAGGATCTTCGTTGGCAGGAGAGGTTGAGCTGTCTGAGGATAAATATTGATCGACAGTAAATTTGGGAAATATGATAATGGAAACATAGGCTTATGGTATGAACTTAATGAGATGCAGATAGGTTGCCATTGAGCTGATAAAAAATCAAGTAATAGTAAGGATTCAGCTACCGAAAACGTAACCTTTGTCGGATGTCTTTATTTTTCTTAATATTTATTATGGGCACACTCAACCACATAGGGTCATTGTTGCCCCATTACTTATTGGTGGTTCTGAAGTCATGATTTTAATGTAATGATCTGGGATGATGATAATTATAAGTTGTAAAAAGAAATATTATTATTAGATCTCTAATAAATTATTCTAGAAGCCTCGTGTCACTCGTGTGGCCCATCCCGCTGAAACTCATTCATATTTACCTATCGTGCAGTCAGAGACTGGGAGTATGGCAATCCTTCATATGTTTCCATCCTTATCAATATTTATCTTCTCGGCCATCTTCTCCACGTACTAGTTTCGATTATGCATGTAAGTACTTGTCAATTAACTCTCCTTCGAATACTACCAGTCCATATATTAAATCATATGATTCAAAATTATCATTGTTCAACTTTTCTCTTTGTCTCATCTATCTGAGGAAAATTTCGTGCGTTTAATTTCCCTTGAGCGATCCTATCTCTTATTACAGAGTTCTCAAATTATTTTTTTGTGGACACGAAAACATACAATCTGTAAATAATGTAGAGGGAGCCCTGCCGAATAAACAGTGTTGCGATTGTCTATTGTTAACGGCGATTGATAACGAACGAATCGGCGATTGTTGATCATTAACGAAAACCATCTGATGATTCAAAGTAATTACATTTGTAATAAATGTCATCAAAATAGAAATATATATATATATATATGTCTGATGTTTATTTTTCCTCGCTGGGATGATATTTTTGGATGGAACGGCATTTTTCTCCAGCGGTGGTACTCCTCCTCACTTCTTCCTAGAATATTTCGATGGGTTCATCTCCATCTTCTTCAGCCAGGTCATTGTTGTTTCTTCCTCGGTGGTTGTCTCGGATGAAGAATGATCTGGCTGAAGAAGATGGAGATGAACCCATCGAAATATTCCAGGAAGAAGTGAGGAGGAGTACCACCGCTGGAGAAAAATGCCGTTCCATTCAAATATATATATATATATATATATATATATATATATATATATATATATATATGTATATATATATATATATATATATATATATATATGTATATATATATATATATATATATACACACATACAAACACACGCGCACACACACACACACACCTTATTTTCCAAAATCGTGGATATTGCTGGTCAGGGCCTACGTAATGCGAAATCGGGTCAGAAGCAGGTTTCTGAGGACATGAAACACATTTAAGTGGTTTGCGTGAATAATATAGATATAAAGCACACTGAGATGGCGAAAAGGAGCTCTTTTTAATTTATAAAATAAAAGTAGAAGATATACATGCCGGAAGGGCAGTAGTCAGGAAAAGAGGAACAGTGATACATATAATGGAGGAAGAAGGGAAAAGAATTTAGGGGGGATTTGCAAAAATCTCGACAGGAGGGTATAAAGAAGGTGGCCTCGATGAAACATTCATAGGGTGTGTCCCTACTTGATCGACTTAGTCTTTTTCTGATTTGTCTTCTCCTAGAAGGTACGAATAATATTCCATTAAACTCTGCCATTCAATCAACGCAGCGTTTCAATATTTCAGCAACTGCTAATATTCCATTAAACTCGGCCTTTCAATCTACTAGCAAATACCAATATTCCATTTAACTCTTCCTTTCAATCAACTAGACTCTACCAATATTCCAATGAACCCAGCCATTCAATATTTCAGCAACTGGTAATATTCGATTAAACGCTGCATTTCAATCCATCAGCAACTACCTATATTCCATTAAACATGGACTTTCAATCCATCAACAACTGCCAATAATCCATTAAACGAGGACTTCCAATCTATCAGCAACTACCAATATTCAATTAAACATGGACTTTCAATCTATCGCAACTAACAATATTCCAATAAATGGATCCTTTCAATGTTTCAGCAACTACCAATATTCCAATAAACGATTAGACATGAAACGTTTTGGGATCTTCGTATATTTTCTTCAATACCTCGAAAACGGTTGGGAAATCGTGGCATGTCGAAAGCTTAATAAATGTTCTACAAACAATGTTCTGAAGCAGTTTTCGATGGGGCGATATCAATCGATGCATAAAACTTCGAAAGTGTTAGTTTAGTTGCTCTGAACGGGTTTTTGTCTTTGTTGAACTCACTTTTTAATTAGTAGCTCTTTGTTTTTAATTGCATTAATCATTAAAACTAGTATTTTAGTAGAAGGAGGCAAGCACATGGGAAACGTATTGGTAATACGAATGGCTGTGGCTAATCATGATGGCATATACATACTTTTTTTAAAATTCTCCATGACGTTTTATTCGCCATGAAGTACTTATTTACGATTTATTTTAACACTGAAATTTTATTCAGAATAAAGCCTTTAGAGCAGAAGTCGATGATGCCAAGTGATTAATTTTCCAGTACATACTTATATTGACTTATAGGGCCTTCCTTAAGAGAAAGGGAGAAGGGGGATTAAATTATATCCGCTTCTGTGTTAGTTGGCTACTGTCAGTTTCTTGTGTCGCTTTTCTTCAAGATGTTCGAATAAGTGTTTACATTTTTCTGTAAATACTAAAAATAAAAAAACTGCTCATTTCTATTCTAAGCTTTCCAAATGTTACGAGGTATAAGTACGGAACCGCGCTAAGATGACGCAGTTCCTGCGAGTCGGACTTGTTTTACGGATGCACCGTGGACGCTCTCGCGTTCTTATTCATTCATCCTAAACTCAAGAGAATATGAAGCCTTACAGTAAGAAATAACGAGTTGCTTAAAATAATCCAAAATAAAAAAGAAATGGAATTTCACCAAAATACCCAAGGATCTCACATTTAAATATAACTTTAACTTAAAAGTAACTTCAAGGAATTTAGCGGAGTTCTTGAAATGAGAGCCCACTCCAGCGTTATTCTGTAGGTTAAAGGCCATTCTTCAAGAAGACGTGAGGTGAACTCACAAAGGTGGTTGCACTTTATTACAGCACAGAGGACTATTGGGGGGGGGGAGGTGTATCCGAGAAGGGGGAGAAAATTGAAAGACCCCCTCCCTCTTCTCCTCTCTCATTCCTCTCCCTCTCTCTCTCTTTCTCTCCCTTATTTCTTCCGCTTCTGAATCCCTTTTAAGAGGTAGCGGTAGAGAGAAAGAGGGAGTGATGACGAGAAGAGAGAGGATCAAGTTATGCCACCAGCCCGCGGTCCCGCATTCCTACCTTGATTCAACCCTTCAAGAACCTTCCATCTCCTTTCACCTAATTTTCACCAGAAATCTCTACCGCTTTACTCATCAGGATGAACTGTTTCCTTCAGCCAATTTCCTAACAACCAACTATCTACAATTTAATTACTATCCAACAATAAATTGTAGACGCTTTAATTCAAGTTGGATATTAGATAGATTATTCGTACTAGTTGCACCGATCTCGAGTAAGTCTCGTTCAGGGATCCGGATCATGAAAT
Organism: Gonocerus acuteangulatus; assembly: GCA_946811695.1. Taxonomy (NCBI): domain Eukaryota; kingdom Metazoa; phylum Arthropoda; class Insecta; order Hemiptera; family Coreidae; genus Gonocerus; species Gonocerus acuteangulatus. Next base: position 107,596,736 of record OX328124.1, on the reverse strand, counting down.
GAGAACGCCAATGAAGCGTTTCTATTGGTTCATTCCTATGGGCAATTCTATTGGCTGTTTTCGTTCTTCCGTTCTAGTCATCGTTTTGTGTTGCATTTACTGTTAGATTTGTGTTTTTTACAAGTTATATTTATTGTTTCTTGTTTAACTTCTTAGTGTTGTTTGTGTTGTGGCGTTCTTTGTGTCCTTTGTGCTGTTCTTTCGGCTACGAAAATGAGTATTGGAAATGTTAAATTGTATCGGCCATTTTCCACCGAAAAACCAGTGATCTATATTACCAACGAGTTGGATTAATTATAGTTTCGATATAACCTTGAGTGAGCGTAGCAATTATCATAAGTGATAATGTTATATAACCTAGGAAACCAGTAGCACTTATGTTAATGTCATAATTGATATGCGGTTCCGTTCGCTACCCTCGCTCAAGGTTATATCGAAATTCTAGTCAATCCAACTAGTTCATAATATTAATAAATGGTCTTGCGGTCGCCATATTGCCATAAATATAACTTGAATAGAGTTCTCATTTCATGATCCGGATCCCTGAACGAGACCCACTTCTCGGTGCAACTAGTACGTAAGTATCGATTATTCATTGGGCCATATGATCAGGGGACGCACACCACCATAGGAGCTAGCATAGATAAAATTGACCAAGAATTGCGTTGAGCGAGTGGCTAGGTGAGGTGGACTATTGGGGACGGCCCTGGGCTTCTGTTTGTGAGAGGTACTAGACCTTTAGTGACTCGAAGTTAAAATAAACAGAAGGTGGACATTTGTTGAGGAGCCAACTCCTACGGTTGCATTTAGTGGCTACACTGACGATAATTAATAGTCAGTTGACCCGATCAAAAAACGCCTCCTGGAACTCTTTTTTTTTTTTAACTTTGAGCCTTTTTCTAAAATTAAGAGAAAAAAATCTTATTTTATTTTTCTTGTATTTTGTTTTTTTACAATCTGAATACTACATTAACGGACTTTTATTCTGCTGTCCTGATGAGTTAATCGGTACAGTCGCGGAATTCATAATAAATTAAATAAATAAATAAAGTAATATTAATAGAAAAGCCTATACAAATATCAAACTACTGAAAGGCGTGGGGCACACAATAAGCCCAGGAGAACGCCACTAATTAGAGATTTCATAAAACTTATATCTTGATTCCAACACAATTCCTCAATATTACAATTTATGTATTTAAGGAATAACATTCAATTAATAGATTAGAACAAACCAATCCTTGATGCAAACACAAGTTATGCAGTAACACTTCCGATAATATGGGCCTTATCAGCATTTGACACCGGACGTTGCGTTATCCCATTATCACAGATTTTATCCAAAAAATGTTCTTTGGACAATTGCTACTTATATTAATTGAAGGAAAAAGCATTTGAACTCGGAACACGGTCAATCAGTTATAGAAAAGCATGACAAGTTTCTGACCTGTTATAATCCCACCTGTTGTTCAGGGCGTGGCCATGTGGCAACATTCGCTATATAACAGCTGACATGAAAGCAACAATCGTTTTCACCGCGTTAACGAACACGGTCTACCATTATCAATCAGCCGTTAACATCGAGCCGACGCAAAAGAAGCATAATGTGCACTTTTAGTAATGGTGCGAATGCTGTCGGCAGTCGATGTTCCTTAAAAAGGCTAATAATATTTCATTTATAGCAAAGTAGAGGAAGAAGCATAATGGTAGGACCCCATCTGAACTATATATCAAAATTAAAACACCGGAATACATGTACACATCTTTCCAGAATAGAGTATCCCGTCAAACCAATAAGCTGTATTCTTACTGAAGATTAGCCGTTGTACTACAAAGACCAATACGAATAAAACCCTCGGAACCTTCTGTTGCATTTATGTATGTTAGAAATTATGTTTTGTTTTTTTTTTTAACGGCGTAACAACCCTAGGGCTATTAACCCTGGAATCAGAACGTGGGATCACCCGTGACCCCTGAGTTCTGAAAATATTTGTTATTTCCTACACATTCCAGCTGATAAACATGTCCGATCCTGTACCTTCCTGTCCTGACAAGGTGATCATAATAGAGAGCCAGGCTTTTCTCATTCCTATCCCTCTGAACGCATATATAGCCTTTGGGTCACGGGCGACCCCACGTTGTTGTTTCGATAATATTTTTATTTATCGAATTTAGTACGTCTGACGATAAATTATTTTGCACTGAAGATGAAATTCGCAATGAGTGCAATGAGTTGCAGAAGAGAAAAACAGAGAGTTTGGAGACGTTTTGGGTAGTGAAGACAGTGAAATAGATGAAGTATGTGGCACGAGTGAAAAAGGGGAGGGCCATATATACGATGTGGTGATTGTGATCGTAAAAAAGATAGAAAAGCTGTAACACATTGTGCAAAGTGTAATAAGAGTCTGTGTGCTGAACACAGGCAAAGAATATCTAAAAAGTGTATAAATGAATAACAATATTTATATTTGTCTGATAATGTGGATACATTCAAGTCAAAATATTCTTTCCCCTTTTAAACCAATTTTACATATTATCGTATTTTTTTATCCAAGCAGACAAAAATATTAAAGGAGAAAACATTTTATTTAATTTTGATATTCAGAGAACAAACATTCGAATAAACTTACAGTTAGTGTAAAAAGTATTGGAACACCCATGAATATTTTACTTTTTTAACATTTGTGACTAAAATAATGGTGCTTTAGGTAAATAGAAGGCATCAATAACACGGTGATGAGCTATATTTTAAATATTCCCTAAAAATCAACATAAAAAAATGGTATTTGTGTTATTTATTAACATTTTAACAATAAAAAGCAATATTCTGTGCGTAAAAAGTATAGGAACACCTGATTTCTTTACTATTGCAGCTGGACTTTGGACGGGATTAATTCCATATTATTGGTGAACGTTGTCCGGGAGGGTGACTTGGTGTCTTATGTGTTAGAATCAGATTGTTTTAGTATAATTTTTTGACGTTGGCCTGAAAGGAAGAAAAATCTCAGATGGAATCAAAAAAAATATAATTACACTTCAAAATGAGCGCAAATGCTTGCGAGGAATTTGAAATATTGTAAACCTCAGCCATATATCCTTATCAAATATATTAAATCGCCATCGTACAAACAACTCGGTCAGGAGACCGAAGAATCTCACTGTAGGTGATGAAACATAAATTTTAAGAAACGCACAGGCAAAGCCACGGCGATTGCGCCAAAACTTATGAGTAAAATCTAGAGAATCATCTTACAAGACATAAGTAGCAGTGCAGTAAGAAATGATCTCCGGAAAAATTAATTACGCGGTCGAACAGTACCGAAGAACTTTCTTGTAAGTAAAGTTAGCAAATAGAAAATACTTTGCTATGCAAAATAAAGTGTTAACCATCCTGCTGAATACTGGCAGTGGATTTAATTTATTCATGAGTGCAAAATAGAACTTTTTAGCCAAAGAAGTTGACAAAATTCCTCAAGGAGAGCGAATAAATAGCTCAAATCTCTGGGCTTGGTGTCTGCAGTCAAATATGAGTAAGGGTTTAGGGCTGTTCGCCCGCGTAATTCATTTTTCCTGAGATAATTTCTTACTGTACTGCTACTTCTTACTGTACTGCTATGTCCCGTCAGATCATCCTCGAGATTTCAGTCGAAAGTTTTGGCGCAATAAGCCGTGGTTTTGCCTGTGATTTTCTTAAAATTGATCTTTCATCATATGCATTGAGACTCTTCGGTCTCCTGATATCGTTTATACAAATGCAAAGAATCGAATGTGAAAAAACGCATTTTTCATTTTCAATCTGGTCTGATTGCTGTTGGACTGATGGACGGCAAACTCTCGAATCTTAAGTTCACTCATTGAAAGGGGAGAGTAACCACTGCCAAAAGGTCGAATCTGCCGACTATTTGATTGTCCAAAAGCAAAGTAATGAATAAAAGTATTATCACTCTGGAAAATGGTGATTTTCAAATTCGATACTTTGCATTTCTATCGACGATATGATGTTTTGCTGCCTAAGAGTTGGTTGTACTATTTTAAATATACCGATTTTAAATATTTGATAAGAAGGCATAGCTAAGGTTTACAATTTTTCCAATTTCTTGCAAACATTTGCGCTCATTATGAATCGTAATAATAAAATTTTCTATTTTAACATAGGTTTATTTTCCTCTCTGGCCAATGTAAAAAAATGAACTAAAACCATCTGATTGTAACACATAAGACACCAAGTCATCCTGCCGGACAAAGTTCACCAATAATACGGAATTAATCCCGTCCAAAGTCCAGGTGCAATAGTAAAGAAATCAGGTGTTCCGATACTTTTTGCCCATATAATATTGCATTTTACTGTTAAAATGTTAATAAATAACACAAATACAATTTTTTCATGTTGATTTCAGGGAATATTTACAAAATAGCTTATCACCGTGTTATTCATGCCATCTATTTACATAAAGCACCATTACTCTAATCGCAAATGTTAAAAAAGTAGAATATTCATGGGTGTTCCAATACTTTTTACACTAACTGTATGTCTAAATTTCTGGTATTTTGATGTTTGATTTCCCACTCCCCCATTTCCCAAATAAATAAGATTATTTGGTTATAAATTGTTATATTATACATGTCAGTCATCTTAAAATACCATTTCAGAAACCTGAGAAGAATTACGAAAGACTAGATGGGATCTTATATGACCCCACGTTGTAGGATTTGTAACAGCTTTATCTTGTTGTGATTCCAGGGTTAACCCCAGGCTATCTGTAGGTTGCCACCCTTTTATAATGCCAACAGCACGTGGTCGGTCACCCACTCTGGTACAGCCACGCCCGACGTTGCTTAACTGCTTAACATGGGGTTTCTAACGAAAACATATTCGTTAGAAACGCATTTTATAATTTAATAATAAACAAAAAATATTAAAATTTTACACAAAGAGGACTGAGAGAGAAGAAATCAAAAGAGCCTACAAAGAAACGTGAGAGTATGTAAAGCACGGTGGCCATTAAAATATGTGAATTAGTGAGGCGTCGAACCGACAGAGAGCAGCACCCTACAAAGAGACGAGGTGTTAAAAGCACGTCACAAACTGTTTCCTCCTCCATTCAATTACAGGGAAGGCAACTGGCTAAACAAATGCTTTTACCGACAGCAATTAACTCCTTTTTCTTCCTCTAGCTACGGCAGAGAAATTAGAAACTATTTGTATTCTTTTCTTTTTTTTCTCTTTACTTTTTGTGGCGATATTTCAATTCGTGAGATGTCTGCTTTTTAATATAGGTGGATTAATTGTTTTATCAGGAAATCCTTAAAAAACAATTAGGTAGGTATTAGAAGCAATTCGTCAATAACTAAGGCATTTCGCATATTGGGCGAGAAAGTATCGAACTGAAGAAGGCGTCGTACTTGAACCATTCGTTTCAACTCCAGGGACGATTTTCCGCAACCTTCAAACAAGGAGGTACAAAAAGTTCTTCATGGTACCACCGTATGGAAAAGGCGGATTCACCAATACTTATCTCCCCTCATATTGGGTTGCCAAGGAAGTTTGTAGAGCAATTTATGAAAAAAATAAATATTCACTAAAATTAATTTATACAAATTAAGCAGCCACAGCCTTGATATCCTTAATATTGATAGTTAAACTTCGGCCAGCAGGGGACGCACAGTGAGGACAAACGACATTTCGTGTTTCAAAAAAGGCTATAGCCTCCATATCTTAACCGATTTCAATGATTTTTTTTTTTTTTAAATTAAAGCTAATGAAATGTTTAACAACTTTCCAGATTTTTGTTTTCCCTGTTTATTAAATTACGTCTAAATAATTCACGATCTTTTACTATTGAACATAAAATAATATTTCATTTTTCATCTAACTTAATATCGTTGAAATTAAACATTCAAATCCTGATTAAACATGGAAAAAATCAAAATCTATTTTCAAATCATTCAAAAATCATATTATTTTAATTAATCACGTTGTTGAATTGAGATAAATTTCTGTTTTGAAGATGTCAGTCTGATTTTTTCCAAGTCTAATCAGTTTTTCAATGTTTTATTTCAACTATATCAGTGCTGATATTAAGTTAGATAAAAATAAAAAATATTTTATGGTCAATTTTAAAAGTTCGTGAATTATTTACACGCAATTTAATAAACAGGGAAAGCAAAAAACAAAAATCTGGCCAGAGAAAGTTGTTATAAATTTTATTAGCTTTCTTTTAAAAGAAAAAAAAAATGCATTGAAATCGGTTAAGCTTTGGAGGCTGTAGCCTTTTTTTAAACACGAAATGGCGTTTGGCCTCACTGTGAGACGCATGGAAAAGGCGGATTCATTAGGATTTATCTCCCCACATATTGGTTTGTCCAGGAAGTTTGTAGAGCAATTTACGGAAAAATAAATATTCGCTAAAATTGATTTATACAAATTAAATTCATTCACCGCCACTAACGATTACCCTTCCCCCAACCCAATATATATTGATCGGTGAACTTCGGCCAGTCCTAGGAAGTCTTCCAGATCGAAATCTTCAGAAAAATCTCGTCTGAAAAGTACTGAAACCAAATGACTCATCACAATACATAGCACGAATCTCATTTACAATTTGGGAAGAAATCATAACGTTTCCTAAATGGACTTTATCGTTGCTCAGGTTCAGTTTGAAGAAACTAGACATACACAGATACTGACACTTACTTACTTAAATACCATGTACTAACGTAAACATAGTTAAGACATTCAGGATTTAAGACAGACAAACAAAAATAGCCTTTATATTCAATATAAGTTCAAAGAATTAAGATGAAACCTTATTTTCAAAATCTCAACAAAACTATCTTATCAGTGGGATATTTCATAATGAGCTACTAAACAGATAGGCCCACATCACCTAGTAATCTACTATCGGTGGAGTGTCGTCTATTTATTTTCTATCTCATAAACATTTGGGCGCTGCCTGATAAGGGCTTAATCAACAGGTAGTTAATATAAAGAGGTCTCCATATGTTTCAGGACTTTCGCTATTTAATTTTAGAGGCCCGATGGCCGTGAGTGGTAAGGCGTGAGCACTTAACACTCCGTGCCAAGGAGACGTAGGTTCGACTCCCACTATGGGGTGGTGGCTTTTCTTTAGAAAAATAAAATACATCAGCCCTATCCTGGCTAGAACAGTGTGGTAACCTATACATAACTCGTCCTAAAATTCTTAGTTAATAATAATGGACGTTCAAATTTAAATTAAATAAATTTAAAGCCAGAATATATATTATAAAATTTGTTGACAGTTTTTTATTCCAACAAGTCTCCATTAGCATTAAGAAGACCATTTCCAAGCATTAGCAGTGACTCATTGAAATACACCAATAAGAACGAAAAGACAATTTACCTGAGAATAGACAACTATATTGTAAATATTAAAGAGAAATTATTTTTGCTTCTTAGGAGAAAATGAAAAAGAATATAAATAAGCGAGAAGGTGGAGTGTTTCTATAAGAGACTATTTCAAGATATTTACATATACATTTCCAAAGCTCATGTCAGACATCCTGAACGGAGAACAGAAGGTTCTAAATTCGATGTACTATTTATACGGCAGACTTCTTCTAAATGGATTACCTTTGTTGCAGCTATATTGATGCATTGACTAATTCTATTTTTAATTCAATAGAATTGAAGAGGTCAGCAGAAAATATGCTAACCTCTTTGCCTGAATTAGACAAACGGAGCAGTAGAATATTTCAGGTAAAATCTCTTCTAAAATTCAAATTACAATAACTCCTCGGCTATTAAAGAAAAGTCCGCAGGAATTGCGTCATCATAGCGAATTTCCGCTTATATTCCGGGAGCCATTAATAAAGGAATAGAACCATTTATTGATATGTTTTGTTCCTTTTTGAAAAATATGAAATGAAATCAAAATGTAAGATTGTTGGCGCCATAACAGGAAAATTACCGTGTCTTAAGTGCAATGTACTCTATACTCTTCCTCAACGTTAGCACTTGGAAACACCAAAAACAATAAGTTTCTCATTTTCTTAGTTAGTTTTAATAAAATACTCATTTTACTGTTAAATACAATTTAACAAAAAAACAACCAATTAAAAAGTGAGGAAAACATAGAAAAAAAGTCCGACTCGCATGCTCTACCCCTCAAAAAATTTAAATATCATAGATAAGATGAATGCCAAACATCTTGAACAAGTTTCGTCTGATTCAATCCTTTCTGAATCAAACTCCAAACTGAAAATTAGTTAGGAAAAGTAGTTGTATAAATTTTTATACTGGTTACCACCCTTCACAAACATCCATAGTGAAAATTTCCTGCTGCAGGTGGGACCCAAGACCCTTCCTTATGTTTTTAGAGTTCTGAGCCTACTTGGACATTTATTTGTTATTTTCTAATGAAAATTGAAATCTTTGTGAAAATTAATTAATATGTAATTAAACCTAAATCTCCATCGCAATATAAATAAATAATCATAATAATAATTAAGCCCAAGGAGAGTTTTTAATGGTTTACTGAATTTAATTATAAGGCTCATAGTTAAATTATTATAAACCATATTGAAGCTATCGAAAGCTTTATTGGTTAGTAAAACATATGAAACGATGAGTATGTAATGTGAAGCACTAAATTATAATAACAACAGGCCTCCAATTTGAGAAATTCCTAGACAACGTAAACAATTAAAATACAAACAATGAAAGCGGTCAAAAAGATAATCGAGTGACAAGGTCGATGTAGAGTGTCCGATTTGATTTGAAAATACGAATCGGGTCACATGGAATCAAATACATTTGCATGTCCATACATCCGCCGAACAAGGTCTCCAGAGATCAAATGTCCATGTTGAATATTCATCGGAGCCTATCGGCTTACGTATATAAACAGAATCAATCTTACCGTCCATTCGAACGATCACATGAATGGATGCGAAGGGGAAAAATTAATGCAATTTCAAGCCATAAACGCACTTCCTGGGGTCATGGGATGAATACGAAATAGGACGAACGGAAAATTGAAAATCTCGCAGGAAGAATTTCGTGAAAGAAACAACTTCTTTCGAGTTTCGTCATATCGAAGGCCTGCACTTTCAGCGGGTTACCTTTCTCCCTCCATAGGGAGAAAACCCGAAATCCGGAAAATTTCGCCTTTAAGAACCCCTAAATCATGAAAATAACAGTGGTTCGAATATATATAACCATGAAGATTAGATAGTTAGCCGTCGAGGTGATAAGCAAACAGGGAATAGTTGGCATTCGCGAAAAAAAATCTCAATACGATTTTTGTAGATTAGGATTTAGGATTAACTGGGAACAGGACCGATCTGAGTAAACGAAAATCCAGAGAATGACAGAAAAACCCATATAAATCACCCCGTCCGAAATATGTTTAATGGAGCTTAGAAATTATTATCGACATACTTTCACCTAAAAACATACACTGTAAGTACTGTAATAGCCTATGGATTTGCACTGTACATAGCTATAAACTATTCTGTATTAAAAAAAGTCCGTCTCGCAGGACTGCATCATCTTAGCGCGGTTCCGTTCATATCCCTAGTCTAATTTGGAAAGATTAAAATAGAAGCAGTTATTATTTTGGTTCCACCAGTCTTTTTTTTTAAATTAATTATTATAATGGCGTGTCAACCCTTAAGGTCACTAACGCCATTCCTGTGAGTAGTAAAGTCTTGGAAGGTCATGATTTACAATCTTACCTGGAAGGGTCCGCTACACTAGAAACAGACCCGCTAGTGACAAGGTCTTGGAATCTTGGAAATCTATATTTCTAACAATAAATTGTTTTTGTTATTTTACTTAACCAGTTTTATTGTCAAATACATTATCCAACTATAAGCAATTAAAAAATAACAAGAAATAAAACAGACAAAAAGAACCATTGGAATAAACGAAATCAATTAATTTAAAGCTTTAAGCACTTTTTTCTCCGATTGACATCGCCTAATTAAAACTTTCTTCAGAATCTTTTTTGTAGAGCATTTAGTAAGCTTCCGAATGGTAATCTTCCGCTTCACAAGATTGTCAACCGTTTTCGAGATACTAACGAAATTATACAAAGTTACCAAAACTTTTTTTGTCTGTTAATAAAATATTTTATTCTAACCCTTCCTTTACTCTAAACGTAACAAAAATTTCAACATATTAGTGTTGATGAAACTCCAACATGCAGAAAATGTTTCAACTGTATCCCATAATTCTAAGTACCAAAATCAAAGACAAAGAACCCTCCCTAGGAAGGACGCTAGGCAATTGAAAAGCTATATATTTTGGAAATCCATATCTCTAACATTAAATTGTTTTTCTTATTTTTCTTAACCTGTTTTATTTTCAAATACATTATCCAACAATAAGCAATTAAAAAATAACAAGGAATAAAAAACAGACAAAAAGAACAGTTCGAATAAGCGAAATCAATTACTTTAAAGTTTTAAGCTCTTATTTCTCCGATTGACATCGCCTAATCAAAACTTTCATTAGAACCTTTTTTTTAGAGCATTTAATAAGCTTTCTAATGGTATTCTTCCGTTTACCAAGATTCTCAACCTTTTTCGAGATATTAAGGAAAGTAAACAAAGTTACTAAAACTTTTTATGTCTGTTAATAAAATATTTTATTCTAACCCTTCCTTAACTCCAAACGTAACCAAAATTTCAACATATTAGTTTTGATGAAAGTAGAACATGCAGAAAATGTTTCAACTGAATCCCATGATTCTAAGTACCCAAAGCAAAAACGGTATTCAAAAAATATTTTTCCAATTTTCTCGAAAACGGTTAAAGCTATGGCCTTGAAAATGGTTTCATTCGTTTTCCTAGCCCAGGAATCATATAAAACGAGTACTTAGAAGCTTATGAACTCAATAACGTAAGTGTTACGATTTTGTTTGCGCGAATTTCGCCCCAAACGCCATCTTCCAGTAGGCGGATTTTGCTGGTTAACGAACTTGACCTTTCAAATTGGACGAAGGATTTTTGTACCAAATTTCATCACAATCCGACCATTCGTCTTCTATCTAGAGAGTGAACAGACAAATATATATATATATATATATATATATATATATATATATAAATAAATATATACATATATATATACAAATTTGAACCACCGTTATTTCCGGTCTCTAGGGGTTCTGAAACGCGAAATTTTCTAGTCGGCACTTCCGGATTGTTTCATTGTATCAACCCTATAAGCGGGGTTCCTCCCTATGGGGGAGGGAGGAACCGCGCTAAAAGGCAGTGAGCTTCTGCTGTCTCAGTTTAGTGCATCGCTTACAAGCAGCGCAATCTTGCATCTGCTTTAATATTAGAAGTTCATTTGGCAATGGATATAATGTTTCGGCTTGACTACCGAACTACACCATCAATTTCTCAATCTTTGCAACTGCTTCTGCGTGGGACATGACTATTCTAAACTTGCCCTAGAAACCTACTTGAAACAAAAGTATTCAATGCGTTTTCTATTCATTTTCCGATCAGATACGGTCGATGTTCCTACTCCAAACTCTGCAGCAATGTTCTTTAACGATTCCCCCTTATCAATTCTTGTCAATACTTACATCCTTTTTCCATAGTCATAACAATGTTTTTACGTTTCGTCTAAATCGCTGACAACGAGTAAACGAAACTACGAAACGATACTGTACCTCGACCGAGCCGCTAGGAAAACTCGCTTACATTAACCTAGGAAAATTACTAGCGTAATTTACCTACCCAGAATAGCAATTTATCGTCTGTAAACACGACTTCATTTACTAAACTGCACAACATGACTGCTTTTTCAAAACTGGTCCGGGTTATCCGGACGTCCGGGTTAAAGAGGTCCAGGTTAACGAGGTTTTACTGTATACATATTCTGAAACGTGAAACCCCATAAGCGTTTTCTTCTTCTGGTGGGTGAGGGAGAAAACGCGCTAAAAAGAAATTTACAAAATCGTATAACAGTTTAACCTCAAAACATTCCCCTAGAACGTGCTAAGCGCCCCAGTAAGAATGGTAATTCCAAGAAATGTTGGTTGAATGAAGAACGAATTATTTGAATAAAGAGTCACGCACCGCTCGCTTCCTGGACAAATCAACCCTTCATCGGAAAAGGTTGACATAAAGAAATTATTCACCATTGATTTCTGCCGATATGACCTATTTTATGTACAATATTGATGATAACTGGAAATACACTTCCTGAATCAAGACTTGAAAGACCACCATTGGTCTCTAATAAAACGGGTTAGGATTATTGGATAGCCGAAAAGGCCTATATATATTTTATTGAGGGATTCTCTGAATGGATGAGTTGTAAGGGAAATCATTACGTTCCACTATCAATAATGCAAGATAATGGACCAAGAAGTCAATTAAGCTGGAGCTTTTCTTCTTATAGAGGTCGATTTGTTTCCAAGAAGTAATTCAACTCCAAAACTACTGACCAAATATTACTACAGGATATCCCCGCTATAAAATAATCACAACGCCTGGACACAGAAAAACATCCGGTTTCCTATAGTAAACAATCTTTAAGGGGTAATATCACCTTGTGCGATCAAACTCAAAGTCTTTTTCTTGAATTTATAAATACCAAATAAATCAATATTTTTCAATTCTTTATATCAAACGTTTTACATGGGGTGTTAAAGTAGCCAAAGAAAAAAGTTTTAATTATTCGAGAAAAAAATGGCGGTTCTGTGTCTGACAAACGAAAACACTCTTTTTTCAAGGGCGATAGTCTGCAGGCGGCAATTTTTAATCTAAAATTATTTCAAAAGAAGAAGGTTAAACCAGTAAAGTACGTAGAATTTCTAAGAAATATTATTGTTTTTTTTTCGAAAATGGGGAACAAATATTTATTTTCTATTTAAAAAATCCGTCATAAAATCGATATGCTTCAATGAATCGATAAAATCCAACATACTTTACTAGAAAATATCATTAGAAAGCTGCAGTTAGAAATTGAAGATGATCGGGGAAAATTTGAAGGGGCCAGAGTATCCCCCGATTTACTACCTTGTAACTTTTTTTTGGCGATTTTTTTTATAAGCTTAAATGTTTCTTTAGCTAATCAAAAATTATATACGATTCCTCATGACTTACATGACTTACTGACCGAAGGTAGTCTGTACATTCAAACACTTCTAACATATTTAAAATATACACATACATCTGTCATTTTTAATGGAAACATTTTATTCTTTATTATTTTATTGTGAATAATATTTTTATATATTTTTTTTAAATTTTATTTATTTTTTTTTTTTTAATACTTTTTGTTATCTTCGTTTATTTTAAAACCAACTGACTGTCACTTGACTACGAACTGACTGACTTTGATTCTGCCGTTCTTATGAGGTCGTCGCCCTTGTTGCGAAACTCAACAACAATAAATAAATATCCCAGAGCATTATGAGGCGGGAATGACTAAAATTAAATTTCAAAATTAAAAACTTTTTTTTTTTTTTTTTAATCTTTCTTGCAAGAAATTATGAAAAAAAAAATAAAAAGTAGAAAAATTAACTTTTCGGCTTTAAAATCTATTTTCTTAAAACTATGTTTTTCAAATAGGGCGATACGCTACCGCTTTCAATTTTCGTCCCATCACCTTCGAATTATAACTGCAGATTCCTACTGATATTTGTTAGTGAAATGCGTAGGGAGTTTTCTATTCACTGAATTATTACGATATTATGACAGATATTCGACGGATTTTTAATAGAAAATGAAAATCCTACCTGCTTTACTAGTTATAATCTACTTCTTTAAAAAAAAAAAATCAGTTTTTTATAAGGTAATATCGAAACTCTAGTCAAACCAAATCGTTGATAATCCCGTCGCCATATTGGCAAAAACTCAATTGACGCCTTGATCCAGACCTCTGACCGGATGATGATCCAGATCTCTGAGAGACGGTTCTTGCGTTGAAGCTAAGTCTTCTCGTCCACTGAGACCGAAAAGCTACGAACTGCGAAGCAACGAATTCAGGCGAACGTACGAAATTGTGCGAATGCCTCTCGTCCATTGCCTCGGGATTCGTCCGAATTCGCAGGTTCGTCGAAAAGGTTTTTCTCATGATTCAGATGAACAATGTTTTTAACTCTGACTTTTCACACTCGTTCGCAATTAAATCCCAGCAGAATGGGATTGGTTCGCACTTCGCACAAGTTCAGACGAAACCGGACGAACGATACGGGCCCAGTGGACGCGGTCCATGATGGAGCCTCGAGTTTGGATTATTCGTGCGTTTTCGTGCGAATTCTGACGAATTCATTTTGCAGCTTTTCGGTTCCAGTGGACGAGAGACCTAATACGTAAGTACCGAATATACATGTAAATTTACCATGCCAAAAAAAAAAAAAAATTGGTTCATCAATATAGCAAAAATACCAATAAAACGAATACATGTTATTCTAATCTAACAATAAGCGACTACGGCGGTTAATCAAAAGAAAAGAAACGTAATATGGTTTCACTTAAAATGCCGCCTGTCCTGATAACAACCAGTAAACACAAAATAAAACAAATTCTACCATCTGGAAAGTAAACAATATAATCAAGAAATGGGAGCCAAATGTCAGAGTAATATGATTAGATAATGGAAGAATATTAATTAGAACTATTCAGGAGATAAACGTCAGCTAGAGCGAACAATGAACGGGGCTATTAAAATATAAGAATATATATATAATATATTATTAATTAAAATTCAGAAAAAAAAATTAAAAATATTCAAACTACAGAACTTCCACCACTTTCTATCCCTGCAAGTTTTATCCAATCCCTCGTTTATAAGCTGTAATATGTATAACTTTATATATTAAATTGTTCATTATTCTGTATAATCAAAATTATTCCTATGGGACATATGTCCCGTAATAAAAATAAAGCTTTTCTTTACATTTAAAAAAATCTTGAATGATCAACCAAGTTGGCACGTTTAGGACAAACTATGTAGATAAGCCACCTAACTAAGACCCGACGACAAATAACAAACAAAAAAAAATTAAAGTCAATGGCATATATTAGCAACAAACTTAAACTTAATAGAATAACCATTAAGTATAACAGGCAGACTGACAAATAAAGTTCCATTAACTCGCCTGTATTTGTCGGGATACTCATAACCAGACATTTTAATATGTCGAATGAGTGAGTCCACCAACTACAAGGAACTAGGTGGGTGTTTACTGTACAACATAAACTATTAGGAAGAACCCAGAAGAGAAGAACAATACAATAATAACCACGGAGACATTAGACTACTTACAGTAACGAGTCGGCCAAAAAGCCCTTGCGTTTTTTGGGGGAAATAGTGTAAATAAATAAAAAATAACATTTTAATCATTGCAATAATTTTCTTTACTATCTGGAATGTCACGCCATTTTACAGGCAGCTTTTAGATGACATTGACGTAGAAAGACTCTGGTTTTGATGCAAACAAATTTGAAAGTTAATTTAGGACATCTTGTACACAATTTAACTTTTTACCTTTTATTAAATATTCCAACACACGAAATAAATGTGTTTCTCTTATAGTGGCCAGAATTTTTGGTTTTCACTAGGAAATATGGGAACCATTCCCATAACAAACATTGGACGAGTTCGTTAAAGAGAAAACAGTGCTTAAGTGCTTAATAACTTCTTTCCTAGTTAAATCCGACTTTTTTTTATCGTATTCGTGTTTAGTGCATCAAAATACGTTATTGTGCAAAATTTGAAAGAAATCGGGTTGGAGGGCGTGAAACTGCATTTTTACCTTATTTTCTATTAATTTTAGCGAGTTGGATTGACTGGGGTTTTGTTATCTTCTTGAGCGAGCGTAGCGAGCGGAAACGCATAGCATGTATGCCTTAAAGTCGTCACAAATTTAGTTGTTTACATTAGCTCTCATAACCTGCATAACAGTGAACTTAAGTGCTTAATAACTTCTTTCCTAGTTAAATCCGACGTTTTTTTTTTTATCGTATTCGTGTTTAGTGCATCAAAATACGTTATTGTGCAAAGTTTGAAAGAAATCGGTTTGGAGGGCGGGAAACTGCATTTTTACCTTATTATTTATCATTTATTTAAATTTTAACGTCCAGTAACACATAACACAGATTTTTGGGACGGGTCATCTACAGGTTATCACACTTTTCTAGCCATAATAGGGCTCGTACATTTTTCTTCTATAATTTTCTCGAACTCATCTTCATTCTTATTTCTTTGTCTCCAAATGAATCTTCTTGTAAGATCATAAATGCCTTCTTTTTGTCAGTAATATTTCGAGCTAATTTCGAAAGACCCATTTTTTAATATTATTGTATTCAAGGAGACCCGATGGCCGTGAGGGTTAAGGCGTGAGCACTTAACACTCCGTGCCAAAGGTCGTGGGTTCGATTCCCACAAGGGGTGGTGGCTTTTCTTTCGAAAAAAAGAAAAGGCATCACCCCTATCCTGGCTAGAAAAGGGTGGTAACCTATAGATAACCCGTCCTAAAATTCGTAGTTAATAATAAATGGACGTTAAAATTTAAATAAATTATTGTATTCACAAATAAAGGTTAATTCATCGTTCAATAAATAACATATGATAGAAATACATTATTAAAAATCACTATAAATACCTGAAAGTAACTGAATGTGGTCTTCGCAAAAAGACCATATCCAGTTACTGTATGAACGACTGCTTGTCACACAGCCGACTTACTGAGAGGTACTTGCACTAATGACAAGTACTAAGCCAAGAATAGTACTTACTATTGTCAAGTGTAAAGAAGGGCCGAACTTGAAGAAATGGGCGCACAAGGCGGAACGAAGAAAAGCTAAGAGAAGACGAGAGGAGAGAGAGCGTCGGTAAAAGTCGATTTATTTTAACGAGAAGAGTTGTATAGGTGTCGATAAACGTAACCCCTTTAACTACCACTTCTACAGCCGATATACAGCCGAAGCGATAAATACAACGGCGACACTAAAGGATTACGGCATATTTTCAAGCGTAGCAGAGCATACTTCAACAAGCTACATTAACACAATAAATAGCCTTTACGATGAGGTCGTAGCTCCCAATCTACCCACGGCTCCTCTACGCCCATATACACCCGACCTTTCGATACACGAGTCTGCTTCGGCACAGTTGGCTTAATACTCTGTCTTCTTTCCAGTTCAAGAGCAGCTGAAAATCTCAACCTTGTTGAGGTCCTAGTCGATTTTAAAGAAGAAATTTCCGTTAGAGATTAACGTTCCAAAGACGGAAAAATTCAATCCAGAAACGAAGTTTTAGCCACTGAAACACCCACCCACAAACACACACACACACAGAGAACCCTGAGATAAGAAAATTTCTGCCGCCGTTGGGGATCGAACCCACCATCTCCCGCTTATGAATCTAGCGCGCTAGCCACTAGACACGGGAGACCCCTAACGGGTATTGTCAAACAATTTTAAGTACAGTTTTGTAAACGAAATTTAAAATACTTATTTTTCGATTGAAATCGTCCTATGGAAAATTATATTAGAATCTTTTTTTTTTGTAACGAATTTTTAAGGTTTTCTTTTTTAATTTCATTTAACAGTAAAATCAGTAATTTAGTAAAACTAGGTAAGGAAGTGAAAAAAATTGTTATAGTGTTTCCAAAATTAACTATACAATCAATTTCCTTTTGTGGCGCTTAAAATCAATAAGATCTGTAGAAAAACACCACATTTCAAGATAAAAAAATAAATATTGAGCAGATATCACATTGAATAACTTACATGATAATACAACTGACCACGAGTGCTTTACGAGGCTCGTCTATCTTTTTCTTTTACATATCTCTAACCTTTGTGTAGATTCGATCCACGAACGGCTGGCAGATAGAACGTGACTGGCGAGTCAGATTCTCCAATATATCTCAAGGGAGGAAATCTTACAGTAGCCACGTGAAGACAGCCATGACATCGAAGAAGATTTAATCAGAAGAAATTTCGTATGTTAAATTAAATTAATTTATTAAGAGCTCACTTTCGAAAAATCTATATTTTTTTCCATTCATTTAAATGTGAATTAAATCCATATTTATTTCGTCCAATGCTTTCTGCACATGCTTTATGTATGTAAGGATTTCAAATAGAGAGGGTAAAGGTTGCATTGTCTGTATGTATATTATTATTTTACTGTATGTTATGACGTGATATTTTAATTTATTCAGTCGTTATAAGAATTGCAAAATACTTAACGTCATTGTTTCACGTCTATCATTATAAGTCAAGAAATAAATACAATATAGTAAAAGTCTTAAAGTATTTTAGAATATGAAAATATCAATTTGGACATAGATCGTTGGCGAACTTCAACCATTTAATAGTTATTATTATTTTCAAAGGAAAAAATAAATTTCAACTCCTCCCCCCATTTCTGCAAATAAAAGGGTTTGACTCATAAAAAATGAATGAAATTCGGATATTATAATGGTGGTAATTATGTATTAAATGAATCAGGAGTGGGAATGAACTATTTCCATCAATTCTATTTCTAGAAGCGGCAGATTATATATTTTTGTTGCGACAAAAACATATTCACTTGAGCAATAATAGCGAGTAACTGCATCTTTAGATCGACAAAGCTCTTCCATCTTGAACTTGCAATATTGAGGAAACAGAAAACTGCAAGTAATTGTGAAAAGATTCGCTGTTACGTACGTAAAGCATAGAGCAAACCAATGGCAATATTTACTGTGAAACAGACTAGAAAGCAATAAATCTCATAACCTTGCAAAAACTAAACACAACCAAAATATACGAGTCCTTCTTATCTTAGTGACAGTTTGCATACACAAAGTGATATAATGAACTAAATATAACCACATAAATTCAACATGATAGTTTTTGATTCATTACCTTGTATAATTAACTCTTTCCATTTGGTGGTTGAATTTTTTCAAAAATAAAACATCAAAACATTCAAAGAATTTATTCATTAAATTATCAACTGAGAATGGACCTTCGAACAGAGCATAAACAAATAATAATTTACAGTCAAGAATGTAAAAATCTGTAGCACATTATTTTATTTATTACGTTTCCTGCTTCGTTTGCGACAATACAAAGAACAGTAACAACTGAACTTGATCGATATAGTACTGAGGGTCCAATCCAAATCGGTTGGTGGGCCAAGTAGAAATTTACTAAACTCAGGTGGGCAGTTCACATAAAAATAAATCAACAAATCAATCAAAATCATAAAACATTGAAAAAATGTATTACCTTACAATGGGACACTTGTTTTAGCGGGGTTCCTCCCTCTCTTCATAGGGAGGAACCCCGCTTATAAGGTTGATCTCATGAAACAATCCGGACGTGCCGACTAGAAAATTTTGCGTTTCAGAACCCCTAGAGACCGAAAATGACGGCGGCTCAAATTTGTATATATATATATATATATATATATATATATATATATATATATATATATATATATATATATTTGTCTGTTCACTCATTTCTGGCTTCCCTAATGGTCCGATTTTGATGAAATTTGGTAAAAAAATCCGTCGTCCAATTTGAAAGGTCAAGTTCGTTAACCCTTCGTAGGATCTGGAACTAATAATAATTAAAATAATAAAGTGAAAACATAAAAAGTAATTGTGTCTTAACTGAAATAATTGTAATAAGTGAGTATTTTGAAATGTACACTATATTAAAATTTACAGAACGTTTTATGGTTGAAGATTGAGGGTTCTATAAACTTTTGTCAGCTTAGGGGTCTTTAAATCATCTTTTATTTATATAACCTGTATAAAACTTGACAGCCCTATCAAGTAGTCAATAGGTAAGACGTTTCCGTTCAAGCCATTATCAATATCTGCTTTATCATAGCAGTATTTAATATTTTCAGAATTATTTTTATTTATGACATCGTTGTCCCGTATGCTATCTAGACATCTATGAGTGAGTCGACCCTCACGCCTCTCAACCCGACGGCAAGGTCTCGACTTTTAATATTATCTATTTCATTAATTGTAATATTTATTGTCCAATATTGTTCGGTGGTCCATGTTCTGTAAGGTCTGTTAGAGCCAATTGTTTCTTTCATAAGTAAGATTTGCAAAATTTGAAAGAATCCTCAAGAGTCCCTTAGATATCACGAGGTAAATCAATTTCCAAATGGCCTTAGGTGATGCTGCTATTGGACATGGCCTGCATGCTAAATGCTGCACCATGTGTATACATGAAATGACGATGATGAAGGAGAATACTTGACTTCTGATGATGGAAGGAGGTCTGATACTGCCCTGTGGTTGGCAATGATGTGTGAAACCAGTTAATTACAGATCAATACAACCACAATACTCCTCACTCCCTATCTCCCTAAGTACTACCCCCCCCCTCTCTACTATACTCACTACCAATCGTCCATACTACTATCCTACGTACATTTCGGCAGGTAAAAAGGTTTCTATACAGGTAATCAAAGTATGGTAATGCTAACATGTACATTTGTTACCCCCCACCCTTCGGAGGTTCTCGAACGAAGAAATCCCTGCAATCCTATTGCTTTCTTTGTGCCCGAAGGATCATTTAGGATTATACTTCGATACTCGACTTCAAATTAACTTAAAATTACGACAGGCACAGACAAGACACTCAAAACTGTGCCCACCGATGAACAGAAAAACATTACTCGAACTTCACTAGTAACACTACAAGACCATGATCCTCCCAATACTGAATTACGACTGTCCTGTGCAGAATAGAACCAACACAAGAACAACTTGCGGATAGCCGCAGGTGCTCCCTTGTTTGTTCAAAACTCCTTGCTCTATCGAAAACTGGGAGATTCTCTCGCAAGAACTGACCTGCAGTTACCACGACAATTCTTAATCATCTTCTTTTCTTGCATGTCAATTCAACGAAATTAAAATAAACACATCCGTCAATTTGATAACATTTCTCAATCAGTGATACCCAATGTAGTCCATATCGACTCTCAAGGGTCGAAGACGACCTACAAGGGGTTCATGTGAGTAAAAAAATAAATTGTGGGTCCGCATAATAAACGGGGATCCACAACAAGAGCTAATCAACATCCGTAGGCAAAGTGTCAAAGAAATTCTTGGGTTACTTGCAAATACCTGCTCTATAATGCTTGGATTACTGGCCAATGCCTCGACTACTATGTTTAATTCTTTACCTCCATTTAGAAATCATGGAGCAGATGGATTTCTTTTTTCATTAGCAATAGAAAGAACCTCCACAGCATTCGTCTATGGTTAAAAAAGTATATAAAATTTCTGTCGAACGTAACGATTCAATGTTAGAGAATGAAACCGATCCCAAGCAATGTGTCAATCGACGTGGACTCCTCAAGAAAGACAGCCAAGAAGCGAAGACGAAGTATTAAAAAAAAAATAAGGAATACGATGAGAAAGGAATCAAAATTAACAATACACGATTGCTATCTGGTTCGAACAAAGTGGTTAAACGCCCTAGAATGAATATAAATTATGGACCCCTTCGCAGAGTCAGGTCTATAACATATGCCCTGAAAGGCTCATAAGACAAGCACAAAAAATAAAAAAAGGGGAATTTTCCAGACACCATATATATAAATATAAATAAATATATATATATATATATATATATATATATATATATATATATATATATATATTCTTATGTATTTCGACACGCTAAATCCGAATACGGAGTCCGTTTCATCCAAGCACGTCAGGTTTAATAGCATTCGAAGGTAAAATTTCGTATGAAATCGTTTAAGAAGAAATAACTAGAGCTTCCAAAGCTTTGAGGGTCGCTGAATTCTAATCCGAGGTCTGTTTCACCCCATCGCCGCAAAATAAAGGTCATTTCAAGGACAAATATGTCTAATTTGCAAAAATGAATTTTTGACTGAAGATTTATTTTTTGCAAGTTCTAGTTATTTCTTCTTAAAAGATTTCATACGAAATTTGAACGTCAAATGTCCTCTAACCTGACATGTTAAGGTGAAACGTACTCCGGATTCGGATTCAGCGTGTCGAAATACATAAGAATATATGTATGGTGTCTTTGGAAAATACCACTTTTTTTTATTTTGTGTGCCTGTGTAATCAAAATACGGATCACTCCTGAAAATCATTGCAATTGATCATTCCTGTTTCCGAAAAGAGGATAGGATCGGTGCGTGCTCTATTTTCGTACTAATCACGCAACACGCAATAGGCCAGCGGTGTTTTTTTGTTTTTTTTTTAATTGTTCTTAATAGTCTCAGCCGCAGACCAGTAAAAGTATTGACTCGCAGGAATCTTAACGAGTTTCCGTTCTTATTCCTAGAACCATTGGGAAAGATTGGAATATAAACAGCAGATGTTTTGTTTTGACCTTCCATGAAAAAAGTTTTAATACCTACCCCAATGGAAGCTAAAAAAAATAATATTCTTAACTACAATGTACAGGAAACTGGCGGAAAATACTTACTCCACTATCTTAATATACTTTCTCACTTAGTGTCCTTCTTTTACTAAAATATTCATTTTACCTGTCAAATGCAGTTAAAAAAAAAACAAGAACCAACTCTACATCAGCTTGGTAACGTGGAACAATTTGTAAAAGCTTTGCCAAATGAAAGAAACTGTTTCATGTATCTCATTTCGGCATTTCCTACCATGGGCGTATATAAGGGTGGCAGCTCCCAGAAATTTTGATTTGGCCGGTAAAATGTGTCATAAACCCCTTAAAAATAAATCACTTAGTATTCAAGATCACTTCATCAAGATCACTTAGTATTTTATTTTAGGTGTAATAGCGTTTAAGTTGGCTAAAACTAGTTCTAGATTGTTAGTATTCCATACAGTGAAAGTGGCGCCAGCCCCCCCCCCCGAGATTTTTGGAATAGTTAGCCAATTAAAACGCTATTACATCCCAAAAAATTTTTTTTATGAACTATGTGATCTTATTTAATTTATTTTTGAGGTTTTTATAACACATTTTTACCGATTTCGGGGGGGGGGGGGGGGGGGGTTGCAGCCCCCCTGATATACGCCCATGTCGTACGGCTATTGGGAATATTCGTAATATCCGTACGAATCTTAGTAATTACATTTATATCTTATAAAGTCTTATATGCACTAGTAATTTATGTACAACCACACATATATAACGGAAACCGCCCACCGGAAACCCGTATTCGGACGAAATTCGAGTCAAATAATCGTGTTTGCGCTAATAAGCATTGTATTATTTGTAGGTATTTAGACGTGGGAAAACATACACTGATAAAATAAAGTGTTTTGTTTTTGTTTTTTTGCTATAACGTAGCTAGGTGCAATGCTCAAACTAAAAAAATAATAATTCAGACGTGGCGAATCGAATGTAAACACTTTCAAGTCGATATACTTAGGACAAGGAAACACAATTCTAAGATTACAGTTTCTGCACGTTTAAGGGGTAGTAATACTATATTGTGTGATCGAAATCGAAGTAATTTTCTTCAATTTATGGAGACCAAATATATCAATATTTTTTAAGTCTTTATGTCATAAGTTTTATGTAGGATGTTAAAGTATCCGAAAAAAATAAGTTTTAATTCTTCGAAAACCAAATGGCGGCGCAGTGTCTGACGAACGGAAACCCTCTTTCTTCACGGGCGATAGTCTGTAGGCGGTAATTTTCAATCTAGAAGAAAAAACTATAATTATTTTGAAAGAAGAAGGTAAAATATAGTTAAGTACGTAGGATTTTTAAGAAATATTATTTTTTTCGAAAATGGCGAAAACTATTTATTTTCTATAAAAAACATCCGTCGAAAATCGGTCATAAAATCGTTATAATTCAATGAATTGAAATAATCCTACGTAATTTACTATAAAATATCATCATGAAGCTGCAGTTAAAATCTGAAGTTGATCGGGAGAAAATCGCCCTTCGGGGCTGATCGCGCTAGCGTATCGCCCGACTTGAAAAACATAAGTTTTAGTAAAACGACTTTAAAGTTTAATGCACTGAAATTTTAATTTTTTTTTTTTTTTTTTTTTTTTTTTTTTTTTTTTAATTTTTTTTTTTTTTACGGCGCATCAACTATTTGGCTATTAGCGCCGGGCTATCTACAGGTTGCCACCCTTTTCTAATGCCAACAGCACGTGGTCAGTCACCCATTCAGGTACCGACCACGCCCAACGTTGCTTAACTTCGGTGATCTACGGGAACCTTACAAGGTAGTATTACCCCTTAAGTATAAATTATGGCTTCCAATCATGTTTATAACTTTTTACGTTATTTCATACATATCTTTAGGTAATTGAAAATCATAACACTTATTCGACTAATTAATTCAATAAGGTTATATTAATCGGTATGTTTAGTGTAAAATTGTGAGTTAGAACATTCATAGAGCTTACTTTGACGTATTATAACGTAAGCTGATGCAATATAAAAATAAATAGATCAACTCATATTATATAATAAGATATGCTAATTAGCAATTGAATAAATTGTGCAAATTCCTGCATCTCAATTGGCAGGAAGCTTGATAACTCTGGCAGATATGAATTACCTAAGAAAATACATAGCTTCCAATTAAAAAACATCAACAAAAAGTTAGGTATAAATATATATTTCATTTCTAAATGTAAAATACGCCTAGTTCCTCAGATTACACTATCATGGGCCTAATTTGATTAATTTGTTTTTCAGTTTTATAATCAAATAGCTTGTAAAAGTATTATTATAAAGTGCAAACATTCAGTTTCAATGAATTTTAATTTTTCCAATACTTTTTGATAGTCCATAAGAATAATAAAAACGATATTCTGTGACTGAAAAACAATTTATTGAATTTTCTGGGAGACGAACAGTGAAATTTGATAATGAAGAAAATAAAACAACTTCCGTTCTTCTGCATTACATAAATGATTGTGTAAAGATAGATCCGGTGTTTACTTTTTTCCTTCCTTTTCTTTTGTTTTGCGCTCTTTGGAATACATCAGAACAATTATTTCTTATTGCGTTATATATATATATATATATATATATATATATATATATATATATATATATATATATATGTGTCACCCCCTCATATTTTGCAAGAAAACTGCAGACGATGGACAAAAATGGTGGCCATTTTTGGATCCAATACATCAAGAAACATAAAATTCAGCTAAAATATTCCATGCAGCTCACCAAAAAAAAATTTGTTCAGATCTGTGTAATTTAGTTTTTGTGTTTGTTTTTTTTTCATAGAACAAAAAATATTCTTGAATATAGTTACCAAGTAAGAAATAATTGTTTAAATTTTTTTTTTTTTCTGCCAACGCCCATAGCCACGTTCCCATAGATCACCGAAGTTAAGCAACGTTGGGCGTGGCCAATACCTGAATGGGTGACCGACCACATGCTGTTGGTCTTATAAAAGGGTGTCAAACTGTAGATAGCCCGGCGTTTATAGCCCAATAGTTGATACACCGTTAAACAAAACAAATTTTACACCGTTTCTAAAAAACATTTTAGGAAATTTAATTTATTTGTAATTGGCTTTTAATGTATGTTATAGTTATAATTTCTTGTTTTCTCAATAAGAACAAATTAAGTCCAAAGAAGGTTTAATAAAGAAAAACGACTCTTAACAATATGTAGTAGGTTTCTCCAAGAAATTTATTTTATAAGACAAATTAGTAAGTTAGATAAAAGGCTTTTCATATATGAAAATATGAAATTCTCACAATTTTACTTAAATGGATAGCTTAAACATATAAATTACTTAGAATTTGAATTTTAATTAAAGAATTGATGTCTTAATAAGAATCCTTCAAAAAAATTTTTTAAACAAGTTTCATTTAAAAGTAATGAATGAAGTTTTCATGTATATATTTCATTTATTTTTAAACTTAACAATGTATGAGAAATACTATTTTAATTTTATTTGTTTCTGTTTTGTACTTAATTAATTTATAATAATTTATTCATGATATTGATTGTGTAAGAATAGCTCTATCAAATTACAAATTAAAACTACAATTAATCCAATCAAAAGTATTTTCCCAATACCTAAATGAAGATACAAGATAAACTCCCCTTTTATAAAAATCAGATTTTTTTTATAGAAAAATACAAATTCATTTAGAGTTCTAGATTCAAAAGTGAAAAATAAAATTTTAAAATTTAATAAAGGAAATAATTTAATACCTACATAAATAAAAAATCTCATTGAAAAAATTGCTGTAGACTACGTTCTGGATTCAATTATTTTTTTTATACTCGTGGAAATAAAAAAAGGTTTTTAATCATAAAAACACCAAATTGGCATCACTATTGATCATTTTTAATATAATTTAAGTAGCCATTAATTAATTCATTTATGATACATCTTCGGAGTTTCTCTAAATACAAAAATACGCGAATAAGTCAATTTATCCAATATGAAAGCTGCTGAGTTCTGTCAAAATGATGACATATGATAAGCTATCAATATTTCAATGTTAGTTCAGAAAATGGAATAGAGACATGTTCATATTAATAATTAATAGGCTAAGAGCGCTTTGATCATTGATATTATACATAGAAATCTACCAAGTAGTGCATAAATTTCCCTTCTATAATTAAGGGTTTAATAAAATTAATTAGCAACATAAAAAATTCAATTTGAGTATGCATATATATATATATATATATATATATATATATATATATATATATATATATATATATATATATATTAATTTTATAATTTTTCTGGGAAGGTAATCTACAGGCCACCAACTTTTTTCAGCAAGGTGAGGGTTGATACCATTCTTTTTTTAAAAAGAAGCCACCACCCCTAGGGATTACTCGTCCCGAATTAAAATTTACAAAAAGCAAAAATTAAAGAAAAATTACCTGTCATATTCAGTGTTGTCTTCATCGCACCTTTCATCCTTGAGGTCCTTCCAAGACTTGCCATGGCGACACGTAGTAACGAGAACAATATCTCTCTCATTGTGGAGATGATATAGAGAATTTCGAGTTTCCGAACCGATCCCGTGTACATAACGTTTTCCTTTGAACGCCAGTAAATACTTTTTATTTATCGGAAAGTTATTTGTCGATACAAAGCCAGGCTCTCCCCCTTTTTCAGGATGATTCTAAAAAAAAAAAAATAACATTTAGGAAAAAATAAATAAATTAAATCATCAATGATATATATATTATTTTATATTTTAAACTGAATTTTAAATTGAGGACTAGATTATAATTTATTTCTGGGCAAAAATCAAACTCCAGGAGAACTAAAAAAATTGTTTAGCGTTCAATTAGAGTTTTCAAAAAGAAAATAATTATTATTTTTTTAAATAATGTACATAAATACAGTATGTATTTATTTTTTTTAATTAAATAAACAAAAGTACGGTATTGAACGTTTCTTTTCTAATTGTGAGGAAACTTTTTCATTTAAATAAAATTCAGATGAACTCAATAATCTCAAAGTTAAAACTCATTTATAAAACATTAAGGAAGAGATTTCTTCCAAAATTAGGATTGAATAATTATATGCACCAATAAGGGTTTAATTTTCAAATATTTATTAAATTATTACTACTATTTTATAAATGCAAACCAATATAAAATAGAAATACAAACCTTATGAAACAATGGAATTGAGATGTCAAAGCCTGGCCTAAAACTTGTAACAGACATACTGGCTTTCGCGAGAATAGCTTCTCCTGTATCAAAACCTAGATCGTCCTCCGAATAATCAGGCCATGTTCCAGAATACAAATTGAATATTACATGGTTACGTCCACCATTCCATAATTTGAGCCTCTGAAGCCTTGATGGCACATTCCGTACATAATCAGCAGATAAATTATCTCTGTCGAGGGTGTCAATTGCTAATACAAATAAACAAGCCTGAGTAGGATCTGAAGTATAATACCGAGATTCTGATATGACATCCAAAACTTTCTGATATGCAGCACTCGGCGTGAGGGGTACTTCTCCAGTAGACTCGTCGACAGTAGGATACACATAAACTTTGAAGTCTTTTAGGCAACGTGAAAAATCAAAACAAGTTTCCATTCGGCACTTTTGATTCACCATATTATTACTACCTTTTCGGATACCGTACGAACCGCCAGTTCTTCTCAAGTGGGGAGCAGGCTCCAAGTCTCTTTCATAAAGTTCATCTTTCCAAGAATCAACATATGTAGGAAAAGATTCTTCGGTAAATGGTACACTGCCTTCACTTTTCAACCGATAGCCACCAAAATAACAATAAGCTAAAAATGCACATGACAAGAGAACTAACAGATAACGTTTTTTGGCTTGCATGTTGAGAGCCAACGTAAAACTTGTAAATAAAACTATAACATACCTAAGTTAACACTATTTGAATAAAATTTAAGTCATGTTCTTGTCTCTTTTGAGCTTATTTAAATCGACAGTAAATAACACATACTGTGAAAACGATGTACGTATCATAATTAAAAGCCTAATTAATAGGAATAACTGAATTACTACTTCTTCTTTGGGAAGGCCTGGAATACAGAGGGTCTCTTTGACACTTGACAGAGATCCTACACTTCATCTCACTACATGAGTTTGACACTGAATAACACAAAAAGATTTGTTGTCTGTGAGTATGTTTCGAGGAATGTAATGTCCTCCCGGAAGCAGGATAAGATGAAGCCGGTATAGAATGAAATACGTCAACTATTTGAAACAGTTGCATGCCAAAGAGAGAAGACTAACCTAAACAAGACAACACTGACAGACTGGCACAGTATAACCATGTAAAGTCCCTTCTGCACCGGCGCGACAGCCTGACATCTAGTGTTATCTCACACCAACTATTAGTATCAAACCCATGTTTATATTTTGAATTAATTAAGAAGATTTTTCGTGTAATTCAATTATCTGGAATTTATGACAACTCCTCAGTAGTTCGTCTTTCAGTAGTTTAATGCTAATTGAGCAGCTAATTTTTAAAACAATATTTTAAAAATTAAACATCAATAAAAACATACTTTAATAGAAAAAAAATAACTGTGACTATTAAATCCTATAATGGAAGAGAAAATCAAATCCCAATCTTTTTGTAATTTTAATTTAATATTAAAGTGCAAAATAAAAAACAAAAGAAATATTTCTGTGATAGTCCCTGGCAGACGGAAAATGACTATTAATTTTTATTTCAAATGAGTTACACTTTCCCTTTAATTTTTATTATTGGGAAATAAAAATAAAAAAATCATCACAATTAATATATTTTATTATTTTTTTAAAACAATTTTCTAATAATTTTTACTTCAAAAACTTAAAAATAAAAATCATTTGAATAATGTTATTCTATTTTTTTAAAAAAAAAAAAAGAAAGTTTTAATACAATTGTTTTATTATTTTAACTTTTAAACATTATTTCAAATAAAAGACATTGAAAATAGGGTCTACAAGCCAACGGAATGCAGAACAAGTGACTAAGTTAATACAGCAGTCCTGTAAAATATTTTTATTGGTACCGTTTTTAGTTGCATAGAACGATGAAAGGGATTGACCAAATCTGAATCATTATTTTTGGTAAAGTCAATCTTCAACATTCCATGGAAAAACATTTTTTTTTTTCTATGACCGATTTTGAGCAAAGGCGAAACTAGTAATGAGATCGCTTTCATTCGTATGTAAATATTTAATGGAAGAATTAAATAATTGTTCATCTATACTAAAGTTTTATCAAAGTTTATCAAAATTTGGACAAACTATGATTCACTGACATAAACAAATAACTTCCAATAAACAAAAGGTTCCAAATCAAGTATTTCTTCATTTATTCTGAGAATAATAGACAATTGTTAGGTCTCGTGATACGAGATTAATTAAAATTTAAATATTAAACTTATAAACTTTATACAATTATTCGTTAAAATACATTAAACATATATCCATGTTTTTACTCTCGCAATGCAAAATCTTTTTTTTTATGCTAAAATTAATCAGATAATTAATTAGTTAATTAGAATTTTTTTCCTCAAACAATTATTATTTAAATTTCCCCAACAATTTCTATCGAGAAAATTTTCATATAAAAATTATTTCATAACAGTTATTCATTAATTTTAAAAATATAAATTATGAAGTCATTTTTTCCTCATAATGTTTTGGAAACATTTAATTTTTATTTCTGGTAACAATCTAGATTTAATATACCAGCATGTTGAATTTCCTCATTTTTAAATTAAATTAGATCAATTTCATTAGGCACTGAAGGAAACATTGTACAAATTATTTCTCAAAACAAATCAAAGAATTTTTAAAAAACAAAATACAATACTCAAACATTTAAAGCACTTGGACATTTACAACAACAGAGAGCCTAATATTTTGCTCTCTTCTTAGCAAAATATTAGGTAAATACCAAGCTAAAATATCTGGTTAAAATGGTTTAAAATTATTATTTAAGGACATCCATTATTTTAAGAAAATAATAGCTTAAACCTATTTTACATCGCTGTCTATTGAAAAGTATAAAAAAAAATGTGATTTGCCAAAGATGCGGTGCATGAAGCCAATAATAAATAAACAAATTAAAAACAAAATTAGTGCTCATCAATTTTTTTTTTTTTTTATTGCAATGGAATGTCTAAAACAATTTGTTGGTAATCCTTAAAACAAAATTAAGTTTTTACAAATAAATCAAATATAAGTAAATTTTAAACCTTCAAATACATCAAGCTGTAAGGACATATTCAAAATAATAGATTATTCATTTTTTAAAATAGTAATAGTATCTTTTTTAAGGATGTTGATATTGGAAACCTACTTTATATTAAATAGCTGTAATCTGATGTGCCATACTACACTTACTTTATATTATATAAAAAAAAAATGAAGACAAATTAATCAAAGTTAAAACTGTGAAAAGTTTTGTTAGAACCAAAGAAAAATGGCCTCTTGGAGCAGTCTTCCTAAACTCCACTCAGTGTTGCCCCTTCTTCTCAACAGAAATTAAGAAAATTGCTCTTAACCAGCATGCAATTTTTATACATGGATATAGGTAATATATATTCACCTAATATAATAATAGAATAAAAAACTTGTACCATTAAAGAGTTAAATAAAAACTTTGCTCATAGTATGTTAAAAAAAAAAAAAAAAAAAAAAAAAAAAAAAAAAAAAAAAAAAATTAGAAACCAAATAAGTAATATAAAAATCTAATAACACAAATAAAGTTAAAGAATGAAAAAAAAATCTTCCTTTAGGGCGACTCGAACTTGGAACCTTGCAGCTATCAGCAACCTGACATGAGAAAGCAGCAGTGGAGGGGATAGCATATTTAGCTTTGGACTTCATTTGTCAAACAACTGAACTGAATATATGCCACAGATGATAGAATGATGTGGCAGAGGACGTACCCCCTACTAGGAATTATTTAGTATTAGAATCATTTATACCACTGCATATTTCAAGGCATGGCAGACAGTATAAGTGACGTAATTTTCAAATATAATGCAAGCCAGCCTAATAATTGGGAAGGCAGGCATAGAACAAATGGTATATATAACCCATGAATTTCAAAAAAGAAATTTGGGTCTTTTTGCGAAGACCACATCCAGTTACTTTTGAAGTATCAGTAGTGATTTATAACAGTTACTCGTACTCGCTGATAAGCTTACTGATTAGCTTATAGGTTCTTTGCTGGTTATCTACTACTTCTTGACTCGTTATCTACGGTTATAATTCATATTAGATAATGGCAAGCAATATTTATTAATAAAAAGGTTAATATGATCACAATCAATTCTCTCAACTATGAAATAAGTTATTAAGCTTTAAAGTTGACTGTTTTGCAGGTTATGAAGGATAACAAACAACGTTATTTGTAAACAAACATATTTTATTCCTTTTCTCTCTCTCTTTTTTGGATATTTTACATTTATTAGGCATTACATGCTATGCGTTTCCGCTCGCTCAAGAAAATATCAAAACCCTAGTCAATCCAACTCCCAATTAATAGAATTATATTAATTGTAGCGACTCTAGTCTATCCAACTCGCTAAAATTAATAGGATTCCATTAATTTTTCCCAGTAAGAAACCAATCCCTTTTACTTTGTCAGGAACATCGCGAACTAATTGTAAAAGACTCATTTTTCTCACAAACATAAGCAGAGCTTTTTCATAAACAAAAGCTAATTCACTGTTGAAGGTTACTTTACTCCCAGCAAGAACGAATGCAATTGGTCATCCAATCCTCCAATAGGAAGGCAAAGGAGTTATGCGCATGCCCTAAATCACTGATACAATCACTACTGCTACTTCAAAAGTAACTGGATGTGGTCTTCGCAAAAAGACCCAGAAATTTGTATATGTATATACATATACAAATATATGTATTTGTCTGTTAGCCGTCTACTCTCTATAAAAAAGGTATATTTTTGATAAAATTTGGTACACAAATATTTGATCTAAAACAGAAGGTCAATTTCCTTAAACAGAAGTGAATGCTGTGTTTTTTATAAATTTGCATGGAAGGAAATCATAGAACTTATGGGTATGCTTTAATAGGCTTCAGGTACACTTTTAATAGCCGTATTGAGAATAATATCCATAATAAATTGAATACAACCACTTTCTAGATGGCACCTTTAACAGTATTTGAGAAAAGTGAAAAAAAAATAATAGAATTATGATTTTGGATACTTTGAAACAACGGATTTATTTGAAACTTTGTTCGCACAATCAGCCAAACTAAAATATATAAATTTCAGATAGGGCTACCTATCAAAATTTATGAAAACAACAATCTAGTAAATAATGATTTTTTTGAAAAAAGAAAACTCAAACTTCAGTTATTTCTATAAAACTCTTCCAATACTTCCCGGCGTTCCTCAAAGCTATTTACTACTAGACCTGCTACTTCCTGTTCTTAAAATAATCATCCAACTTGGAACATCCAGCAAATATACCATCAGATTCTCCTCCAAGTCCATCAAATACACCATCTACCCCAGACTCTTGTGCAGCCTCTATAATAACGGAGTTTATTTTTATGTTTATAGCAATATCAGCCAAACATATTACCCATCAATTATTCCACCCAACAAAGAAAATTAATTTCTTTGCTTATTAATAGCAATCACAAAGAAACTTTTCTCAGACTTGCCAATTTCATTTTGAGAGTAATAAAATTATGATCAGAAATACTTATTGATTAGTTTAATATGTAAATAACATATAATATAAAAATAATGAAGTATAATATATAAATAACTATTAAATAACTATAACGTAAATAAAAGCTAAGTGTAAATATATACTTTATTTTTCTTTTTTTGCTTTAGATATTTTTTTCATCCAAACATGAAGTAAAAAATTTGGGTATTTTGTACTACTATTTCATATTTAAGTATTGTAACCTCACCAAGGAATTATTTAATATTACTAACATATTGTATTTTTATATAATTTTTTTCCCCAAAAAGAAAATTCTAAGGTCAACTTTAATTAAAACACCTTGGTATGATCACTTCATTTCAGACCATAAATATGTCTTTTATTAATATCTCCACCTTTCACAAATAACGTTTCGGCCTTCAGGCCATTTTCAAATTCTAGAAGAAAAATAAAATAAGTGTTACATCAAAATAAACCCTCTTATTACATCATTTATATTAATTGTTTAGTTGTTTGAGAAGTATGCCAGGATGACAAGGTCTAAAATAAAGGGTTAAATAAAGAGGCTGCTGGTGTTAAGGTAAAATAAGTTTTAAATTATTGACATAGGGTTTATAATAATAAAAATGATGCAATAAGAGAGTTTATTTTGATGTAACACTTATTTTATTTTTCTTCTTTGAAAAAAATATGAAAATGGCCTGAAGGCCGAAACGTTATTTGTGAAAGATGTAAATAAAAGACATATTTATGGCCTGAGGAAGTGAACAAAAAAAAACTTTTAAGTCAAAAAAATTAAATTGAATGTACACCTGCAAGTTCAATATCATTTAAAATAGCTACTTTTTTCAGAGGATAGTGATAAAACAGAAAACAAAAGACATTCAATTCTTAATAAAGTAAAATTTTCAATTCTTAAAACTACTTCGAATAATTCCTAACTATCAATGTTCAAAGGTGTGGCCCCTTGCAGCAGCACAGGCATCCCATCACACATTGACAGACTGGTTGGATTTTGTGTATTGCTCTGCTGTAATCTGTTCCCAGATCCATCTTTTGCGATGGATGCACCTTTGAGCCAGTGATCTCCCTGAGGACCAAAACTTTAATGAGTTCCTATGCTAAAAAATCCAAGGGCATGAGGTCTGAAGACCATGCCGACACGTGCTATCCAACTGCATGGATAGTTAGTGTCCAACCAATTTTGGACGGGCCTCCCATAGTGGGCTGCACAATTTGGAACCAGCTTCCCAATCTTTGAGCCAAAAGGACTTCCCCCAAGAACAACAACAGTTTATTACCGAGGAATGCGTGGAAAGACTGCGTTAAGTTCACGTGTCAAAAAATGGAAACCTATGATTTAATTATTCCACAGAATAATAATTAGGTCATACTCACTCCTATATTGGGGGGGGGGAGGGTTAAAGTGGGCTGGGAGAGTGAGTGGAAGATAAAAATTATACTTTTAATGATTTTTATTTAGGAATTATGAAAGACTGCCTTTTCACTTTTGTTTTAGTTTTTTGCGTTTTTCTCTAAAACAAAGTAAAAACAAGATTTATGCCAAAGGACTTTTTTTCTATCTTTTTTCATCCTGCATCGATTCCCGAAGTTTGTCTGTTTATTTTGGGGACACCCTTTATATTATTGAGAATTACCCTTTAAAACAAAGAATTTGAAACAGCTGGGAATCCATGTGGAATGAAGTGCCATTAACAAATAAACTATTCGTTTATCTTTGTTTAAATTTATCGATCCAGAAAATGAAAGAAGGATGTTTTTGTTTATGTATTACTACAAATTTTTTCCAATTCTGGTAACATTTATAATTTATAATATTCTTTTTACAGTGAATTAACCATCAAGATCTTTAGTACTGAGCTATCTGATGATTGCAGCCTTACTAAACATCTATTGTGAAATACAGACTACGTTCAAAGAGCCCATCTTCAAGAGATCAACTCACCTCAGTCAGGACTCAAAACTGGACCTCTAAGGTTCTTCATTGGCCTGTAGCCCTACCACAAACAAAAGAACCAGGTAGGGCGCTCGCGCTGATTTCAAACTTATAGTTTGTATATTTAAAACTCGCTTTTCAGTTATTTTATTTTTAGGAGTCTTCATTTAATGATATTTATTTAGGTGATATGAAATCAATTTCTAACTTAATATTAATTAACCCAGCATTTTTATGAATCAAATGATTCTAATAGTCAACCAAGCATTGACACATGTCTAGTGATTCAAATAGAAACTAAATTCTAACTCAATTGTAAATTAGAATGAAGTAACTAAAAAAATATTCCTTGTGCAATTTTTTTTAAATTGATTAATGTTCTGCATTCGTGACAATTAGAATCTCCTATTGCAGTTGGTGCACTTTGAAAATTCATCTAGTTTAGGAAATGAACTTAATCTAGTAACATTTGAAATACTTAGACTATTAGAATTGATGTTTAAAAGAGAATAAATATCTAAAAAATATAAAAAAATTAAAATGATTTTTTTAAAAAATGCTGTATTGAATTCAGCAAAGAATGATCATAAGAAAAAAAAATGAAATCTAAAAATAATATTGCATTATTTGCCCCAACATATACATCAATTTCTTCTATATTTTATCAAATATTTTAATACTTTTCAAATACTTTATCAATATGTCGGCTAACTTCAGTAAGTATATCTGTCAGAATATGTGAAACGTCCATGTTATACCTGAAGTGACCGTCAATATGCTTTAGGTAAGGTCGATGCTAAAAATTATGCATTTATGTTTGCAAATCTTGGTCATCAAATATTTATGGGTTATGCGTATAGGGCTGACCTTATCCTGCCAAGAACTTCTTCAGTCAGTAAAAGTATCAGGTCATCCCATTAGTAATTTCTGTTTTAAATGACATGCTATAAGGTATAGGGTGAAATTAATGAAACACTAGCTCTTCGGGCTGTTACAACAGGATTTTCATCAACAGCAAGAGTTTGTCGTCAATCTTTGTTGATGACCTCTACCTTTGTGGCTCGTCTTCAAGCTTGCAGTTTCCCGCTCGTAATCTTTCAAACCACTGCTGCACTTGACACTCACTAATGGCATTTTGGCCATATATTTCTACAAGTTTTTGATAAGTTGAAGCAGGATTTTCTCCTTTATCGAATTCCCAAAGCATAACATGGTTAAGTGGTGTCTTAGAAGATTCATTTCAAATGAACCAACCAAAACATGATAAATAGAAGTGTATTTAATGGTATTATAAACAAAAAATGTAAGCACATATAAATTGAAATGATATTGGATGACCTGATAGATTTAAAAGGTGCTATCCATCTAGTAAGGTTCTTCTGGAATGTGATTAATGAATTATATTTAAGATATTTTATTCAGTGCCTTATGAAACTGCTCATGTTTATTTTTAATTGCAGGAAATATAAATGATTAAAATGAAAAAAAAACAATTGTTTGTTTTAATTCATGGGCGTATATAAGGGGGGGGGGGCTAAGGGGGCTTAATCACAATACTGAATTAAAATGACAAAAAAAAATATATATTTATATAAAAGATAGAAAAGAAAAATGAGCTTCAGAACTGACTAATTGTTATTCATTCATAATAATTTATTTGTTTTAATATGTTCAACGAGATTGATATATTTGAGGGTTTAAAATTTGTCTAATTTTAAGGTAATTTAGTTTCTGCAAATTTTATTTTGTTTTAAGAATAATGAACATGTCGCTTAAGACATTTAAATACATTAAAAAAGCTACAGTCAATTTCTGTTGAAGAAGAAGGGGCAACACTGATTGTGCGTGGAATTTACCGAGGCTGCTCCAAGAAGCAGTTGTTATTTTGTTCCTACAAAACTTTTCACAGTTTTAACTTTGATTAATTTTTCTTCATTTTTTTTTTTTATATAATATAAAATAAGTATAGGATGACACGCCGGATAACAGCTATTTAATACAAAGTAAGTGTAATTTCAAAGATCAATTTCGTTAACCAGCAGGATCCATCCACCAGAACATAGTTTTTGGTGAGAAATCGGACGAAAAGAATCCTAACGCTTATCTTTTCGAATTAATATGCTTGCAGGTACTCTTTTTAAAGGTTCTCTAACGTATGGAAACGAATGATGTGATACCTGTAACTGATTTTGAGAAAAGTAGATAAAAATAGTTTTTCGAATTCATGTTCGGTTTGGATTCTTAGAGTCGTTGGATTCGGCTGAAATATTTTCAATTCATCTGAGCTTCAATTTTGGGTACATTTGGAACTGAGGAAATATTCGAGAGAAAAAAAAGTTCGGTAAATCTGAAGGAGAGCGTCCTCAGCTACGATCTTCTTCAAGGTTTGCATTATAACGTATTTTGATGCACTAAACACGAATCCGTTGAAAAAAAATCCCGCTCTCAACTAGGAAAGAAGTTATTTAAAAAAAAAAGTTCACTGTTATGAAGGTTAGGGAAGAATGCCTTGGACGACTTTTGGGCATAGAATTCTTTTCATTTCTGCGAGTTGGATTGACTAGGGGTTTTGATGTTTTCTTGAGCGAGCGGAAACGCATAGCACGTATGCCCAGAAGCGACAGTTTACGTCCAAGTCAGCTACCACAGGTGAGTATAAATTTCAATTACACTTCCATTCAGGACTTAAGGACTATTGCGCATGCGCGTGTTTACATATAAGCTGTTTGCCCCGTCTTTTATAACCTCCATTACAGTGAAATTTAGTGCTTAATAACTTCTTTCCTAGTTGAGTGCGGGATTTTTTTTCAACGGATTCGTGTTTAGTGCATCAAAATACGTTATAGTGCAAACTTTGAAGAAAATCGTAGCTGAGGATGCTCTCCTTCAGTTTTACCAAAAGTTTTGACATGAACAGTTTTGGGATCTTTACGATGGGGCGATGTCGATAGGAGATATAAGTCCTTAAAATTTCGAAAGTGTTATTTTGGTTCCTTCGAACAGGGGTTTGTCTCTATTAACTCACTTTTTAATTGGTTGTTTATTTTTAATATAATTTAACAGCAAAATGAATATTTTAGTAAAACAAGGTAAGAAAATGAGAACCACCGGAGAAACGTATTGGTAATAGTGTTTTCCCAGGGCGAACGCTAAGAAGGCGAGGGGCGCCATTTCCGCTTAGGATACTGTCAGTTTCGTGTTGTAGCACATGCATCTTCCTACTCTTTAAGATTTTATTTTATATTTTTTACGGAAGGTCAAAAATTAACAATAACTGCTTCTATTTTTTTACTAATGGCACTAGGGATATGAACGGTAAATTCCTGCGATTCTGACGTTTTTAATTTTTTTTTTTTTTTTTTTTTAAATTGCATTTACCATTAAAATGAGTATTTTAGTAAAACAAGGTCAGTAAATTAGAAACATATTTGTAATAGCGTTTCCCTAGAACGAAAGTTGGGAAAGTACGCCTAAACTTTTGCTTCTCCTTGAGATTTTATTTTACATTTTTACACGTGTTTATATTTTTTCACGAGGAGACCCGATGGCCGTGAGGGTTAAGGCGTGAGCACTTAACACTCTGAGCCAAAGGTCGTGGGTTCGATTCCCACTAGGGGTGGTGGCTTTTCTTTAGAAAAAAGAAAAGGCATCAGCCCTATCCTGGCTAGAAAAGGGTGGTAACCTATAGATAACCCGTCCTAAAATTCCTAGTTAATAATAAATGGATGTTAAAATTTAAATAAATATTTTTCACGAAAGATCAAAACCAAACATTAACTGTTCCTATTCTTGGCTTTCCAAATGGACCTAGAGATAAGAACGGAAACGCATTTCCTGCGATTCGGACTTTTATTTATTCATATGAGTTTTTTGGTTTAAAATTCTTATAGTTTATATATATTTTATTTCTTGCTATTTTTGTATATAACAGGGTCGCCACATGGGGGGGGGGGGACAACCGGATAAAGTTGTCCCGGGCCCGGGCACCGTATGGGCCCGGGCCGATCCTTGCTGATTTGAAAAAAAGTACCGAAAGTGACCTTTGCAGCACCGATTGTTGGCTTTTATTCTCATTTTGCTCAAAACTCAAGATGAAAATAATTTTAAAATGCCCAAAGTCCTATAAAAAAGTACTAGAATTTTCATTCTGGCTCAGAGAAGTGGGGGGCCCGTGATCTGGTCCCGGGCCCGGCTCTGAGATGTGGCGGCCCTGGTATACAATTACTATTTTTATACCTATTTTACAGAATTTATTCATCCATAAAATAGTGGTGATTATTTTTTTTGACTGGAGCAATCGTCTTTAACATAATATACATACATTATCTCTGAAAATTAAGTCCGTGCCCAGCCTGAACTATCAGATTAGACCTGTTGAATAG
This sequence comes from Gonocerus acuteangulatus, assembly GCA_946811695.1. NCBI lineage: Eukaryota > Metazoa > Arthropoda > Insecta > Hemiptera > Coreidae > Gonocerus > Gonocerus acuteangulatus. The sequence continues at coordinate 107,557,290 of OX328124.1, read as the reverse complement.
TAATGTTTCGGTGGAGGAACATTAATAGTCGAGCTTTGGCATGAAAGAATCACAAGTTATGGTTTCCGTTAGGAAACTGGCCCGTTTTACTTCCGGTCCAGGGGCAATCATAGCGTGGCATGTTTGACCCGAACAAGGAGACGTTATATGAGGCAATAGAGGGGGTTTCCGGGTATAATATCTATTTTTGGGTCATCTTTCTAGCGCGGTTCCTCCCTCCCCATACGGAGGAATCCCGCTTATGAGGTTGACCTTATGTCGCAATCCGGAAGTGCCGAATAGATAATTTCATGTTTCAGAACCCATAGATCACGAATATAACGGTGGTTCAAATTTGTATATATATATATATATATATATATATATATATATATACATATATATGGAGGCCCGGTGGCCGTGAGTGTTAAGGCGTGAGCACTTAACACTCCGTGCTAAAGGGTCGTTGTTTCGATTCCCACTAGGATTGGTGGCTTTTCTTTAGAAAAAAGAAAAGGCATCAGCCCTATCCTGGCTAGAAAAGGGTGGTAACCTATAGATAACCCGTCCTAAAATTCGTAGTTAATAATAAATGGACGTTAAAATTTAATAATATATATATATATATATATATATATATATATATATATATATATATATATATATATATAGGCTCACACAGCCCATGGCGTATGCGGATGATTTGGTATTTAAAGGGAGGACCACAACAGCTTTGGCTGTTACTGTAACTGAGTTTGCTCATGCATCACAAGACTTGGACTCAAATTAAATAGAGAAAATACCAAATATATGAAAACCTCGAGACAGACAAGAGAAAGAGGAGGGACTTTGGATTTGGACGAGGGCTCGTACCGTAGCTGTAGCACATTTAAGTGGGGGACCCCAAATCCAACCCTCGAACGATGAAACTAGAAGAAAAAATCCTTAGTGCACGCTGGGGGTTTGAACCTGGATCCTCCAGTTCCAGTCGAGTGTTCTACCACTGAGCTAACGTCGCCCGCTCTCGCAAAGGTTTAGAATGAAAAAAATCAATGTTTGTTCAAAAGACTCAAACACAATTTATTTACTAGCTTTTGGGGGGGGGCTGGAAAACCGTAATTTACTCTATCTTCTTTTTTTCTTTTCTTTTTTCAGTCTTGGGGGCGAGGTTAGCTCAGGGGTAGAGCACTCAACTTATATGCTGGAGGACCCGAGCGTGCACTGAAGATTTTTCTCTTCTACTGTCGTCATTTGAGGGTTGGATTTGGGGTCCCTGATCGCCCCTAAGCTCACCCAGTGTTTACTTAATTAATTAATTAATGGGTACCTGCAAAGGGAAAAATCAGGCGGCCGGACCATAGTACCGAGCATCTGGCCTTCAGGGCTCTTGTGGCCTGTTACTGGACTGATTTTTTTTTCCTCGCTTTTTACATTCATACAATACAAATTAAAAAAAATCAGACGTTAGATGTTATTGACTTTCCGTACCACCTATGCAGAAGAAATGGAGGTTATTATATGGCTTATATACTAGATTTCTAATTAAAATGTCATAACTTTTGAAAAAACTCATGGAGTAATGGATGATTGGCATGGGCGTATATAAGGGAGGGCTGAGGGGGCTGCAGCCCCCCGAAATTTTGATTTGATTGGTAAAAATTTTAAGGGTAAAAAAATTAAATATCATTTAGTTCATAAAACATATTCTTTTTGGGGTGTAATAGCGTTTAAGTTAGCTAAAACTCTTCCAAGATCTAAATTGTTAGTATTCCATACACCGGAAATGGTCTCAGCCCCCCCCCCCCCCCCGAAATTTTCCCAGCCCCCTCCGAAATTATTTTCTATATACGCGCGTTGTGCCATGGATCATCTTCCCCCGCCCCTCACAACCCCCGGCAAACTCATCTTAGACTTAGTAAACTTCCTTTGAATGTCAGTAAGTACATACTAAAGCTAACAACATGTAGACCCATTAACACAAGAAAATATAGCCTATCGGAAGAATAACTGGTGAATGTAAGGAGATGAAATCCTAACAATCGTTTCTTCGTCAAGAAAATAAATAAATGTATGAAGTATGAATGAGCCAATCCTGAGAGTTGAAACCATTAAGCGGGTACAACATTCACAACAAACTGCCTATTTCTAAAGCCAATTCTTGTACAAAGGTTGGGGACAATCCAGATAATGGGATTTGGCCATCAGAAGCAAGGCAGAAGGATAGAGAGCACTAGTATAGTAGTTGGACTCAGCGAAGCGACAAAGGCCAACTGACTCGACAATACTCAGTAGCGGGAGTGAGGCCGACCTTGTCGGACGGCAGGAAACAGGAACCCAGGGAACGGAAACAGCGTGCCGCCAGGTGCTCATGTTCTATACATATGTGGAAGTGATGTCGGGAGTGCAACTCCTCAACTTATACATCTTCGCAACAGTTGTACAGATTATCAACGCTCAACAGGATCCTGTTGTCACCCTAAGGCAGGGAACACTTCAAGGGGTAAGTTTAAGTTTAATAAGATGAAATTTAAAATTGCTTTATGTTGACATGCGTGATAACAAGGTCATTGGTGTAAACAGCCTATCATAACAGCTGTCACGGTGGTCCTCAATTCTTCGAAAATCCCTTCCCATTTCAAGGGGCACTCATTTGATGTCAAATAAGTCTTATGTTTCAGTGCTAAATCATAACAATTCTTAGGTCAAACGTTTCTTCTTACGAGGACTTAAGTCACTAATATTCCAGCCATTGAATACCGATGGTTTATTAATTCTAGGTATCTGTGATGTAGGACCTTAGGGTACTTACAGAGTGGAGCGTAAAGTGAGCAAAGAGCTGGATGAGAGCTGCGAAATAAAATTTGGTTGAAATCCTTGCTATGCTCTCTGCTTCCTTTTCACCTCGCATATCTGGTTTCTTCGCTATGCTCTCTGCTCTTCATCTTTGCCCTCTTCCATCTGTTTGTAGCCTTAGACGGAATATTAATTTAGACGCCACATATAAACGGGGTTTGCTTACGAGAGCACTGCGCCCATAAAGACCTATTGTGCAGCGCATTGAACTCTTGCGTGAGTCAAGGCTCCTTCTCAAACTCAACTTGAAGGCTTGAGCATCTATTCCTTATTGGGTTCCCTCTTATAGTCCACACCATTTACGAAGCAGGAAGTTAACCATCCTTCTTACCATGTTTCGTTTTTTGTTTTCATGGTTGGATTTAAGGCGGGTCAACCTTTGAGGTCATTAAAGCCAGTCTTATCATGTTTACTAAGCTCAAATCACTCGTGATGATGCTTATCACCGTTCATAGCTCTGCACTTAGCATGTTCTTGAGGTACTTTTAGTACCGAAAGGACTAGGAGTGAAATTTTATAGGCAGCTTTTAATATTATTTTCTGAGCCGTTTCAATGAGCTGGAGGAAATTTCGACTAAGTTTGTCTCCTAAATTTGTATTAAGACTTTAATGAGGTATGCTATGCAATTTTTCATGAACCGTGTAAATAATATTTGAATGGAAAACAACAACCATAGAAAATGGCATTAATGACCCTAAGGTTGGCACGCCTTAAAAAAAATAAATAAATAAATAAAAAAGAAAAAAATGGACACGGGTGCCTCGTAGCAAACCTGAAGTAGTAAAAATCTGGCAGACACCACACTCTCACCAATACTCTCATTTAATCACTCACCAACCTTCAATAACCTGAGATAAAGGTTTAAAAAGGGGGGTCTAAAGTCAACCGTTTCCTGCATATTCGTCAGATAATAACAACGGTTAGACACATTTATCTTCAGATTGACTCCAGAAATTACCGACGAGGGGGGAGTGTGGATTATTTGAGTGTTTAAATCACGTTTAGCCAAATTATATATGTATGAGGTATAAAATAAAAATCGTTAAAAAAAAAAAAAAATAAAAATAAAAAAAAAATAAAAAAAAATAGAGCACTTAAACCATTTCAATCGACCCATTATAATCGGTGGCTAGCTCTGTACCAAATTATTAATTTGCCTTTTTTTGTGAGGATGTAATGCTATTTTAATTGTGGGGTATTAGGATTGGGCCTTAACTCTAATTTGTTTTCTAGTCTTTTCACATCGCTTACTTTAAGCAGACTTCTTAGCAATGCGGCCTAAGCCAACCACTGCCTGAGTGAGTACAATAATCATAAATGCCATACGATTCTATGTTTATTATAGTCTCTAGCTTGGTGAAGAATGTGCTCCGCTTACGCAAGTCCGGGCTAGTCATTTATTCCTGTCTTTAAATGGTGTATCAAAATGTCTAACGAGAGCGGCGGAACTCTTAAATAACAACAACAATAGAAATGTCGAGGAAGGAAGTAAAACCTTTTCCGGTTAGTAGCTTCGAATGTCTTTGTATGGGTTCATTCATGGAGTAGCACTCGAGTATTATTTTTGCATAAAGTATCAAGGCTGTATAACAACGATTTCTTTACATCTCCTCAAAAAAATAGGGCTATGGGAAATCAATCGAGAAATATGTGTGATCAAGATATAAAATAACAATGGTTTTTATTTACTACTTTTTTAGGAAGGGTTTTATTTGTATGTGTTGTCTTGCGTTTAGGTTGATGCTTTTGTTTTCTATTTATTTATTTTTTTGCTTCAATAATTAGCTTTTCAGGAATATCTGCCAGGATACAAGGTTTCCCTTTAGGCCGACCCCTTTTTGACACATTCCTTGCCTGCGCTTTCGGATTAGGCCTTACAACTTCAGGTGTATGGATAAGGGATAAACTGAGGATTGATAAAGTCAGCAGGAGAACATAATTTATTTTATTTTAGTTTTTTCACCATTTGGTGACGAAACCACGGCTTTGTTGTTAGATACAAACATCAAGATTGATACAAAAGTATCCTTCTGTAGATTACCCTGTGTATTTTTTTTTTTTTTTTTATTTTTTATTTTTTTTTATTATTTTTTTTTTTTTTTTTTTTTTTTTTTTTTTTTTTTTTACGGCGCATCTACAACTTGGCCATTAGCGCCGGATACCCTGTGTATTATTAAATACACAGGGTATTATTAGCGCCAATAATACCCTGTGTATTATTAAATGTTCTGTCTGTTGATTATTTTGTGTATTGTTAAATGTTCTGTCTGTTTTGTTCAATTAATCCAACAAAAAGAGAATATTCTTTTGTTGGATTAATTCCCAAAAAATCCTATTCACCAAATGGCTGTTGTTATTTTTAATTTTTCAAATGCTGTTGTATAAATGTGTATGCATGAGGTATTTAATAATTTTAACAATGTACTGGCTATTATCGGAAAGTAAGTCAGTCAAATTTTAGGGTAATTTAAAATTTGTCCTGAGTCTACACTCTGTCTGGCTGCATTGGCCTAGGGACTGTCAGGGAGGCCGAGTTCACCCCATGAACTAAGACACTAGAAGAAAAATTCTTTAGTGCTTGCTCGGGCTTTGAACTCAGGTCCTCCAGCATATTAGTCCAGTGCTCTACCACTGTGCTAACCTCGCCCCCATCAATCAATTACTTACATTTTTATGATAGAAATGGATAACGTTTTTTTTTTTCGCAAAAATCCCCTTTGACTTAAATAATCAAAAGTAGGTTACACAAGCCTTCTGGTGAAGGAACTAAACACTAATTACACCAAACTTTATAAGATCGTGCTACATAGCGCCACAACCTAGGTGGTCAAAGGTACAATATGGTCAGAGGTTCAACACCTTCCCCTATATATTTATATATATATATATATACATAAATTTTAACGGGGGTCATTTCCGGTGTCTACTAGATAGGATCGATAAAGATTTGAAGAATCTTTTCAATCATTCTGTCATGAGTGCAACCTCAATCAGGGCCGCCACATGGGGGGGACTGCCGGGTACAGTTGTCCCGGGCTCGGGCGCCGTGGGAGCCCGGGCCGGGCCTCGCTATTTGATAAAAAATGTATAGGTTATGAGCTTGTAAAAGGAATAGGGTTTAGAAGTATAGACGGGCATAGCCTATATTTATTGGAATGGGATCTATATTTTTTTAATGTACCTACATAAACGACAAAACAAGTGCACTCCCAGAGATTAAGATGAAATTAATTTTAAGTGTCCAAAGTCCTGTAGCAAAGTACTGGAATTTTCAGTCTGGCTCTGAGAAGTGGGGGCCCGGCTCTGAGAAGTAGGGGCCCGTGATCTGGTCCTGGGCCCGGCTCTGAGATGTGGCGGCCCTGACCTGAATAGCTACTTTCCTTCGGAGGAAAGTTCTAAAAAACGAGATTAAAGACAAGTACACAGTGTGGACTAGCTGGCAAAGAAGAGAGCATAGCAAACATTTCACTTCGATGTTCGCTATGCTCTTTGCCCTATCTATGCTCCACTCTGTACGTACTCTTTCATGCGTTAGACATAGAATGGGAAGAAATACGTAAGCCTAGTTGTGATTGGTGCGGATAGCATATTCCACCGGTCCTATTTCTCCATCATCATACTCGATATTTGAGTAATCTTATCTTGGATATTACAGCTGATCTTCAAGCTACATTCTGATAACAGCTAATCTCAGCCAGAAACCACTTCCTCTCTCATAGTATATTTTAACAGTCAGTCACGCAATTATGGAATTATATTAGGAAGTTATTAGAACGCAAGGAAATTTGTGACATTATCCGAGACTAATGGGAGTTTTTAACTATTGTTTTATATGTAAATTCAAGCTCGCTTCATTGATTTAACTTTGGAAAGTTTTCCGGCACGCTTAGGAATGCTATTTTAAACCTCCTAATATAACTTGAACGCTCATGTTGGCTGGAAGGGGTTGATTTTTTTATTTTATTTATTTTTTTATTTTATTTTATTTTTTTTTTTTTTACGGCGCATCGACAAATCTTGGCCATTAGCGCCGGCCTCCAGGGAGCAGCCAGGAATTTTCTCAGCGAGCCCTGAGATGAGAAAATTCCTGCCGCCGGTGGGGATCGAACCCACCATCTCCCGCTTATGAATCCAGCGCGCTAGCTACTAGACCACGGGAGACCCCTGGAAGGGGTTGATCTCTAAAAAAAAATAATGTATTTTATGAATATATATATATATATATATATATATATATATATATATATATATATATATATATGTATATATACGAGTAGACTGCTTATATATATATATATATATATATATATATATATATATATATATATATATATATATATATATAAGCAGTCTACTCGTAAAGCCTGGATCATTTACTCGCGAATTCATCATTAAAAAATGTTCCATTTAACGAACAAGATATATTGAGGTAGAAAACGGATTGATGTATACGAATTGATCAAAATCAGACAACATTTTTAGATGCTATAGATTTATCAAATACGTACTTACGTACACGAGCACGCACATATTTTCTTGGCCTAAGGTTCAAGAAGCATTGACAAACCTCGGTTAGTGTTTATGTTCGAACATCAGTTCAATATCATAAGTATAGAGATAAGAGTAAAAATAATGTAGACCAAGAAAACATAACCAAGTTTGGTGAAGCTACTTAGTTCGATGTTATTTGATTAAACTGGGTCAATAATTAAACATTTAACAGTATTTTATCTAACATTATTGATCTTTTTTTTCAGATAAAAATTTACTCAGACGGAAGGACTGCAGTAGCAGCATTCTTGGGTATTCCTTATGCGAAGCCACCTACTGATGGAAACAGATTTTTGGTAAGCCTTTTCAGTAACCCATCTAGATGGGTGATGTAACTGTAGGTGATGAGGTGAATAAAACATTCCATCCATTCCAAAGTTACTCATATACCAAGACAAAGTTCAATCAACATGACACAATAGTCAATCCAAGAAAAGGTTAAATATTTAGAAATACCTTAAAGTTACACTTGGCGAGCAGAAGTGGTTGTGCACTATTTGAGAATTGGCCCTGCACATGTTCTACCATAGACCTGGCAGCCTGTCACCAAATGCGGGCCACTAAGGTAGAACTAGCAGCGGGAGACTCTGACTAGGTCCGCCTCTCACTGGCCGTCGGGCTTTGTCTTTGCCTTCCATGCTACCAACCATGAGGCATGAATGACCCAATAGTGGTTGAATTGCCGTAGAAAATTAAAGAAAAAAAGAAAAGAAAATTGGCTGAAGCGGTGACACCTCACGGCTGGAGAGAGAATATTGTTGTTCATTTTTTTTGTTATTAAAATCATGAGACAAAACTACTTTTTTGCCTTTACATGGCATTAGCCACATATAACCAGATAGCCACCTATAACCAGATAGCAGCCTAATCCGTTCACTGTCCTTCCCGCTGGAGCTCACACTATATCCCACTAGTTGCACTTATTTTTCGTCTGGATGAACAGGGAAAAGATGGTCAACCCTCTAAAATTACCATTTCCTAAAACCTACTTCTTCTCCCTTGTCACATGACTGAGTCCTACTAGGAGAAAATTAAATTATATGACACTTTTTTTACGAGGCATCTGCATCTAGACCACTGCGCTATTTAATGGTTGCCACCGAGACTGCCTCTCTGCCGAGCAGGCTGTCCTTATGCTGAGACGGCTGGCCATGTACTTCAGAGGTGTTTCTTGTCTCACGGCGGTCGGGTTCTGCGCCACGATGCTGTGGTGCGTGTGCTGGCTGACAAGTTCTCTCAGCTTCGTTATGAGGTCCACGTAGAGACGACTTTCAACGCCCGCGGTAGGATGTGGAGGCCTGATATTGTCGTACTGAAAGAGAACAGAGTGTACATCGTCGACGTCCAGATCGTTGACTCCGCTCCTGGGCTGGATGTTCTCCATCGGGGGAAATCGGCGAAGTATGCTGGGGTGCTGGAGGTCAGGGAGACTATTGGGAGAATGTTGGGTGTTTCCCAGGATCGGGTGAGAGGAACGTCCTGTACTATCAGCTGGAGGGGTGTATGGAGTCCTAAGTCAGCTAAAGATTTGAAGGACCTTGGCGTACCAATGTATACCCTACAGGGTATTGCTAGGAGTGTACTGAAGGGCTCTTGCATTCTCTTCAGCAGGTGGAGGACTCATCTCGCCGGGGGGAACCCAGGAGCATTTTATTGAGGGTATAATAAACACATTCCATTGTGGCATGATAATTGCTATATCTAGTTACTGTTTTTTTTTTAATTTAATTTTTTATTTTTTTTATTTTTTATTATTTTTATTTATTTATTTATTTATTTTTAACTTTATTGGTTTATATGTATATATATAATTTATTATAGCTTTTATCCCTTCAATACGGTTTTAAGTTATTTGTTTTTAATTAACTTACTTATATTTTATAATATTTTGCATAATTGGACAACAGGATTGTAACCTGTCTGTATTGTATAGTTGGACTTCTGGAGGGGTTATTAGTAATAACCCTTAACTCCGGAATTATGTACGGCAGATAGCCCATGTTTGAGGTGTATTGGGTAGTAAAATTACTCGATTGCTATAGTGGACTATATCCTCGGTGGTTATTCCCACCAATTCATTATGGTCAGGAGAGCCATAGTTGTTTTATATTATTGTTCTATTTAATGTATTTTGTGACATGCCATTGTGAAACACAATATTATTGTAAAAGGATGTTATGTAGTATGTCTCCCAATATTTTTCAAAAAAAAAACATTCATGATGGAGCAGGGAATTCCTTCAGCGGGCCCATAGATAAAAGCACGTTTTCAAATAATCAACATCAAATGATTAGTTATTTATATTACTTCGTCTAATATACCTTATTTCGAGTGTAAACCAATAATTTATGATTTTCCGAAACAGAAGGAAAAAAAAGAAAAGTACATTATATTGTTATACATGAATCACCACCGGTGGCTGGTCTTAAACAAGAAAGAAGCAGGCAAATGTGAGCATAGGGCAACAGATAAGCAAGGCTAAATGTTTGTATATCCAATCACCAATTCTATATATAATAAATCATAAATCGTTGCCAATGCTTTGAATTAGAATAATTTAAGTTAAAATAAATAATATTCTTGACCAGAGTCTTCTTGAACAGATCACCAGGTTAATTTCACTACGTCTCTCCACCATAATTGACTTAATTTATCTTAAATGTATAGGCTCCTGAAGTCCACAAAGGCTGGGAAGGTGTTTTGAAAGCTGTCAGTTTTAGACCAGCTTGTGTTCAGCCTATTCGAGAACTTCAGCCCAGTTTCGGAGCTTCACCTCCTCAAGATGAGAACTGCCTTTTCCTCAATGTCTGGACACCGGAGGTATGCATTATTTTTTTGTTATTACATGTTTTTATTTCAATATAAAACGTATTTTACTTAACGAGTTATAATTATTTGTATCCAATTAAATTTCGACAAGTTAGTACTCTGGAATACAAAGGTACTTACTTAGTTTTTAGCGCGGTTCCTCCCTCCCCCATAGGGAGGAACCCCGCTTATAAGGTTGATACAATGAAACAATCCGGAAGTGCCGACTAGAAAATTTTGCGTTTCAGAACCCCTAGAGACCGAAAATGATGGTGGTTCAAATTTGTATATATATATATATGTATATATTTATATATATATATATATATATATATATATATATATATATATATATATATATATATATATATATATATTTGTCTGTTCGCTCTCTAGCTCGAAGACGAATGGTCCGATTTTGATGAAATTTGGTACAAAAATCCGTCGTCCAATTTGAAAGGTCAAGTTCGTTAACCAGTGAAATCCGCCTACCGGAAGATGGCGTTTGGGGCGAAATTCGCGCAAAAAAAATCGTAACGCTTACGTTTTTGAGTTCATAAGCTTCTAAGTACTCGTTTTATATGATTCCTGGGCTAGGAAAACGAATGAAACCATTTTCAAGGCGATAGCTTTAACCGTTTTTGAGAAAATTGGAAAAATATTTTTTGAATACCGTTTTTGGTTTGGGTACTTAGAATCATGGGATTCAGTTGAAACTTTATCTGCATGTTCTACTTTCATTAAAACTAATATGTTGAAAGTTTTGTTACGTTTGGAGTTAAGGAAGGGTTAGAATAAAATATTTTATGAACAGACATGAAAAGTTTTGGGAAGTTCGTATACTTTCATTAATATCTCGAACACGGTTGGGAAATCGTGGTAAGTGGATAGAAACTATTTGAAAGCTTACTAAATTCTCTACAAAAAAGATTCTAAAACTATTTTTGATTAGGTTATGTCAATCGGAGAAATAAGTGCTTAAAACTTCAAATACGTCTGTTTTGTTCTTATGAACGGGTTTTTGTCGTTCTTGTTGTAATTTTTGTCTCTTTCCCTTCGTTTTTTATTGCTTTTTAGTTTTGTAATTTCTTATGTTGCGAAAATTTTGTGTGTAAAACAGGATATGAAAAATGAGGCCAATTTTCTGTTGCTAGAAATAATATAAATTTTGGGAACTTTCTTTAATATCTCGAAAACTGTTGAGAATTTTGGTAAACGGAAGAATACCATTAGAAAGCTTATTAAATGCTCTACATAAAAGGTTCTAATGAAAGTTTTGATTAGGCGATGTCAATCGGAGAAATAAGAGCTTAAAGCTTTAAAGTAATTGATTTCGCTTATTCAAAGTGTTCTTTTCGCCTGTATTTTATTCCTTGTTATTTTTTAATTGCTTATAGTTGGATAATGTATTCGAAAATAAAACAGGTTAAGTAAAATAACAAAAACAATTTATTGTTAGAAATATAGATTTCCAAGATTCCAAGACCTTGCAACTAGCGGGACGGTTTCTTGTGTTGCCGACCCTTCCAGGTCAGATTGTAAATCCTACCTTTCAAGACTGGTGGAACCAAAATATAACTGTCAGGGTTCGGTCACTGCTACTTAATAAAACTACATTTTATCGTAAAAATGGTTTTATTGTGCCGACGTTTCGGCTTGAACTTCAAGCCTTCATCAGGGCTGTAAATACAAGTAGGACATATTTAACACTAATATATGCACATATCTATGTAAATATATATATATATATATATATATATATATATACATATATAATATATATATTTATATATATGCATATACACATACACATATACACGCACACATATGTACATATATATGCCCACATACCTACACATATGGGGTATGTATTATTAAGTAGCAGTGACCTAACCCGGACAATCCCTACCTTGCATCATCAACGGTCAACGATCTCCTCTCAACAAAATAATAACTGCTTCTATTTTAATCTTTCGAAATTAGACTAGGGATAAGAACGGAACCGCGCTAAGATGAGGCAGTTCCTGCGAGTCGGACTTTTGTAACATGGCTACGGAGGGGGGTAAGTTTAGTGATTCATAAACAAAATACTCGTGGTATTCTTAGTCTATTAATTTATGTACAAGCAAAGAACAGCTGAAAATACGCACTGGGACTTCTCGGAAAGCTCTATAATAAACAACCAAAAATTCGATCACAAATTACTTATCTTGTTTTACTGGAATAATGCGGGGGGATCTGGAGAGTACTAATTAATGAGCTTACTTACAAAATATTATCTTATAGTCGCAGAGCTGGTAACGCACGTTTCATGAAGTGTTTTATGCACCTTGAAATTTTGCTACAGTGCATCTCTTGGGTAGATAAGAAGGTAAATATGTGTTGGTGTGAATTTTACATTAAAGATAGTTGGCTTCTGAATAAAACTCTATTTTTTTTTTTTTTTTGCATCTTTCCCCTATGCGCAGTGACTGGTGTTCCACGGTAAGTCTACCCAACACAAGTTTTCCTTATTACCAACCCAAGGGGTATATTATAGCAAAATTTCAATGTGCATAAAACACTTCATGAAACCTGCGTTCCTCTTGGACTATTATTAGAAATATCTACAAACAATGTATTGAAGGAAAGAGTTGTAGTTACAGACAGGAGAAGGACTCAGAAGCAGAGCTCCTGTGGTGATTATCCTGGAAGGGGAAGGATTCGCTGCTAGCTATCCTGGGAGGATTCCTGGACAGGATCTGGCTGCAGAGGGGATTGTAGTAGTCTCTATCAGTTACAGGGTCAATGTATTCGGTGAGTATAGTAATATTAAAATATTTTTGAGTATCCTCTTTACTCAAATAGATAATAAATAACTCAGCAGGGTAAAGGTTTGCATTTAGTGAATTTCTTCGAAAATAAAGACTTTTCCCGCTAATTGTAGAAGTAATTTATTTAAGTTTTCATCAGAATACTTTCTATGGGGAATTTTAAAGCATTGTAAATTAAATTTGAAAATATGAGTCATTTTAAAAGCCTAAAGAGGTATTAAAAAAAAGAAACGTGTCGGGCAAATGGATAAACATAACCATAATTTCTTTGACCACTAAAACAAACCTTTTACATAGTAAATTCGACCAACAGCACAGAATATATTGTAAACAGTGTTTTTTTATTTTGTTGGCATCTAGTTGTTAGGATCGATGGGGAATTGATAGAATTCTTTTATGGGTGCAATCTCAATTTCTATGTTCACTAGAAAATATACCTATCTGCTAATTCTTCATTCCAGGAAAATATCCTCTATAATAATTTAGGCTTGTATGCAATAACATAGGCATACATATGATTGTATGCTTCAATCATCTTTGAACATTTACTTAGGATTATACTAGGAGAACAACAGGAATCAATAATAAGATAAGTAGTAAATATGGTGGAGGGAGAAAGAACCTTTCTAATAAACGATATCTTCCTGGAGAAAACGGAGATCAACGAACAGGAAGGATTAAAGAGATTTGAGGGAAAAATTAGAAGGGTGTTAAGGAGAGAGGGGTTCCACAGGTTGGAGGCGAGTGAGGAAGGGAAGATGAAAAGGTAGGATGTGCCGAGGGTAAGAAGGTATCTGGAGTTTACCTGTAGGCCGAAAGGACGGAGTATAACGGGATTGAATAGAAGATTTGAGGGTAAAATGACAAAGGCTTGAGGCTGTTGTGTTTACTCTGAAATAGGAAGGAACCGGAAATTTACTTAATAGTGAAAAAAGTTAGAACCACAAATCGAAGTAGGTAACATAACCAGGAACTCACTCGAGCTCCGCAAACAATGGAAAAACAGTGAAAAGTGGGGAAGGAATTTAGGACCTGGGGAGAGAGGGAAATGGAAAAAATGGTTTCGAAAAGGATGAAAATATTTTGGATTTAGTTTGAAGCCGATGATGCTGCTTCAATAAATGCACAAAAAGAAATGGGATTTGTAAGCGCACTAAAACAAGAGTCGGAGAGTCTGATTTTGGTAGATAATACACAACTTTTAAGTAGGTGGCATTTAAACTTAATTTGCTGTCAGTTGTGGTAGTAATGGCAAGCGTTATAAGGTTAAATTATAGAACCAGTAGATTCTAAGGAAGAATCAATTTGAGTGACATTCGTATACAGGCGATGAAAGGAAAACCAAAAGGATTCAGGATTGTATTGAGGAATATACAAAACTGAACTGAATTTTCAAAAGAATGTGCCTCATACAAATGTGAGAATGCAAATGGTGTCAAGCTTGTTGTGTTGTACCTACATCGTCGCATACAACTCAGAATTGTTATATCGTCCCTACCATGTCAAACTACCGAATATGCAAACTCTCGTTTTTCAGATTCGAGACTTTGCTCTTGAACCGTGGATGATACCACCATAAATATCCTAAAAAAACTTATGACGGAAGCCAATGGCCAGACCCGTTTTTCAACAAAAAATAATCAATTTGAGGGGTAGACTATTCTTTATGAGCGATTTCACACTGCCGTTCTTTGGACCACAACTGATTAGGAAGTTACTCAAAGAGTAGGAAGGTATAGATACGGTGGCTATAAGGGAGGGGGGAAATAATCTGCGTGGGGTCCGTCTAGACCACACGTGGTCGACGGAGGGTTAAGGACGTTTCGGCTACTTCCTTTGGCTAACCTTCGTCAGCTAAAAGACAAAACACAAATGTAGAATTAATAAACAGAATCAAGGGGTAAAGAGAGACCGAAGTTAACAGTTAAGTGACCTTGGTGAAAATTTAGAAATAACATGGATTCTTCCGGGGTATATGTAACTAAACAAGGAGGGGCGGGAGGGGGGGGGGAAGAAGGGAAAGATCAAAGAGGTTTTATGACAGGAAAAAGAGGGTTCCTCTACTCCCCGGCAATAATTGGTATGTAGTATCTTATTTATTATTAATTTTTATGTTTAAGATTATCTGTCCATACTCTGAACTAAGTTCTAGGGAAAAACTATTGTTCACTTACCTGTTTATAATGTTCTGTTACTTATTGGTGATAAGAACAAAATGTTCTTATAAGTGATTAGTATTTGTAGATCTACCATATTTCTTTATTGGTTTAACTATTCTTTTTATCAATTCTACATTTGGGTTTTGTCTTTTAGCTGACGAAGGCTACGAAAGAGTAGCCAAAACGTCCCTAATACAGATTTTTACAAAAATGGTTTTGATGTTTCCTTAGCCGAATCCCAACTATTCCCTGACTGTTTATTATATTTAATATATAATATTTTTAAATAGATAATATTGAAACATTTTCGATGACCCATCTTAGATATTCTCAGCAACAATAACAACGAATAATGTTATTCCAGGATTCCTCTGCCTGGAGACTGGTGAAGCCCGAGGAAACCTAGGCCTTCTGGACCAATACTTAGGGATGGTCTGGGTGAGAGAAAATATAGCAAAGTTTGGTGGCGACCAGAGATCCGTCACTCTCCTGGGACACTCAGCTGGTGCTGTATCAGCTCTTTATCACTTGGTGTCACCTAGGACCAATGGTAAGCTTTCATTTATTTCTTAAAGTTTTGTGAAATTTCAACAAAAAATTTGTGTTGAAATTTAACAAGACTAGATGCATTATTATTTAATAATAATGCATCCATTCTTGAAGAGCTAAAAAATCGTAAATGTGAAACCCTTATGGTTTGAAATTCATGCCTTGCAGTAATGTATTTTGTAACTTCGCGCTCTGAAATTTTACAACCTCAACAATGCAACAATTTTGATGAACCACAAAATGAGAACAAAATTACCAAGTTTGTTATAGTCGTTGTCTTTCTGGGGAATGTGCTCCCTTTAAGTAGCTCCTGCGGCATCTCTTCACGTTTAGAAAGTTGACCATTAATAAAATATAGTTTCCAAGTTAGCTTTCATACTGAACAATTTGGCCTAGATTTCAACAGACGCCGCCCTCATTGAATTCTCCCAACACTGAAGCCGAAGATAAGAGCTTTGAATAATTCATTGATCATATGCAATTATCCAACCGGCAAATGCATTATGTATTATGCAATTATCCTAAATACAAATCCGCCTGCCCACCTTAACCCCGCAGCAAGGATTACAGAACTCATCATCACCTACTGAAAAAGTATTTTAGGGGATTTTGTACTTTTTAAGAGCTGGATAATGTATATCGTCATATTTTATGCAATTGAAATGATGATAATATAGGTAACATATCAGGACCTTGGAAGAGTAAGGGCGAATCAGAAAAATTTACTTTTTTTTTTATTTCATTTTCTGATTCAGAAAGATGTAGGTAACACGTCGCTTCGCCTTGTTTTTCTGTTCCACCTTTAGTTCTCTCATAGTTTCAAGTTAAAGTGAATAGCATCATCATCATGAAAAATTCAATGTCCTATTTCAAGGGCGAATCCCGGGTCTGAAACGTCCCTCCTAGCATTGTTACCCATAAATTGCTCGTAAAAATTATAATTAAAACATTGGATACTTTTTCAATCTGATTTAGGAATCAGCATTCAATAGAGTAAACATTAGCCCTTCCTATCCTGGAGGGCTTCTAGATCTTTAACTTCGATTTCCCAACATCCGGAATTCGTGATTCGCCCTTACTCCTCCAGAGCCCTGATATTTACTTACCTTGTTTTACAAAAATATTCATTTTGCTGTTAAATTCAACTCAAAAAAATGAATTAAAACCAGGCAAATCGAGAGAAAATACCTTAAAAAAGAACGAAACCGCCTCTTACACATTTTGAGCACCGATTTCTCGGAATAAGATTGCTCTATCACAAATTGTATAAGAACCGTTTTTGTAGGAATTTTATTAAGCTTTCGGATAGTTTTATTGGTCTTACATTTACCACGATTTCCCAGTCGGTCTCGAGATATGAACATCCCAAGAAAAGTCTAGTTTTCGAAAGTCTACTTCTCGAAAAAGGTCGTAGATACGAGTATATCCTTTAAAATGGTTTCATTTGAATCCCAAAAGCGAAAAGTCTGCTTTCTGTTTGACTGTGTCTTTAAAGGTTCAGTTTGTATCAATATTGGGAGAATATATTATCTGATATGGCAATAACATTACCCATAAATAGTTAAAATAAATAAAAATGTACTGACTAGTTCTGCTTGTCTGGTAGAAAGCGACTTTATTAGGTTCTATGCTTGTGATATTTTATATCCATTTTTATGTCTACCATCTTTGTAATTTCGTTGATATATTATATTATTCCAATTTTTGTTTTCCATTCTTAGGTCTCTTCGATCGAGTAATCTTGATGTCAGGCAGCCTGACTAGCCCTTGGTCAAGATCGACCAATCCATCGAATGGATCCTACCAAATAGCCCGGAGCCTTGGATGTCTTGGCAAATCGAAGGCTGTTCTCAGCTGCCTCAAGACCAAAACCCCTGCTGAGCTCCTCAAGGCTTATGAAGCGCAATATATGGCAAGTAAAATATAAACACTTATAAATCAAATTCCCAAATATGTGATTTTAGCACTTTATGAAGGTTGTACTTATGAAAGAATTTTTGATACTTACGTATTAGCTTCACCAGGCTAGAGAAGTGGTTCTCGCTCAGTGATCTGGATCATCATCGCATCCAATATGGCGAGGGAAAGACCATTTATTAATATTATCAACGAGTTTCGATATAACCTTGAGGAAACGTGGAGTACTTATGTTAATGGAATAATTTCTAAGCGTTTCCGCTCGCTATAGGTTAAATCGAAACTCTAGTCAATCCAACTCGTTGATAATATAGATCACTGGGTTATACAGATTAATGAGGTTCAACTGTCATGAAATTAGGACAAAGCACCAGGGACTTTTGCACATCTGTTAGGTATTAGTTGTAACTTAAGCATTTGATACATAACAATAAGATTCGGTACTTACGTATTAGCGTCAAAGCAGGTTAAAGAGGCGGGTCTCGTTCAGAGATCTGGATCGTGGATAACGCATTTCTATTGGTCAATCACTATCATTTCATTGGCTATTGTGTTTATAGTAACCATCTTGTTCCCTTTGTCTTAATAACGCAATTCATTGGTGCTTTATTTACCCACGCAATTGTTGTTTTTTTTTTGTTTGTTACGCGATTTCAGTTTATATGGTTATGGCGAGTTTATATGGCGACAACAGAATAGCAAGGATGAAAGAGACTGTTTCGAAGCGATGCTAAATTTGGTAAACCTGAAGGAGATTCTCCTCAACACCGATTTTCTCCAAACTTTGCACTATAACGTATTTTGATGCACTAAACACGAATCCGTTGAAAAAAATTGTTGTTCTCAACCAGGAAAGAAGTTATTTTAAAAAAAAGTTCACTGTTAGCGGGTTACAAACGACCAAAGGTGCTGTTAGCGGGTTACAAACGACCAAATTTTCTTCAAAATTTGCATTATAACGTATTTTGATGCACTAAACACGAATCCGTTGAAAAAAAAAGTTGCTCGCAACTAGGAAAGAAGTTATTAAGCACTAAAGTTCACTGTTATGGAGGTTATAAAAGACGGGGTAAACAGCTTATATGTAAACACGCGCCTGCGCAATAGTCCTTAATGACGAAGTGTAATTGAAATTTAGACTCACCTTGTGGTAGCTGACTTGGTCGTAAACTGTCGCTTTTGGGCATACGTGCTATGCGTTTCCGCTCGCTCCGCTCGCTCAAGAAAACATCAAAACCCCTAGTCAATCCAACTCGCAGAAATGAAAAGAATTCTATGGTCCAAAAGTCGTCCAAGGCAGTCTTCCCTAACCTTCATAACAGTGAACTTTTTTTTTAAATAACTTCTTTCCTGATTGAGAACAACAATTTTTTTCAACGGATTCGTGTTTAGTGCATCAAAATACGTTATAGTGCAAAGTTTGAAGAAAATCGGTGTTGAGGACAATCTCCTTCAGGTTTACCCTAAATTTTATATCAGTCCATTATCCAACGAAAAACCATCCTTGATCTATATTATCAACGAGTTGGATTGACTAGAGTTTCGACATAACCTTAAGCGAGCGGAAACGCATGGCATTTATGCTACTAATATAAGTGCTACGAGTTTTCGCTCGCTGAAGGTTATGTCAAAACTCAAGTTACCCCAAATTTGACTCAAGTTAACCCAAATCGTTGATAATCCCGTCACCTTATGGCAAAAACTGATTTGACTCCTTGATCCAGCTCTCTGACCCGGTGATGATCCAGTTCTCTGAGACCTGACTCTTTAACCTGCTTTATCGATATAGGTAAGTACGTAAGATTCATTTTAACTTAAACATGAAATATTTGTACATTTGTAAACCTCTGAATTCCACCGAAAAGCCAGTGATCTATATTATCAACGATTTGGATTGCCTAGAGTTTCGATATAACCTTGCGCGAGCGGAAACGCATAGCAATTATGCCATTTACATAAGTGTTACGCGTTTCCCCAAGGTTATATCGAAACTCTAGTCAACCCAACTCGTTGATAATATTAATAAATGGTCTTTCCCTCGCCATATTGGATGCGATGATGATCCATATCGCTGGACAAGAACCACTTCTCTAATTTGGTGAAGCTAATACGTATGTACCGAATTTTTGAAAAAATTCTTTAAATCTTCATCAATCTTACCTAGTAGAACAACAAGTTAATGACAATACTCCAGAGGGTGAAACTAGACAACAAATCTAGTTCAACACCACCAACCATATATTTCTAACCATATATTTCTATCTCACTCCGTTCCAGACATACGCTGTTCTAAAGGTTATTTAGAAAAAAAAAAAAAAAAAAAAAAAAAAAAAAAAAAAAACTTGTTTTTTTTTTCTCTGCTTGTACAAATTGTTTTTCAAGCCTTCATTAAAATTTTGAAATCAGAATTAAATTTGCCTTAAGTCTAATGCATATTCAATATTCATAAGTGTCTCATTCAAAGCATCTCATTTAGAGAGAGAAATCATTTTTATTAATGAAATGCTGCCCATGTGCAAAGGGTTGCTACGACACAGCCTACATATCACTCCTTGTAGGAGATTCATCCGTTTTCAAAAAAAATAAATAAATAAATAAAAGAAAAGAAAGAAAAAGACAGATCGGTAACTCCGAGAGAATCTTCTCCTGTGATGGTCCTTCGTGTTTATCTTCTTCTTCTTCTTCTTCTTCTTCTTTGTCGTCCTCTTGTGCCATTACTAGCGTCGAGGAGCCTCGGTAAATTTCAGCCATTCCCTCCGGTTCCTGCAAAGCTGCTTCATTTGCTGGAGGGTTTTGCCTCTTTTCCCTCCAATCTTCTGGATATTTTCCTCGTAGAAAATCCTAGGCCGACCTCGCGGTCTTTTCCCAGAGGGTCGAGCTTCTAAAACTTTCTTTGGTTCCCTTTCATCATCCATACGACATACGTGCCCAACCCACTTAAGCTGCCGGGATTCGAACAAGGATGTTTATCTTCCTTTAGCTTAATTGTACAAGTGGTGATGTAGGATTCCTAGCGAGTCTACAATGATAGACTCAGCTAGTTTGGGCAAATGTTCCAATTCGATTTCGCACTCTTGGAAGAATGCCGCTGTACTTCTAGGAATAGCACCCCTTGCCTCGAACCAAAGTCCTCTTACCTCGAAATCCCTTTCTCCGTAGGTTTCTAGGAACTTCTCCTTTAGGTAAGGGATGCATATTTCGTAAATTGCCTTTTTTTCTTCGTCGATTTTTGAGGCCTGGTTGAGGTCATTGCATTCGTATCACACCGTAGGGTCAACGACTAGAGCTTTCCTACTCTTCTTATGGAATGCCAAAACATCTATAAATCTAGTTGAACCCTCCGAGTCGATGCAGTAAACCTCGTCGAAACAGGTATAGTCCTTTTTTTCCAAGAGGTTCTGAATTTCTTTTTTGACATTGTGGTGTCGCCTGGTGACGAGAAGGGAGTTGTAGGTGCACTTTCCCAGCACGTGAGCTGGTGTTTCAGTCTCTCTACTACATTTGTGGCAGAGGGGCCCTACTTCACCCAAAATTCGTCCACTTAAAGCTGGCACACCAAAAAGAGGTGCGTAATTTACGTTTAGTTTAATTGCATTGGTCCATTCCGAGCCTGCCAAAACTTGTTTTTCAGTCATGAACTTGTTCGCCTTCGGAGTCTTTGAAATGCCGGACTCCAACACCTTGCCATTTGCAGGATGCCCATTCTTCAAATGCCCCCTCTCGGAGGGATTGTCTTATTTTCCTAATGCTGGTGTTGGAGGGCGTTGGGACATTAAGTCGTCCTGCACAATTGGCTACTTCATGGCTGTAATTGAACACTGACTGAAATAAATCATCACTGAACATAGACAGACGCTGTGCTATGGACCAATGTTGAAGGGGAGCTTCCCACACACACCTGACTAGCCCTAAGCACCGATATCTCCTAGGGGCATACATCATGGAGCTTGAGGTCGCTGCAGGAAGACCAATGATAGCTTTGACGCTCCTTCTGATCATGGTGTCCACACCTTCAAGAATAGCAGGACGAAGTTTGATTAGGGGAGCAGTCTGAAGTGGGTAGGTCAAGATGGGGAATACATACTGATTGATTATATTACGTTTTTGGTCAGGTTTCAGGAGGCTGCAGGTTATCATCTTATCCAGATTCTCTTTTAATTTTTGGATTACGTTTTCATTTAATTCCAGTTCACCTGAGAATGTACAACCCAAATATTTAATTTTTTCGCCTTTATCAATCGATCATCATTCTCCATTTGTAGCACCGTGGTCTTTATAAATCCTTCCGAAACCACAATGCCTGTGCTTTTTTTTGGATTGACTACAAGGCCGATCTCTTCAAAAATTCTCTGTACTTTATTTATGACCCTTTCAGCTGATTTTACATCTCGACAGCAGACAGCTTGATCGTCAGCAAACCCATTCAGTATGACTGTTCTCTTGGCGTTCTCGAGCTTGTAGCCATAAGTAACAGCAAATTGTTGGTCACAGATCTCGCGGTAAAGGTGATCAATCGCAAGATTGAATAATGTAGGCGATAAAGGACCTCCTTGAGGAACCCCCTTAAGTACATTAATATAAATACTTTTATGGAGTCCAACACTAACTTTAATTTTGTTTCTTGTCAAGAGCGGAGCTATACCATTGACTAAGTCAGGAGATACTCCTCTAGATTCTACTGTCCTCAGAATGTGCTCATGACCAATGCTAACAAAGGCCCCAGTTACGTCAAGCATTGCTATGGCGCAGTCACCATTTTTGTTTTTTGCGTCTTTTAGGATGGCATCTATCACTCGTGCATTTACATGCGCTCCGGGAAGACACCTGACAAAGCCTCGTTGACAACTATGGAATGTTACCTGCTTTCTAAGTTCCGAATCTAATACCTTTTCAATAATCCTACGCACGATAGAATAAATAGTGACTGGTCTTCAGGAAGAAATCTCCTTTAAAAGTCCCATTCCTTTATAGATTAAGATTGTTCGGCCTAGACGAAATGCTTCTGGAGCATACCCTGTTTTGAGCATGATTTCAGCAATAATCTTTAGGATATGAGATATTTTAAAATACTTGATAGTTCTAATAAGAACTCCATCAGGACCCGGAGAAGTATCAAGGGATGTTCTATTTATTGCCTTGTGGAATGAATTTAAATCCAGTTTAATTATATTCGGATTAGGTGAATTCTTCAGGTATTATTCCCTTATCTTCATGTTTCTATGTCCGAATTTTTGCTAAAATGTTGCTCAATTTCCTTCATTTTCAGAGGACATTGTTTTGGAGCATCTGCGTTCATTACATCCATTACCACTCTCCTCCGAAGGAAAGTAGCTATTGAGGTTGGACTCATGACGGAATTTTTGAAAAATTTCTTCAAATCTTTATCGATCCTACCTAGTAGACACCGAAAATGACCCCTGTTAAAATGTATATATATATATATATATATATATATATATATATATATATATATATGTGTGTGTGTGTGTGTCTGTTAACACGATAGCGGGCAGAGTTTTTGTTTTTTCGTCACGAAACTTGGTATATAGCATTCAATTAGCAAACGATTGAACGAGTTCGTTAACCACCAAAATCGGTCCACCGGAAGGGGGGGTTTACCCCGAACCCAAAACACTAATTTGACCATTTCAGCCGTAATATTTGTTATATTTCAACGAAACTTGGTATTCGTACTGGTAATATATAGAGAAAAGTGAGGTATAAAAATAAACTAAATCGGTTCATACGGAGGGGGGGTTTACTCCAGACCGACAATACCAATTCGCCACTACCAGCCGTGATTTTAGGTGTATTTCGACGAAACTCGGTATTCATAGTGGTAATCTACAGGTAAATATGTGTTGGAAAAATAAACTAAATCGGTTCATTAGGAGGGGGGGTTTACTCCAGACCCACAATACCAATTCGCCACTACCAACCGTGATTTTTGGTATATTTCGACGAAACTCGGTATTCGTAGTGGTAATCTACAGGTAAATATGTGTTGTAAAAATAAACTAAATCGGTTCATTAGGAGGGGGGGGGTTTACTCCGGACCCAAATTACTAATATACTCATACTGGTCGTAATTTCTGCTGTATTGTAACGAAACGCGGTATAGGTCGTGGGTAACTCATGAGAAAGAAGTGTTGTAAAAATGAGCTGAATCGGTCAATCGGAAAGGGGGGTTTACTTTGTAATATACTTCAATAGAAAAGCCAGCCAGAAATAGGTTCACAAAGGCGCCGCAAGGAGCGCTAGAGGGACTGTATCCGGTTCCTGCGTTAGATCAAAATACGATAATATGAGGATTTTGTATTTATTACGTAGTGTAGAAGGTACCATGTGTAAACATAACTCTGGAAGCAAATTAATAATTTATCAGTTACTCATTACAAAATTAAAAGAGTACTATTCATGTTTTTATTTTATTTATGTAGGATATTTTAAGCAAATTGTTCTGGAAAGCAGTCTACACTACCCAAATTCTGAGGAAAGTGCTTAGTTATGCAGCTCCTGCGTGACGGACTTTTTGTATTGTTCCTGACGTCGGCTTCTAGCAGCTTTATTTGCTCTTTGTGGATTGGAGGTGGTTCGTGTCCCTTTATCAAGCATGTGAATTGCATTTTCCTTCCTCTTTTTGTAGAACTTTACAGCAGGGTGAATAGGACCAGGCATCTCTGAATTAGCATCTCTAAGAAACTTGAGAAAGCCCGATATTGCGTCAACGAAATCCTTATTATTCGCATCAGTTTGTTTATTTAGCTGCTGAAATGTTCTAGTCCATTTTTCATTTTGGCTCTTTATATTGGAATCGATGCTCGGTTCATTTCTATTTCCAAACATGGCTTTTAATGTCCTGCTGTTAGCCTCTATAGGATGTGTTTTGGCAATATGCAACTTAACCCCTTTTTCATTTTTGCAAGTAATTTTACATACGGGGCATAATTTCTTGCTAATTAGCTGTTCCGATAATTGATTTTCATCTTTCTCGTTTATGTTGTCTTCAGTATCTGATTTATTGTTGACTCGATGATTCGAGAGAGGATTCCGAAGCAGGATATTCTCTATAGAAACTGATTTCCCTAATAGATCCCCTGAATCATCGTCCCATTCCACACTTACTTGGATATTGCCTTCTTAATTCGAGTCATCACTGATTACTGAAACTACGGTAGCTTCTTGTAGAGTGCCGTTACTACGCTTCACCCAAACAGACTGTCCTACAGTAACAGTATTCCTATTGCCATTTTCCTTCATTATTTAATAATGGTTCTTCATTGGCAACGATTGTTCCATTTTAGAAAACAGAAATTTAAAAAGTAGAAATGAATAAAAGCATATGGTTAGCGACAACTTTTTGAAAATCACTACTAATTAAAAAAAATTCGATAGACTGCCGAATGTCAAAAAAATTGTAGAAAAATCAGCTTTCCATGGTATAATCAGAATTGAGGTCACACAAGTTTGAACTACTGTTAATTTTGTGATCTATTGGTTATGAAACGTGAAAGTTTCTAGTCGGCACTTCTAGATTCCATCATAAGCTCAACCTCATAAGCAGTTTTCCTCCCTATGGAGGAAACGCGCTAAAATGATATCCTATTAGTTTTCATCCTTAAACTCAATTATCCAATCAAAATTTTAGAATGTTAACAATATAATCATGTTCTAGAATGGAAACTGGACAGACCTTCCACTTCCAGTAGTAGACAATTTTCTACTCGAAGATGAACAATACATTCCTAGAGACCCGCTTAAAGTCTTTCAAAATGGGGATTTCATGAATGTTCCAGTACTAGCTGGAATAACCAGTCACGAGGGAGCCATCACATTATGTAAGCCTTTATACAAAGTAAATTAATACTTTTTAGTGATATTAAATTTGGTTTAGCTGATTACACCTGCAGATGTGTGAGAAACATTGGATTAAAGAAATAAAGTTCTTAGAGAATTCTGGAGGGATATTCCACAATTTGATTAGTGTTAAAAATGTGTAGTGGTGCTTTTTTATGATGGGCCTAAGCCACATACAGCTAAACGCAAAAATAATTCAGTAATAGTAGTAAGAAATATTGCAAAGGAATATGCTTGGTTTACATAGCTCTTGATGGAATTCTACTTTATTCATTTATATTCTATTTCAGCTCAATGGAACGATTTAGTGCAGCAGGGATTCTCTCAACTCAAACAGCACTTCATTAGTTCAATCATACCATCTGTTGCGAGGAAGTATAACTTCACAGAGAGCTCGAGTTCACAAGAGATATTGGCCATTCTAAAAGGATTTTATGTTGATCCTACAAAAGAAAATGATATCAATGACTTAATAAATCAAATATTAAAGGTAAGATATCATTAATACATCAGGATTTTGAGATAGGGGTTTCCAACAGAGAAAAAAAGGAACACTAGCCCATTTCCTCGACTGATCTTTTATTTAAATACAGAATTTTCTTGGACAGAATAAAAAACTTTTTATTTTCTGTACTAGGATGAAGAAAAAATATGACAACAATATAAATACTTTATAACAAATATCAACAACGAGGAACAAAAACATTCAGCCCCTCCCTACCTCTAACTGACCTAAAATAATGATAAATGTTAAAGCAATTTAGAACTTTAACTAGATATTGATAAAAATCATTCATAACAGGTGGCAAGGGCCAGATATTTCACCGGCCTTTGATTATTGATATTTGTGCACATTTAATGAGAAAGATGAGCAGTAAAGATAAGCAAAATCTGTCCACTAGGAATGTTGGTTGCAGGGGACCATTGTGGTTTGCCTGTCGTAGCATAATGGCCAAGTGTTGGGAGCACTGCAGTTGAATGATCAGAACTTCTTGGGGTTATGAATTGAGCTTATCTCATAGCACTCTGCTGATGGGCGGAAGCTATTTATAGTCTGTATCCCCCTCCCGAAGATAGTCTTGTGAGCCCCGGGGATATTCACATTTAGATGGGCAAAGGTGGGTGGTGATAGGCTGGGGGTATGATTTAGAGGCTATCAAACACTGGGCACATATATGAGAGTACAGTCCTTGTGCTGCCGTAGGGATTCGGCCTGCTCCTCTTTCTGTTATCTCGGTCCCTGCTACTTTAAAATTAAATATGTCTAACAAATTATCCACAAATATCTGTGTTTGATGACCCCTTTGGGTTGTAACACTATAAAAAAAAAAAAAAAAAAAAAAAAAAAAAAAAAAACACTGGGCACGACCCCTATGCTGTTTCCACCTTCTGTGGCGTACACCTCCTGTCCATTCGGAATGGGGGTTTACTCAGGAACCAGGGCTATTAATTAGCCCTTTACGGCCATAAATTTTGCTTCTTTGTAATGAAACTCTGCATAAATTGTGCCCAACTAATGATAAATATTAACTGTGAAAATTACTAAAATCAAACTATTAGGAATATAGAAACAATTTTTTTTAATGATTTAGTATAATGTTACAAAAACAAATATATTTCTATTTTCCTTCAACAAAACCAGCTTTATTAAAAACTTAGAAATAAAAGAATTTATTGTGTAGATCCTAAAAAGCTAAGTTTGTATGTAGATGGTAACAGCTTTATTCAGTCCTAATATATTTTATTTTCAAGTTATATAGGGTGCAGCATGGCACACACTAGGTAATTTAAATTTTGTTACAAAAATGTTTTCGCTATGAGCCATTTTCACTCTGTCAATCTATGATTTTGCATTATTTCTTATATTATTTATTTATTTAAATTTTAATGTCCTTTATTATTGACAACAAATTTTATGATGGGTTATCTATAGGTTACCACCCTTTTCTAGCCAGGATAGGGCTGATACCTTTTCTTTTTTCGAAAGAAAAGCCATCACCCCTACCGGGACTCGAACCCACGACCCTTAGGCACGGAGCGTTAAGTACTCACGCCTTAACACTCAGGGTCATCGGGCCTCCGGTTTCTTATATTATAATCTTCAGATATATTTTTTATAGATCATGTGCTTGCTTAAGTTAATGTAATTTAGTCTGAGTTGGGAGGAATTATCATTTTTGGATTGCATGGTTAATGTCATGTTTTGAGTCTGCCAAAGTAAAAGTAAGAAGTTATTTACTAAACAAAAAATTGTCTTTAGATTTTTTTGGAAGCTTGTTATGTACATTTCTTTTAAAAAAAGAAAGTGTTACCTTTTTATATTTATTATACCATAAGTTTAAGCATATTCTTCAAGAATTAGGTGTAACTAACCACCTTGTTCAGGATTGAGGTTAGTTAAGCAGATCCTGTGCGATGGACTTTTTTTTACTTTATACAGTTGCTTGTATGGTGTTTTTATTATAGACATTTAATCTAAGTTCACAATTTTACTAATATGACTTGGTATTTTTTTTCAGCTTGGTTTTTTTTTTTAAAAAAAGAAGAAAATCAGTATGGTACTAAAATATGTTTTATTAGTAGTTTTCAATCAAGCATATATTCTTTCACTTCCATAACTGTCAAAAAACATTTAAGTTGAATCTTGATGGATGGGGGTTGAATATATTTACAGAACATAAGTAATATATAATTTATATAAGCATATTTTTCCTTGTCTTCTTATATATTACATTTACCTTAAAATATCTATGCTCGAATTAATGACCAGTGGACAGATTATCCCTATATTCCTTATATACACCCTGTTGGTGAATGCATTCTTATTTCTACTTGAAAAAGTAAATTTATTTGATTCATTTTAATTCTAGTTTTATACAGACTCGCAATTCAGAGCACCTTTCATGAAGCAGTTGTCGTACTTGACAGTAGCGAATTCAGGAGAACACAGAGTTGTTTATGCTTACTTGTTTGAACAAGAATTGAACCATCTTTATAAACACCTCAATATGACAGGTACTTAATCTTTAAAAATTTACGAACCATTCTTTCCAATATGTCTAATATACAGAGTTTTTCTTTCTAAAATACTAAAGGGACGATTTCAGTTGGAGAAATAATTGCTTAAAACTTCGAAAGTGTTGGTTTTCATTGCTTCAAATAGTTCTTTTTGTCTGTTTTTCTCAGCATTTTTTTTTTTTGTTTTTTTTAATTGCTTTTAGTAGTATAGCACTTTCCAGGTGGAAATAGATGAGGCAGAATGAGTAATTTACGCTACTGTAAGTTTTCCGTGCATTGTGGTGCCTAAAATCTCAATTCACTTCAAGGGTTCTTTGGAGAAGGTGTTAAATTTTTCACAAAATATTAACTCTATTTTTTAAAAGCTTTATATTGAATGTATGACCTTCCTCGATTTTGTAAATAAATTATTTTATTTATCTATATATTTATTAGTAAAAAGTAAATTTCAGGATCTGGCCATGGAGAAGATCTTCTTTTTTTATTTGGGCCTTCAATAACAAACAAAATTGGAAGGTTTCGATTAACTCAAGCCGAAGAAAGGCTGAGCGCCATCATGAAGAGATTTTGGATCGAGTTTATTCGAAGAGGGTAATTTTTGATAGCATATACTCGCATTGATAATGTTTTTACTTGAGAAAAATATTAATTAGAATTAATTTAGGAAAAAAGATGAATCATAAAAGGGCCAAGCGACAGTATCAATGTTCTGAGAAAACTATCCTTTAAGTTGCAATATCAGATAGACTAACATTCCTGAGATACTAAATATCTGAAAGGAACCAACAATCCATTTTTTTGGAGTACATTTTTTTATATAAAACATTATTTTTCAACAAATAATATTTAAAAGTCATGAGAATTGACTAGAAAGTATTCTTCATGCAATTTATGGACCAGCGATCTAAGTAACCAGACATACATGCAAGTTTCGTTATTTAGGCTTTGGATGGTGTATTAGTCACTGAAAGCGCTCAGTCCTATCTGAATAAAGATAAATTGTGTGAGTAAGACTTTTTATTGGACCCTCATGAATATATTGTTGCTCCCAGCGTTTCAAAATAGTTAAACGTTTAGCTTCTTTGTTTGATCATGATTTATGTGTGTGTATGTATGTATGTATATGTGTGTGTATGTATATAAGGACGGTTCAGAGCACAACTAGACCAAGTCCATGTTATACAGCTTTATAAAAATGAGTATTATGCGTATTAATTGCAGAGCCCTTGTATAAATCCTAGTGACCAGTATTAGTCTTAAAAATATTTGCACTTAAACACTGATCTTAATTTTAAATTTCACTGACATTATTTATGTATAGCCTTGTTCATAAGATAGTTACAACTTGGACTTGGCTTACTTGTGCTCTGAAAACAAACAAGAATGACTTCCATTTGTGTTGCAAGAACTGCTACTCTTCAATGCCATTACAACATAAAATGTCAAAAATGGACAAGGTCTAGTTGTACTCTGAACCCTTCACACACACACACACACATATATATATATATTGTGGTGTTTTGGTTCGGCCAGAAAAAGAAAATTGAATATATTTAAAAGTTAATTATAGAAAAAGTTTATTTAGAAAAGTTTATATTATTTTTTTTATTTTTTTTTATTTATCCAAATTTATTTATTTATTAAAAGAATATTACAATCTGTTCCTGATACCAGATACACTTTAAGCAATTAATCTAAGTTGTTACAATATTTAGGACACAATTTTGCAATATAGGAAAAAACAAAATGAAATAAAACCTATTCATGTTTATATTATATTTTCATTATATCTCAGGGTTCATTTAAAATTACCAAACTCACCACATACGGATTTATGAATAAAACCATTTGAATAATTAAATTAATTTAATAAATTTCCTGAAAGTAAAGCATGAGAAATATATGATTAGAACCACTTCTTACCATCTGTCCTTTTATGTGTTGAGACCATATTAAATACCAGGAGAAAGGTTCATTATAAATAAAATAGAGTTGGAAATAATTGACTTATATTGAATAAAAATATATAATTTAAGATTTAGCATGGCTGTGATATAAAAAGAATATAAAAAATTGGTTGACTTACATAATTGTATCAATGTTGGGTTATTTAAGAAAAATTAGAACATAATTAAAATATTAATTTATATATTAAAAGATAAATATTGGCCATTATTAAATTTTAGATAGCTTTTAAATTTTAATTGAAGATTGGCAGTTAGTGAGTTATACTCAGCTTATTTTACGGATGATGTTCTGGAAGTGAAGAGGCAGACTGCTTGTAGTTATGTTGAGGGGAATGATGGTCGGCTGCTAAATCTTGGAGTGGTGTCTGGCCATCATGTCCAGGTGAAGTGAGCTTGGTGTCGGCTGACCAGCTGGTTCTGCCGCGAGACCGTGTGTCCTCTGCCTCTGGTGCTTGAATGGGTGTGCTCTGGCCCTTGGCTGGCGTTGAAATGAGAGCGAGTGGTGGGGGAAGGCCCTTTTTATAGAGGCGTTACTCCCACCACACCAAGGGTGTTTGTCTTCAGCGATCGCCACCTCGATGTTCAAAGTGCATTTTTGGAAGCACATCTATTCTTATCTTCCTGGGAACTTGTATACCTTATCGCTCCTAGCCGAGACATTTGGACTTTTCTTTTATTTAACACTGCCTTTTTTAATAAAAAAAATAAATACTGCCAAACTAAGCACTGCCAATTGCTATCCCTTTTATTACTCTTTTATTTATTTAATTGGTTGACAAAAGATAATATTTTTATGGACTTATGGAATATAACTTAGGCTTTATTTTGAATAGGAATGCTACTCTTTGCTATGCCAGAAACTGACTCTTTCTAGAGCACCCCCTTATAGATCATTATAATATATATATACATACACACACATAGTGAGAGAAAGATCTATAATCCAGATTATAAGACCCTTCATTTTTTTTATTTGTGTCTAGGAGCATCAGTACAAGTCCCTTTGGATACGGGGTTAGTTGGCAGCCATATTCTCCCAATGAGGATAATTACATCATATTCCGAGCAGATAATAATTTGCCTGCCTCGCAGTCTGTAGTTAGAGCACCAGTGTTTTCATATGCCAAAGATATCCTATCAAAGCAATCAGTCTGGCTTTGGAATAGTCTGTTACCTTCAATACACAATCTCAGAAAGAATGAAAACAACAAAGCTACTACTACTGATCGTTCAGAAATGCAGCTTACCTCAGGTAAATTCTTATATATACATATTTAAATACAGTTCTAAGATAGCATAAAGATCATTTCTGCTGGTACCGTTTAATTTTTCTTGTATCTTAGGTGGATATTAAAAAATACAATACAATATTTGATAAAAAGTCCAGATTGTTTATTACAGACCATAGTATGATGTATTTTGTGTATATAGTCTTTTGATAAGCCAATATAAGGCATGTAATAAACCGCAATGAGAAAATGTTTATACTCATTACATTTTTCCATTCACAAGTTTTAGACGTTGGTAGAATGACAGATATTCTATTTGACGCCATTCCATTTTAATAAAAGTTTGAAGTAAGTTGTTTGGCTTTAACACAGTCACCAAAATATTAAAACTTTTAACTGGCACAGTGGGTCTTTATCTTCCTTGGCATTGCATCATTGTTGATAAAAACTGAAAATGAGCAAGCCGAAACTTTCAATAAAGATCTTTAAAAAATAAACATTTGTGAGTTGTTATCCGATTCCCAACAAGAGATGTTCACTAAAAATCTATGAATTTATAAAGGGAATTCATTGAGAGGAGATCGTTGACCGTTGGTGATGGGAAGATAGAAATTGTCAGGGTTCGGTTGTTGTTTCTTAATAAAACTACATTTCATATGTGAAAATGGGTTTTATTGTTTGCTAACGTTTTGGCTTGAATTTCAAGTCTTCATCAGGGCTCTAAAACGAGTAGGATAGAGGGAGTTAATACTAATTTATAAATGTACAAAAAGATTCAAAAAATAGAAAAACATTATACAGAAAGTATATGAAATAGCTAGAGCTTAATTTAGAAGTAGATGATACGGGTTTAAGAACTAGATGGGTAACATGGATCCAGATATATCTGGAATTTATTTTATATATATTGTTTAATCTGTCATTTTTTTATAACTTCCTTATTTTTTTTATTAATATATTTTTGGCTACTTTTTCTGAAATTATATTTATTTCCTATATGTTATGATTATCTATTATAATTTATTTATTACTATTATCATTTTGTTCAAAGCTGATGTTTCCATATAGACTTAATAATTTGCTAGTCGCCTCTGTTGCGATCAAGCATTAAATAAATAATGTAAGCTATAGCAATAGCACATACTTTCTGTATAATGTTTTTCTATTTTTGGAATGTTTTTGTTTATTTATAAATAAGTATTAACTCTGTCCTACTTGTTTTACAGCCCTGATGAAGGCTTGAATTTCATGCCGAAACGCCGGCAAACAATAAAACCTATTTTCACATGTAAAATGTAGTTTTATAAAGGGAATTTATATTATTTTACTTATTAACAGAGCCAAACAGTCAGTAAAATATTTTTGAAATATTGGATTGTGAAAGATATTACACCATCTACTATTAATTATTAGCCATGTGCCACCGGCCGTGCAGTTTTGCAAAACAAACATTTTCTGCATCATTAGAGCCTGCTTCCCAGGCCTTACATGATGTTTATGTGTGTGTTGAAAGTGCCATGTTCCATTCAAGGAAGTGAGCTGTAATGCCGGAGAAAATTTGTGGTTTAGAAAACCAAACCTCTGATACTGAGAAGCAAGAGGAGATGAAATCACCAAGCAAAGAAGTTTAAAATAATATATTACACCAGTGAAGGATATCCCGTAACGTGTGTTGGACCTACTAAAGTTTGCCTTTTAGGAGAGTTACTACTTCTAATGATCTTGGCATGGGTGTATTTAGAAAATAATTTCGGGGGGGGGGGGGGGGGGCTGGGACCATTTCCGGTGTATGGAATACTAACAATTTAGATCTTGGAAGAGTTTTAGCCAACTTAAACGCTAGTACACCCAAAATAGAATATGTTTTATGAACTAAATGATCTTATTTAATTTATTTTTAAGGGTTTTATGAAATGTTTACCGATCAAATCAAAATTTTGGGGGGGGGGGAGGCTGCAGCCCCCCCTTATATACGACCATAGATCTTGGCAATCAATGAGCTATTAAAACAAATCTTTTTATCATAATTTATTAATTCTTTTGTATAAAGTTTTAGGAGGATTTGATAGAGAAGATAAATGGTGTAAAAATGTTGGGCAAGAAACTTTTATTAGCATATTTTCTGTGCTAAAAATGTTTGATATAGTAAAAGTAAACCTTAATTCATTGCTTATTGAATTTTCTTTTTTCCACAGATCTGCCTTACAGGAGCGCAATGTACACTCTCATTGCTTTCGTTGTGATACTTTTGATTCTACTCGTGGTGTGCGTAGTTCTTCTGAAGAAACAAGCATCAGAAAGAGAGAGAGACATGTTCTGACAAGAGCAGGGCAGGATTCGACAGCAACACGTCAGCCTGGGTACTGAGGTTACGTTCCAAGTACCCATTAAAAGTTGGAAATACAACATAACAGCCAATAAGTTATGAATTTATTTGGTTTTATAAACACTTCTATAATTGTATTATAATAAGTTAATAAATGTGTTCTGCTATCCTGCCCAAGATGAATTGTATATATGTATATACTTAATGTAAGTTCAATCTTTTTTAGTTACCATTTTTTGCACTATTAAATTTAGAAATAGTATTATAACAGGTAGAAAGTATAAAGAAAAGTAGATATTTTGTAAGCAAGATAATAGAATTATATCTGATGGTTTTTATCAGTTAAATATATTAATTATTATAATATTTTCTTTGTAGACTAAGTAATAGCATTTTTTCTTCTAGTAAATCAGTGCTGCTCATTATTATGTAATCAATTTATTACTTTTTTTATTGATAACAATAGATTTGTTTAATATGTTGCTAAAGACAAATGAATCATTTCTACCACACTTTGTAATTAGTTGTAAAATAGTTTAGTAATTGTAAATAAATTCAATGGACATGGAATATTTCTATAAGACCGAGGGTTCTATAAACTTATGCCAGCTTATGGGTCTTCAAATATTATTTTATTTTGTGTTCAAAAGTTTCAACGGAACACAAAATAAGATTTGAAGACCCATAAGCTGGCATAAGTTTATAGAACCCTCAGTCTTCTACCATTAAACATACTTCATGGAATATTTCTTTGTTCTATATTTTACATAAAATTATTATAATGGAAAAGTGTTTTATTAGTCAATTTATTTATTATTTAAATGTCAACGCCCACTTACATTTAATATAGATTTTTGGGATGGATTATCAACAGGTTAGCATTCTTTTCTAGTCAGGATGGGTTTTCTTTTTTCCAAATGAAGTATATAAAAAAAATGTTTGTGTGCACACTCTGAATATGTGGTCCACTTACCACCCATATGAAGACAGACTAGGCTAATATCTGGAGTGGATGTTAACATTTAAATCTACTATATATATGTCTAATGCCACTCAGTGACTGACTCACTGACCTATCATCGCCCAGCCCAAACCACTTGACAGAAAAATGTTGGATGGAAACTCCCTTTAGAATGTAAACACTCACTAAGAAAGCTTTTTTTGTTATTCAACTTTTTAAGTATTTTTAGAGGGGTTTGAATTTTTAGTTGGTTTTAAAGAGAGCTTGCTAGGACGATAACAGGTCAGCTGTTACTGTAATGTATCTATTTCATAGTATTATTTTTAATGGAGGTTAATTTAGACTATGATGGCGTTTACCCACCAATAGCAAACTGATGGACCCTTCAAGGGAAGACTCGCTTAGAAAAAGTGTAATCTACCTTTAAACACTCATAATTGTATGTGGAAACTGGAAAAGAGCATGCACTGGCAAAAGCCGACAATTTTCCTTTGTAAATTTTCATTGGGGGGGAGAAAAAAAAAACCTATGATGGCACACCTTGAATTCCATCCGAGGTAATAATATCCCGAACCCTTGCACAGCCTCCTCACCCATCAGCATCCCCAGTCACTTCTTGGTAATGCTCGCAAATATAATGGTTGTTGCAAATAAAATCTTTGATAAACATAAATTTTTAAATTTTAACGTCTAATTATTATTGACAACGAATTTTACCCGTACTGCTTAAACTCCTTTTACTGGTAGATAACAGGTTATCTGTTTGTTGACACTGGTCCGGAGCGCCCAGTGTCAAGAAACATTATACTTTGATTACTTATCAATTTATGAATAACATATATTGTAACGGGAACCATGCTATAATAAACTGCACAAAATTATACAGCAGCGTTAATTTTGGTGATAAATTATTTAACCCAATTAAACAAATACTTTTCAGCCGTGATGAAGCACAGGTATTCAGCTAGTAATTTTTTTTTTTTTTTTTTTGGTGCATCTATTTCCAGGATCATTAGCACTCAGCTAGTAAATAAATAAATTTTAAAATACGTTCATTTGTTTTTGCAAGCTTTGTTGCCAGTCAAGAGTTACTTTTCTTTATTATAAAATTCATCAGCTGTTTATTACAATTCTTCAAGGCAAACTCCTTAGCCAGCATGTTTTTTTTTTCTGTCTATTGCTGCAACAATTACAGTTCGTAAACTTCAACAGTTTTTGATTTCTAAATGATGTGTACGGCAAAACTAAAGTTACTGTAGATTAGAAACCATCCTTGGAAGTAAAGTTCCTTTGAAAATAAATTAAGATAGTTTGGACACCCACTAAGGATGACTCCAGAAGGAACTGCAAGTATAAGCCAAGTGGAGAGAAGAACCCCACAGTGCTCAACGGTAAAGGGAAATAAGAATATGATGATCATAATCATAATTGGAGTAATTCTTAAATATTGAGGCAAATTTTAAATTAAACAAACAAATAATAATCTGGTTTATTTATCATAAATTTTAATACTCAAGATAAGAAATTATTAATTTACAAGATGGGACATACTTTTAAGAAATTTTAAAAATATTATAACTAAAGAAATATTACGTAAATACATATTTTCATTATTTATGTACACAAATCTATGATTGAAACGGAACACAAGTTGGATTTTATTAGACAAATTATTCGATTGACATGTTCATAACAGAATTTTCAAGCTCACTGGTTCCAGGACTTGAAAGGCCTTTTCTTTGTGAGAAAAGATCAGCCATTAATGCCACTTCACTGAGCCTCTGCAATGATGAAGCTTCCATCTTCACCAACACTTCAGATTGTTGTGAAAAATCCAGTGTTTCGTCTTGAACAATTTCATTCTCAGCTTTCAAAAGTTCTGAACGATATTTATTGAGCTGAAAATAAAATTTCAATTAATAAAATAGTATACGTAAAAACACAATCGAGCCGAAAGAAAAAACATTACATTCCCAGCTGAATTGGGTTGCTTGTAACAACATACTCATGAACGCAAATTTAAGGGATATACATCCATAAATTATCCAAAAATAAAACTATAAACTTATGGTTACTGCTTTTTGTAGAAATGCTGGGGGGAAAATGCTACTGATTATAAATACATCAAATAGATAAAAAATAAAGAACTTTCTTCAGCCACATATGTGGCTCTGAATTATATATGAGTCAACGAGAAGTGATTCAACCATGATTCCCAAATTGTATTTGCTGATTCTCATTTCCTTGATGAAAGCAGCTATCTACTTCGGAATGTGGCCTCAAGGACCAAACCAAAATCCTTCCATGCTGTATTCCCAGGATTTATAACATTCACAGAACTTTTCCTTAGAGTTAGTAGAAGGTTATGCACTTGTTGTATTTATTATTTCATGTTGGAAAGTTGGGTCTATAATAAGAGCTGTTGTGGTATTCCGCTAATTAGCAACGATGTCAGAATATATTGTTGGGCTTTCATTGTCAAATTAGAGTAACAAAATAATATGTTATGTTATCATTATACAGAGGGCTCAAATGTCAGGTGATTTTAGCACAAAAGGTTACATCTTACCCAAATGCACATATGCAAATTTAAAATTAAATCATCTTTAAGGGAAAAGAAGGTTGGTAATGATAGAATGTCTGGCAGTCATAATCCAATGGCTGGTACCAGGATGGATCTAGAAGGTGGAATAAAGAGCCTCACAATGGCAAAAATATTGCTCAAAATTTTGAGCATAAATATTGAACTCATTCTGTTACAAAATATTGAATGATCTGGACCCCTCACACTGCACAAAATTGTAAAACAACTATAATATATAGGGGAAGGTGTTGTACCTCTGACCACGGAGCCTGTGGCGGCAAGTAGCAACATTTCATACATTTTGGTGTAATTAGTGTTTAGCTCCTTCACTAGAGGGCTTCTGTAACCTACTTTGGATTATTCAAGTCAAAGAGGATTCTTGCAAAAAAAAAAAAAAAAAAAAAAAAAAAAAAAAAAAAAAAAAAAAAAAAAAAACTTATCATCTCTATCATAAAAATTTAAGCTATTTATTGATGACGTTTTGCCTCATAATATTTTTTGTATTATGTCTTTTTAGATGGAAATCATTTGACAAAGTAGCTATTAAAATAAGAAATATGGTGTAGCTTCTGAAATTGATTTATCTTAACCCAAAAAGTTTTAGCATGTTTTTTAATTTGCACTACAAGGGTGTTGTACCTCTGACCACGACTAGTTGTTCCTTTGACCAGGTCAAAGGTACAACACACCTGAGTAATTTTTTCATAATTCAACTTATATGTTCTTCTACTACAACTTTTTTTAAATTAATTAATATTGGTTGCTTCAATTGTTCAAAGAATTTAAAAAATAATAAATGAAATAAGTTCAAACTGACTATATCAATCCTCAGATTCCCACCTATTGCCCCTTATCGTTCCACTTGAAGTTGTGAGGCCTCATTGAAAAGCACAGGCAAGGAAAATGTCAAATGGCCTAAAGGGAAACCTCGTATCCTGACGGATATTCCTGAAAAGCTCGTTATTGAAGGTAAAAAATACAGAAGGTGGTATTAAGAAGAATAAAGAAGGTCGTATTAGGAAGGGTATTGACGGTGGTATTAGGAAGGATATAGTGGGTTGTATTAGGCAGGATATTGACGGTGGTATTAGGAAGGACATTGAAGGTGGTATTAGTTAAAAATAACAATAAAACTACTTACAGCTAGCAATTTCATTTTCAAATAATCTATTTCGTGATTCATTTTTTCTTCAACTGTGTTATTTTCACTGTCAAAGGATTCAGGCAATTTTAAAAATTCATCAACTGCAGCCTGTAAAATAATTTCAGTGCTTTAGAATAGATAAGACACATGAACCAACTGCAGTAGACAGTAAGTAAATGAAAGACACTGTTATGACTTCGAAGTCTTCAAATGGTGTGCAAACACACACATATTTAGGTTAATAGAAGAGAGAGAGAGAGAGAGAGAGAGAGAGAGGGGGGGGGAGAGAGAGAGAGAGAGAGAGAGAGAGAGAGAGAGAGAGGGGGGGGAGAGAGAGAGAGAGAGAGAGAGAGAGAGAGAGAGAGAGAGAGAGAGAGAGAGAGAGAGAGAGAGAGAAAGAGAGAGGATTACATTAATTATTGTTTTAATATGTGCTTCAAAGAAGAAATAATAATCTTGAAACCAATGCTAATACACACCATTCATACGACTCTATCCAATATCCGCTAATATTCTGGAAGGGAAGAGAAGTATATTGCATAAATATTAAAAGACAAGATCCTGCAATAGGTACAGGACTATTATTTGACTACCCAAATATTCGCTACAAATAATTTATATGGCAAAAAAACGTTTGCCGGGTCAGCTAGTTTTATATAAAAATGTATAATAACATTAAGCTCTTAACTAAATTACTGCATATTTTGCCTACATAACCATGATTACATGAAGAAATTTAATAATTATGTTTCTGTTTCATAGAAATTCTAAAAAAAAAAACATTAAGTACATATTATTAAGAATCAGAGTCTTTCATGGACAAATATTAAACATCTATTTCAAAGATAATATTTAAATAATTCCATAGTCCTGTGGGTATCGCCTGGGATTCTCATGCAGGTTCGAGTCCCACCTGTAGCAGGTTAAGTTTCTTCATTTCAGGGCACGTTGAAAGAGTTCCCTGCGGCACAATGGAAGTATAGGAAGGGGGGCTATAGATAGCACGGTGCTAGTTACCTAGATATTGATGGGCCGTAAAAACATAAATAAATAAATAAAAATTGAATATATTTTTTGTTAATACCATGCCTAACTAATAAATCCCTCATTTGAAAAATATAGTCAAAATATTTTTTTCCCTTGAAATTTTTATATGCTTGTGTAGCTTCTGGATTTAAATACAAAAATATGTGTTACTTGGAACTTACTCAATCAGAACTTGATCTTAATAGCAGAGAAATTATGTTTTCAAATTAATTTTGTGAACCCTTATAATAAATATCTGAATTTATGGGAGAGAGCTCGAGGTGGTGTTCAATTCACTTATAAGGTTACTTTAAGCACAAAAATGACATAAGAAAGAATGAGACAAACTATCCATCTTCCTCATGAAACTCAAGAATTTATAACACAATGAAGGGGTTGAAAAAGTGTGAACTACATGTTAAGGACAACAGGCTTTGCATTTGACAATTCTATAAATTTTGTTGTCGAGATAATTAGATCTTACTCCATGCTGTTTTAAAAAAAATACTGTTGCCAAAATATTTAAAACCAGAATTACTTACCGAGATATAAAATAACACAATACTTTTAAATATGATATAAAACTCTGTTTTTTATTATTAAAATTACTTTTCCCATGTTTTGGACACTTACTTCCGAGCACAATAAGCATTTATGACATAGCTAGTATTTGAATATTAACAAATAGTGAAGTGGAATGAATATAATGTTGAACTCATTACAATAATACTATTTATTATTGAGTGAGTGTATTTAATTGATGTCATCTGACGATTTTTTTTACAAATTTAAATGTGCACCACTTCATACCTCAGTAGGCAAAATTCAAACAAAGTTATAATAATACCTCAATTACTGTAAGCTCACTAAGAACAATTATAAAAATAATTATATTTATACCTTTTAAATACTATATTATGGTAGCTATTAACTGCTATTGTACATTTATGGAAACATATGCCAATACTGAGAGAAGCAACAAACCATAATTCACAAATCAATAGAAGTAAGTA
Organism: Gonocerus acuteangulatus; assembly: GCA_946811695.1. Classification (NCBI taxonomy): domain Eukaryota; kingdom Metazoa; phylum Arthropoda; class Insecta; order Hemiptera; family Coreidae; genus Gonocerus; species Gonocerus acuteangulatus. The sequence continues at coordinate 107,516,535 of OX328124.1, read as the reverse complement.
AATTGAGCATTCATGACACTCCGGTAACCATGAAATAAACTCCCAACATAACAGTTGATCCAAAATAATGTGAGAATAGTATTCCTCCTTTAAGGCTCTAAGGATGAATCTTAGGAGGAAAACTACTTAAATTGTAATTGTATGTATTTTGTTGCCAATTACTACAGTATAAATAATACTTTCCTTATATCTGAAAATGTGTTGAAAACATTTATGTACATCCATTACTTAATCTTCAAGTTGTGAGTTTCCAGAAATAATGGAAATTTAATGGAAATGTTCGGTGTACAAAAAATAAACTAAGTGTCAAATTAGTAAACTTCTACTAATGAAAAATTCTTAACTTACATCCATGAGAGAACTATGGTTTTCTGATGCAGATATGTATGAGTTTCTCATTTTTTCAAGACCTTCGTTGATAAATTCAGAAGGGAACGACCCAGAAATTTTCTTCTTAAGATCATCTATACCAGAATTAATATTGCTTTTCAAATATTCTTTTACTGCGAAAAAAACAAAAACGAAAAAATTCTAAATATCTGTTAATCAGCCTTGGTACTACAAGTTGATGTACAAAAAAATGTAAACACAAACATGTTTTTTTTATATCTGCCTTAAAGAAACCGAAACATTCATAATCTTTTTCTTTGTCACTAAACTCTTCTAAAGAAGACATATTGATTCAGTTTTACAACAAAACATTCCAAGGAAACGAAGTTAACAAATAAGATTAAATTCCTAAAATTGTATATCTAAGACTTTTAAACAGTATAAGCATCACTCAAAAACTGTTTTCACAAGATCTACTTCCAATAGAAGATCCAACATTACTTCATAACTATAAAATGGCGCCAAAAACGTTTCTAATCGATTATCACATAGAGGACCTAATTTGTTCATTTTCATGAGAGATGGCATAAAATTGTAAGGGAAATCAAAATTTCTTTCAGTAGTCAAAAGTGAAACTATGTACGGAGCTTCTTTATGCAGCTCGCAAAATCAACCCATCACAATAAAATACAGGCTTCAACTTTATACCAGAGAATTCAAAAATTATATTTTGATCTCGAGTTTGCATTTGAATAAACATTTTGGTTGCTCTTCTTCCCAATATTATAAACTTAAAAAAAAAAGTATATATATATATATAAAAAAAATAAACATTTTTAAGCATTGCACAATGAACACCTTTCTACACATTCTCCATGGGCAAGTGATTTTCACAAAGAAACCGCCTTTTTAAGTATTATTAAAGAATTTTCTGTCAATCATCAACTGCTGCCATATTATGCGGCACGGCTCATGGGCGTGTATAGGAAATAATTGGGGGGGGGGGCCATATCCGGGGTATGGAATACTAAAAATTTAGAACTTGGAATAGTTTTAGGCACCTAAAACGCTATTACACCTAAAATAATATATTTTTTATGAATTAAGTGATGTTATTTAATTTATTTTTAAGGGTTTTATGACACATTTTTACCTTCAAATCAAAATTTCGGGGGGGGGGCCTGCAGCCCCTTCCTCCCCCCTTATGTGCACCCTTGGCACGACTCGCTAAATACATTAATCAATCATATGAAGAGCTTTATATTCCAGACTAGCTGAATACCAGTGCTTCGTCACGGCAGATAAGTAGTTACTTTATTGCGTTAAATAATTGTTGAACAAAATTAAAGCTACTACGTAAGTCTTTGTGGCTTATTATTTCGCAGTTCCAGTCATACTATGAGTTATTCATCAATTGATAAGCAATCAAAGTATAATGTTTCTCGACACTTGGGTGATCCGTACCAGTCTCAAAAAAACATAGATAGTCTATAAATTACAAAAAAAGAAACAAAAATTAGCTTAGCCCGCAGAACAGGCCACTATTCAGATTAGCAGACGGCAACTTATCTAGCTCGTTATTTTCTACTCGATAGTATGAGCAGACGTAACTGATATCCAACTTGAAGTATCATCAGTACAGTGGAATCGTCCACTGTAGAAGTGGATGATGCTATAAACTATTCTGTTGAATTTTTGCACACCCTGAACCCACCAGGTATACCTCATCATGTCCATAACCTTGGTTAAGTTAAAGTTGGCTCACTCATCATGCTTCTTACAAAACCTAGACCCACCTAAGCTGTGTAATTAGCTGTGTGTGGAACCAGACTTCAGATAAAATCCTTGCACAAGTATGTCATCGAAGCCACAATATTTACGGGGGCTTCGATTAGTGAACATATGTGATACCCGTTCACAAATCGAATATTGGAGTGCGTCATACCCGCGGTATGTTTCACTAATTCGAAACAGCTTACTATCTACTTGTAGCGAGTATTACTAGTTAAACGCTTCCTATCTATGAATATTTCAAACCGGTAAGGATAAATTTCGGCCGCAACTGCCAATTCAAATGACGTGCCGAAGGTATAAGAAGCCTACATGACAGAAACGTATTCAGCTCTGCTCTGGTAAGGTGTAACCTTTCCTAGTTGACAGAGGTGCGTTTTACGATTTCTTTACGTATTGTACCGGGCCTCGCGTTAGAACCACGAATCGCATATGATAAAGAAGAAAATAGACATACAACATCACCAGGTAAAGCGTAAACTCTATTAGGCACAAAATCATCGTTTATTTCTAATAATTCGAGGTCCGCCATCATACGGCATCACACTCAAGTAGTGTTTTTTTTATATATATGATCAGAATCAGGACGAATTATAAAATCACACATGCTACCTCCTTTAAAAGGCGAGCGAAAAGTAGTTTAAGTTCTGGATATACATTTATTCAACTCATCCAGCTGTTTTTTTTTTTTTTTGTTTTTTTTTTTTTAGATTATTGTGAGACAATATGATGTTATTTTTATAAACAAGGAAACATAAAAAGCTATTCAGCCCTCCATGGTGAATTCAGCTTTCCAAAATATATTACATTTGTAATTGTTTTTCTTCTTTAATCTCCCCCCCCCCCCAGAAAAATGTGACGTACGTTTGTATTTGAGTTTTTGGCAAATCAAATGATTAGACCAAAGAGTATCAAGAACATACATATAAAGCGCCACTGAAACCTGACGTGGGCTTACTGATAAGCTTAGAAAACATGGCGACTTGCACTATTTTTTAACCAGCTGACTAAAAATTTCCGGCCACGTTAAGGCTGTAGTGATGGGTTTGTACATTGATAGCTGATGGTGTTTGCTAATATTTATTCCCAACATGGACTCAAATTAGCTTCTAATGAGTGTAAAGTGTGCTAGCAACTTACAATAATGGAATTAGGTATAAAATGGAGCTTGATAATAGCTCTGCTGGCTTGTTTGGACGCAGCGGTGTCTGTTGAGCTTACATTCGAACTTCTTGATAATGCTAAAGACTGTTTTTTCGAGTTTATTCCGAAAAATACCACTGCAACATTGGAATTTCAGGTCAGTATCTTTTAATTACATTAATATATGAATATAATAAATATTATTCGAGCTTCATATAAATTACTTGAGTTCATAGGCTGAACAGATTCTCATATTTCTTGGACATTCTTAATTTTAGAATGAATTCATTCGAAGTTTTATATATTTCTGGGATATATTAGACGAAATTAATGCATTAGTTTTATATTTTATTTTTTCCTGAACCTCTTATGATGACCTCGCTTAATGGCCCTTCCATGGAATTTTCTTGATCTATAATATCTAAACTATTAACTGAAATCACAATTTTGTTGGCGATAACTGGCATCCTGAATATATTATCTATGAGGAATATTGATTAACCTAAGTTTAATTCTTCTAAATGGTTACATATGTTTTTTTCATGCTTGGTCGATACAAAATGATAGGTATTCGGTGTAAATGTAGTCTCCTGGGAACTAATAAACTAATTCTCTTTATTGCAAAGATAAGTTTTTAAATCTCTTTTGATAGATTTTTAAGTTTACCCCTAATAATAATTATTGAATTGATCAACATCATCCGTACTATAAAGGTTTCAAATATGCCTATTTGGGCAATTATGCTTAGCAAAATATTTAAATGAATTACTTGATCTTAAATCTTGGAAAACAATAGACATTTTCCCTTAATTTTATTATTGCTTGAATTATAATTTTAAGGATAATTACAATATTTTACTCCCATTTTATTATTATTAGTTCCAAGGGTGCTAACTTAACTACTACACATGGACGGTTAATAATGAGTAATTAATTTTACTATTGTTACGTTACTATAAAATAAGACAATATATATTATTAGCAGAGCCAGCCATTCTCAAGTTTTATTCTCAGAAATGTCATTAATGTAGCCGTCATTTGAGGATTATATCAGAGATAATTGATCTAATATTGATAATAAGGGGCATTATCTGTTGAATCTGTATATTTACCTAGTTGAATCAGAGATAATTGAAGGGAGGTTATCTATTGGATGCCTGTATTTGCCTAGTTGTATCGGAATGAATGAAAACATAAAATCACCTGTGGGCAAAAGGTTAATATTCCAAAACTTATTATTGCACTAAAAAAAGAAAAATCCCAGCTTAAAATTTAAAATGTAAACTTATTTTCTTGTCGTATGGCTTAATATAATTAATTATTTAATAATTATATGGTGTTTAGTTGTTGGGATAATATAAATATTTTAAAATACTAGCAACTATTTCACAATTTCTAAATATGAACATATCATTTTTGATAAATAAAGTTATGAAGACGCTCGATAGGTATATTCCTATGAGATGCACAGATGCAGTTTGTGAACCTTCCACTAAAATTATAATAATAATCAAATAATTTCAAAGCTTCACTACCCATCTTTTAGTTATAAAGAAAATTAATATAATTTGGCCCTCACACGATCAATAATATTGATACTCTCAGTATTGAAAATACAGCCCTTCATCCTTTGCTGGTACCACAGTCAATATGAACGTCGACTTTCATAAAAGGATATCTCCAAATCGTAAAACCATTCAGGAGACACAAAAAACATCTAAGCTAGTATAATTCCTTTAGGAAATTAATATTTATGGACACACACTAACATTCATTTCCTTATTTTTGGTGAGATTTAATGAATTTCCAAAAAAAAAAAAAAAGGTTTTTACTGTGAGGGGAAAAAAATGCGTTTAGAAAAGAAATGAATTTGATGACAAAATGAACTTAACCCAATTTGAAAGTCATATCACCACACCACACATGGTTAATATTATTGTTGTTGATTTACTATTATTAATATCAGTAAATGTGCCCAGTTGGTGTCTTTTTTCCATTTGGACGAATGCCTGTCCAAGTAAATGTTTGTTCCTTTGTATAATTCGAAAACATGGGCCATAGAAAAAATAGCTTTGTACCCAAAATGATGGCTCTCGAAAGTATTTGAAGAGTTCAGCGAAATCGATGGATGAAAGAGTGGTTTAAAAAAAAAAAAAAAAAAAAAAAAACTGTAACAATATTCTAATATGGGGCTGCTGAGGCAAATCAGATTGATGGAAGATTTTCACTATTATTTCCGAGTAAATTATACATAAAAGGACCCCGCCCTTTCCTAATGGAAAATGGCTTTCGGTCGAATTGAACGAAACTACGCTCATTGGATAGAGAAAGTCTTTCTGAACAAAAGTCTCCATGGGCACAAAACCCGAAAGTTGAAACTTTTGGGTATCCGAAGTTTCCCATTTTTAATTTTTGCAAAATCTCGAGATCTCTGGTTGGAAGGTTTTCCAAGCCATTTTACCAGTAAAAAAAATACGTATCAATTATTTTTCGAAGACCTTTCGAACGACACCACATTTGACACTCCTCCCCCCCCTTCCACCCACAGGAGTGGGGGGAAGCTTTTTTTTGTAATTATCGTCTATCCATTATCATTTGAAGATCTATTCGAAGGCAATACACTGAAACCTTGCCTCACACCCTTACCCCACCCCCACCCCCTTGGGATATGCTCGTCATCATCAAAACATCAAATATCCGACTTCCTACTTGCTGAATCATATGTTAGATGCAGCTCATCGATAGAAAACGAAAAGTCAAAACAGTTGACAGTAGTGTAAGAGACAAAAAGCGGCCCTTTTCAGGGCCACTAATGTTAAAGCCTGCTAACAGAACACTTTTTTTTTGCGAAAAAAGGCCTTTTTTTTAAACATACGAGCTGGAGGTGGGTTGGGGGTTGCGGGGGGGGGGATAAGGGTGTAAGGCAAGGTTTCAGTGTATTGCCTTCGAAAAGATCTTCAAATGATAATGGATAGACGATAATTACAAAAAAAAGCTTCCCCCCCACTCCCGTGGGTGGAGGGGGGGGAGGAGTGTCAAATGTGGTGTCGTTCGAAAGGTCTTCGAAAAATAATTGACATGTATTTTTTTTACTGACAAACTTCCAACCAGAGATCTCGAGATTTTGCAAAAATTAAAAATGGAAAACTTTGGATACCCAAAAGTTCCAACTTTTTGGTTTTGTGCCCATGGAGACTTTTGATCCGAAAGACTTTCTCTATCCAACGAGTAAGTTTCGTTCAATTTGACCAAAAGCCATTTTCCATTAGGAAAGGGCGGGGTCTTTATTGGAGATCATAGAACCATTCTGTTATAATTATTTGGAAATAACTGTTCCCTTATAAATATGTGATTTTATTATTTAAATATCCTTCATTTTCTTTGCACAAAACGTAATAATTATGAAGATATGTAAACATTTATCAAAAATTCTGTCATGAGTGCAACCTCAATATCTTTTGAATGTTGTAAAAATGAATCCCTTATCATATTTGCAATATTATGGATTATAAAAGGATTAATTTTATTCTTAGTATGTGACATTAGTCAATGTATTAAACTCATCTTACACCTACCGTTGAGTCTTAATGAATTATTACATGATGTTAAGACTAAAGTGTGTGGGAATGGTTTTGTTTTCTTTGCTGAAGGATATTGCTGAATCAGCTCTAATAATGTTTTATTATTGTTACGAAATGGAAGTTTGAATTACTGAGTATTTTCTTGTTACTAGAAAATGATTTATTTTATATTTGTTTCTGGAATTATCCTTTCCTCTGTTTTATTTTTTTCGAGGCAATATACATTTTTAATAGGTATTTAAAAATAATTTGAAAGTAACTAATTTAGAAGATGTCATTAACAATTTAAAGGAAAAAAAATTGTAAAAACTAGAGTTATGATTTTGGGTGATCAAAAACGACAAAGGGACTTCTACTTTACATGTTTCGTATTTATGAAAACTAAAAAATACGTTTTTTGAAAAGAAGAAGTATTATAACAAAAAATATTAACATAAATGAGCAGTTAGTCGCTTTTCCTGTATTTTGTTAAACATTTCGAAAATGTTGAGAAATTTTAGTTAGTGGAAGATGATCATTCAAAATTCTAATAAGTCCTACATAATAGTGCCTGGTGTAAATTTCGATAAATCTTAGTTGGAGAAAATGATGTTTGAAGATTCTGCAGTGTGGGTTTTGTTCCATTGATGGCAAATTATTAATAGTTTCTATTCTAAGCTTTCTAAATCATACCAACGATAACATTGAAACAGTTAGAACATCAAGATTATGCAGTGCCTTCGAGTCAGACTTTTAGATTGTTAGTTAAGCTGAAAATCCCATTATATTAATTATTACTGGTAATATTTTATTGAAGCTAATATAAAATTAGATTGTTAGTTAAGCTGAAAATCCCATTTTATTAATTATTACTGGTAATATTTTATTGAAGCTAATATAAAATTAGATTGTTAGTTAAGCTGAAAATCCCATTTTATTAATTATTACTGGTAATATTTTATTGAAGCTAATATAAAATTAGATTGTTAGTTAAGCTGAAAATCCCATTTTATTAATTATTACTGGTAATATTTTATTGAAGCTAATATAAAATTAGATTGTTAGTTAAGCTGAAAATCCCATTTTATTAATTATTACTGATAATATTTTATCTCCACTTGAAGCTAATATAAAATTTTACTCAAAACTGCCAAAAGCAAAAAAAAAAAAACAAAAAAAAAAAAAAAACGTGAACTTTTACGTTTAAAAACGTTGTGCAAAGGAAGACAATCACGTTTAACATAGATTTCAAATGCTTATCTTTTAAGCTAATTACTGGAACATTGCAACGCTGAAGCTTTGCCTCCATTTGCTATGCTCATTGTATGCGGGCTGATAAGAGGGCAAGAGAGCAGTTGACGTGATTAAACTATCTCATTGAGAAAGAATAAACCAATGAGTAACTATATTTAGCTTGTATTCATTGCAAAATTATTGACAATACAAGAGAAGCTTCTTTGTGTCTTTTGTTACTTCACAGATTCAAGCAAGCTTCTTCTAAAACTTTAATTTCTTGAATTAAAAAGTTATTTAAAAATGAATTATAAATATAAAATTGTTAAAATTTGGAGTTGTTCTTATATTAGAATTAAATGATTTAATTTTCATTTATGATGTTTTCTGTTTTTGCCTTGATATGAGACAAGTCCATTTAATGGTGAATAGCTATCCTAAATTGAGGTTAGAAAGTCTCAAGTAGTTAATTTAGAATAAATTGTCGGCAAATATTACAGCAATTAATCTAGTTCAGAAAAAGAATTCTTCATTTTCAAAATAAACGTTGAATTGGTCAGTTAAATATCGCTGCTTGCCACACTGCTCACTGATTAAACTTTAGGGATTACGGGGGGGAGGGGGGGCAATATGTGAGGTATAATTACCATCGTCAAGGTAAAATTATTTTTAGAAATGCAGAAAAAAATAAACAAAATACTATTGATTTTAGAAAATAAATACATCAAAAAATCAATAGAAAATTAAACGAAACTATAATAATAATCGAAATAATGATTAATAAGTTGTGGACTTGACAACATGAATATTTTTAGCCCTTGAGGCTCTGGATTATAGCCAGGGAGTGAAATTTTCAACATCGAATCCCATGTTCATGAAGAATGCGGCAGATTTCTTTCCGCGGTTGTTCAGGAATCAATCCTCTTACTCATTAGCATCTGGATTTTATCATCATATAGCGTTTTAATGGCAAATTCCACATTATCAGTGCTACAATAATACATAATCAGGGTGTCTACTGCACGAAAAAGTCATGAATTTAGAAACCAAGTAACAAAATTTCAGTGTAACGTAAGCGTGTAGCGGAGTCTAACGTAATCCCGGTACTTCAGCGCATTCGTAATTGTCGTCGTGTTTGTATGCATTTACAAATCAATTATTAATTTTTTTAATATATGCAGACTTAAAAATTGAAAGTCTATACACAGGCCAATTTTAAGCCAATAGTTAAGGCTTTTTCATTTTGATTGAAATTATTTTCTTTTCAATGAGCATGAAATTTGCTTTTCAAAGTCCCGAAATTGGCTTTCACAAAAGTAGTAGACATCCTGATAATACACTAACACTAACATCAATTAATTTCTGTAATACTTATATCAAAAGAAAAGAAAAACAAATCTTATTTAAACCACAATAAAACAACTTTGCTTAGCTCCGATCCACAATAAATACCATATATTATCTAAGTTCAAAATTTTATATAAATCAAACAACTAATATAAAATAAAATTTGATTAAGATAAAGAAAGTCCAATACTTCTTAAATATCCAGCAACTGTATGTACATGTACATATACAAATTATTTATTTCGGTTGGATAGAAATCCCCCAAAATAAATCGAATCTCCCGGATACGGAAGAAACCCACCCCGATAATAATTATATATAATTGATATTTCAGTGCCAAATGATGAGGATATCCTAAAAGCATATGCTGAGAAGCTTAGATATCAAGACTTGGCTATTGAGTTGAAAGATCTCTATAAATTAGATTCCGCTAGAGTTACTGCAGTTATCATTTCGACCAACGGTTTGACTCCGGATACTACAGTCAGTGCGACCAAATATCTGAAATTGTCAGAGGAACTCTTAAAAAATTCCGTCAAATTAATTATGAAAACACCTTGATTATTCTGAAGCTAAACTTAACGACTGTTTGGAAGCTATTAGATCAGAAGAAATGATTCAAAAAAGGCTAGGCACCCAACTACTTTCAGTCAAGAAGAAGAAATATCTTTTGCTAGCCAAGCAGAACAACTAAGTGAATATGGCTTTCCGATAGACGAACTTGATTTGTGTTATTTTATGAAGGGTTATCTTGCTAGACAAGGAAAAAATGTGAGTCATTTTAAAGACAAAATTGCCGGGTCCTGATTATGTAAAATTGGTTTTAGCAAGGCATCCACATTTAAAAAAGAGGTTAGCTTCAAACATTAAAAGGATTTGTGCCGCGATTTTTGAAAAAGGCGCTATTGTGGATTGCATGGAACCTGAAAACCAGGGTTGGAAATGACCGTCCGATAAGGACATTCTCTTTTATAATTAGTGTTACATTGTACAAGTGATACCAGCTCCAAAACTACTGAACAGAGGATTTCTTTTTTGTAAATATTGTTCAGCCAAACGTTTAAAGCTGTTTCTAAGCCTATCGATTATATTATGTTTCTATAACTTTTCATACGTAACATTTTTATGACGACTAATATTGGTCGTTTTTATACTTTGTTTTAAAAGTTGATTTGCCAATTATGTACCACTTTTTACCTTTTTAAAAAAATGAAGTGTGTATTTATATATGTCTGTGAGTAGTTTCCCTTCACGAAAAGCGGATTACTTGAACCCAAGAGTGTATTACAGTGTCTTTTTATAGGAATGTTTGGTCGGGACAAAGTTACCAAAGCTAAGGGCTACTTGAGCCCAAGTTTAAAAATAATAAAAAAATTCAAAAACAGTGTATAGAATATAATTTTAAAAATATAGTCTTATAAAGGAAGATTAGAACTACCTAAAAATGACCTTTTAATGTTTATTTTATAATCTTAAATATTCTTAACAAAACATGAAACAAAAAATGTCATAAAAGTGGGACAAAGTAACCCATGTTAACGGTAATATCATTTAATAAATTAATTGGATATTATTTTTAGATTTTTTGTGTGTTTTAGGTAGTAACTGGAGGTTCGTATGATGTGGATGTTACTCTAGAAGCACCAAATAAAGAAATAATTTATCGGCAGTTGAAATCTCAATTTGACTCCCACACATTTGTTGCTCCAACTGAGGGAGACTATGCAGCTTGCTTCAGTAACCAGTTTTCTACCTTTTCTCACAAATTGGTTTATATGGACTTCCAGGTTGGCGATGAGCCTATGCTCCCAGGACTTGGAGAACACTCGACTGTAATGACACAGGTTTGTAAATTAATGCCTTCAGTTTTTTTTTTTTTTTTTTTTTTTTTTTTTTTTTTTTTTTCTAAGGCAATTAATGGGGTGAATGGATTGTTCTGATCCTATACGTCTTGAAATGAACCTCCATGTGCGATCCCCTGGCCCATAAAACCATTTTAGCTGTTGAGAGCTGGCAATAACACTGGACCAACTTGATCCCAGCCAATAGTCCATTGGCGGTATGATTGTACCGCTTAGCCTTCAACGTGTTAAATAACTCGCCCTACATGTTTTGTGTCCTTTCTGCCACCTCTTCGGGGGCCATTAAAACCCTGGTGTCTGCTTGCCAACTATATATGTGTCTGCTCGCCAACTATATTAAGACTGCTTTTAATGGTCTTCATATAGTTTATTAATACTAAAATAAATATTTTAGTATAAATAAATAAGTATAATATATAATAAAAATATATCTGTCTTGTTATTATGAGCATTTTTTATTCTTATAGATGGAGTCTTCAGCGGAGAAAGTCCATAAGTCACTTGTAACTGTGGCTGACTACCAGACACATCATAAGCTCCGGGAAGCACAGGGGAGGAAACGAGCAGAAGACTTAAATGAAAGAGTGTTTTGGTGGTCATTGCTTGAAACCATTGTCATACTTACCGTAGGCATTGGCCAAGTTTGTATTTTGAAGAATTTCTTTTCTGAAAAAAGACCCCTCCAATACAACGCCAAATTCTAGAAAAGAATCGAGAAGAAAAATAAAAGTGTTTAGTCCAAATTCTACCACAAGAACAAATTATTGCTGTTCTTGAATAAATAAATTACGTAATTTGAAAGCCAGTTTGTTTCTGGTTCTTTTGAGTGGACCATGTTTGTAGTTTTTTCCCATTAAATTCAATTAACTTGAAATGTGTGAATTATAATAATTGGTGAATTAATGACTTTTTTTTTAAGCATTGGACTCAATTCTGCTATGACTTTGGTGTATCTTATGTTAAAATCAAATATTTGTTACTTGGTAACTTTAGGGGTTATGTTCTTTAATTATAGTAATTTAATCTGCCAGATGTTTTAATTATTTTGGTATTTTGGAGTTGTATGAAAATAAGGTGCCAGTGAATTGATGAATGGGATGTTTTCCCAAAGAATAGCCTTATAGTGTAATGTTATTTATTTAAATACCATATATTGTTATTTATTTGTTTATTGTTATTAAAAAATTAAATTAATATTTTGTGGGATAATTGATTGAAAACTCAATCACCAATCTTTAGTTTTTTTTTTTATTTAAATTTGTTCAACAAAATTTCATTACCTTTGACAACAAGAAAAAATATATGTAAAATAAAATGTATTTAATACCAGTGTAGAAAAAAACTATGTAAATACAACAGTATTACAAGTCATTGAAATTTTGTTTTCTTTTTTTTATAAATGTGGTCAAATATATTTTTTGTATTGTTTGTCTTTATTGTATAGAAGTGTCCTGTTTACATTAATTAATATTTACTGTCCATATATTTTGAAAGGTTTCTTAAAAGCACTTATTTAAGAGATCTCATTTGCTAAACAAAATTAACCATATTCCCAATATCTTCTTGTCTTGACATAAAAAGAAATTGTACATACACTTTTTAATAAGAGTTAAAAATACAAATAATAAGGAAAAGCTACTTAATTATTTCAGTTACAACAGAGCCCTTAGTTTTTCCCTAACTTTTTATCCTACCTTAATCTCTCACACCCATGTTCTTCAATGACTTAGTTTTAAGTTATAAAATAATTTACAAATTAAGTGGATTGTTTAAAATATTACAAATTTGTTTTTATATCTTCAAAAGGATAGTTACTTTCTGAACTATCAACCATCAGAATTAGAATTTTGTTTACCATTCCAGTAGCTCATAGATTTACCTTAAACATTAATGTCCTCGTGGATAGGACAAACAAAAAAAAAAAAACGAAATGCACTAACATGAAATATCAGAAAAAAAAAAAGTTTCCAAAAACTTCAATAACTCAGCCAGGAATTTTATCTGGCTGAAAGCATTAGTATTATTATTATTTAAATTTTAACGCCCATTATTATTAACTATGAATTTTAGGACGGGTTATCTACAGGTTACCACCATTTTCTAGCCAGGATAGGGCTGATGCCTTTTCTTTTTTCTAAAGAAAAGCCACCACCCTTTAACGGACACATTTTATATTTAGTACTACAATTGGGATCATACCATGGTGTATAAGCCTCTGGAGCTCCTATTGGAGCTATTGGTTAGCGCATGGACTCAGTCATAGGAGGCAGCTGTTTATTAATCCTGAAGGCATTGAAAAGCTAAAGTCTTCGTTTGTTATCATGGAAAACCATGAAAAATATTCATTGATTCTCAAAAAATCAGTTGTTTTATTTGTGAAGGCCATCATCAAGCAGCTGCATGTCCCGAAGCTCATAAAACTCCCCCAAAATCCTTTTATACTCTTAAACATAAGCCTTCAAGGAGAACAATACTGCTATCAACAAATTCTCCTTACTGACTCAAGAACCTGAAGAATTGATACATATTTCTCAAAGTTCAACGACCAACCAAAAACTAATATTTGTAGAAAACCTATGTCAAGATTTTCTTCTTGGAACAGCAAAACAGGTACCAGAGGGGGGGGGAATATAAAAAAAGTAATATTCAGTTATAATTGTGACACAAAAAGTTTGGACTTTTTTTTTGGTTTATGTTGATTAGTTTCATTACACAAAATTACTGTTCGTGTTGTGTTTCTAAATGAGTTCTAGCCTCCTTTAAATTAAACAAAGAAAGACCTGAAGGAATGAATAAAAACTTTTATGGATATAATGTATTTATTCAAATATAATAAACTATAGGATATGCCTATTGCTATAAAATAGAATCTGACAATTGCCTATTCTAAGCAGTCTGATAAGGTAATGTTAAACAAAATAGATTTACTTTACAAATAAATTAATTTATAAGTAAAAATAATGACAAGAAACACAATGAATTTTAATCTTTGCGAAACTAAAACATTTACAGCAAATAATTTAAATGCACTTCTTAACAGAAATTACTTACAAAAAAAATTGCACAGCTCTTAAAATGATATACATACATATATATAATTACAATAAATTCTGAACATTAATTAAGTTCAACACTAATAAAACTTGAAGTCAGTAAGATAACATAAATAAGCTTTTAAATTTGTTATATTATGGAATAATAATGGTAAAAATTAATGGGAATGAATTTCTTTTAATCAATAATGATAACTTAAAATTAATTACTTATTCAAATTTAATATTTGTTTTTAAGCAATAATCTTCTTATACTGAGGAGAAGTCAAAGAACATTTTCTTTATACATTTATTTATAATTACAACTTATTGCAATTGTTCTTTAAAACATGCAGGAGCTAAAATTATTTACACTTTTTACGCCACCTGAAACAAAAAAAAATTTACACTTCAATTCTTGATAGGGATAAAGGGTCTCCTTGTGATCTAGTGGCTAACGCCTTAGATTCTCATGTGGCAGAAATTTTCTCATCTCACGGCTCGTTGAGAAAATTCCTTGCTATACCATGGGCGCTAATGGCCCAGATGTCGATGCACCGCAAAAAAAATAAAAAAAATAAATAAAAATAAAATAAAAATAAAACAAAATAAAAAAAAAACGGCTAACCAATTTACATAAATTTTTATGAAGATTCAAACGTTAATTACAAAACTGATAGCATCAATATTGGCAAAAATTACAATTAAATTATCATAAGATTAAAAATTTAATTTTCAGTTAAAATATAAAATTAATATATAGCTTATGTTGGCACCCTCGCAAGCTTACCCTCAATGTGAATCTGACTTGTCCATCCAACAAATTATGGTAAAATTATCTTCTTTTTTCCCATTATTAATCATCCTTTAATGTCACCACCATATTTACAATTTCTATAACCCTTTCAGAGATTCTTACCCCGATTTAATGCCTTATTGTCAAATTTCAAAATGATGGATTCGACAATATTATGATGAGGCTTATAGTAGATCTTATCATGACTTAATTTAAGATCCTTACATATTGTATTAGTATTATATGTGTTATATATTGGTTTAGTGACAAAGGAGTAGTTTTCTCATTCCTGCTTTTATTTTACATTGTAGACGCCTGAAGATAAACCTAAACAGTTTCGGAACGTTGCAATTATAACTTAATTGTTTCAACAATTTTGGGGAGCAACTCTTACCAGTACTTCAAGAATCCATTGATACTTTCCCACCCCCACCTTCTTATAGTTAAGTAAAACATATATAGTTTTACTTAACTATTATGACTGAATCCTGACTATTTCGATCTTGGTAACCTCCACAGCAAATGATCTCTATTAATGTATAAACATAATATTCTTAATTATAAATACCTGTTTGCTCTTTGGTTCAGAAGGAACCCAAACCCGAGAGTCCTTTGCTGGTTGTTGTTTTTTCTTGGCATCATCAACTTTCTTCCAGAGAGCAGCAACCCTTGACACAGGTTGGCTGTTTAGACTTGAATTTGAGGCCCATCTTCCCCCTTCAGAAGATACTGACTTCAAGCTTTGATTACTAGCAGATGCTCTAACTCCACTGCTGGCCGTCTTGTTTGGAAGGCTAGCTGCACGGCCTCGACCGCTTCCACTGCTGCTGCAGTTACCTGTGCTTTTACTTGCTCCTACAAATAATATAATTTTGATCTAAATGTGATTAAACATAATAATTTCTAGAATAATCAATTAAGCCTTTTGAAACTTTAAAAAAAAAAGTCGCTTTTGTGATATAACATCTCTTGATGCAAGAAGGCTGGAATCTACATTTCTTATCTATAATTCTAATGAACTTTAGTGACATATAGAGACTTTTAGTGAACATCTTCAGCGAGATGGTAGGATGTGGAGTTATCTGAACGCTACTGCTATTGATATAAGAAACCATCTGGAACTGATACTTCTCTTGTGACAGTCAATAACTGTCAACTTTTCATTAGTATTTGTTTGATTGTGGTTTATTGAAGAATTGAAAATGACTATTCCTTTCTTTTGTCTCAATCCCTTGGTCAGTGCTTCATAATCTCACTCAACATAAAAATGCAAAGCATGTCATTATAAAAGTTTTTAAACCTGTTTATTCCTATATGAAATTGTACTGAAATCTCCAGAGGAAGGGGGTGAGGGAGGCAGATAGAATTACGTCGCCTACGAAAACAGAGACAATTACGAATGCACTGAAGTCCCGGGATTACGTTATACTCCAGTAAAACTGAAATTTTGTGACATAGTTTCATAATTCATGACTTTTTTGTGATTTTCATGCCCTATTTTCAATGTTGTGACTTTGTCACAAAGATAGATGTTGTAGTCACCGTGTTATCACAAAGACAGATGGGTTAAAAAATTTCAAAAGAAGAGAAAATTATCTGGAGTTTTAAATAGCGAGTCAGGCCAGAGAATTCCGGATGAAAATGATAGTGCTACTAGGATCCTTCCTCAGTAGTTAACGCAACATTTATGCACAAAAACTGATAATTTTGATGTTCCCAATATATTTGGGCAGCCCTCTTTATTTTGTTTTAAATAAAGAATTTCCCTTATTTAGTTACATTTTAATGTCCATTATAATTAACTCAGAATTGATGTTTATAATCATAAACAACTAATTGAAATAGATGCTGAAAAAGAAAAAAACATTTTTTTCTTCTAGTGTCTTCGATCAAGGGTTGAATTCAGCCTCCCTGACCGTCCCTAGGCCAACCTAGCTTTTAATTGATTTATAAATGGGTACCTAGGTGCTAACGACTCTGGCAGTCGAAGCAGCAAATGGGAAAATCAGGCGGCCGGAGCATAGTACTTACCACACACTATCTTCCTAGTGTGCCATATGGTCATGAATCAGGTACCTCTATAGTATCTGCCCCTCAGGCCCTCGTGGTCTGTTACGGGACTGATTTTTTAGCAAAAAGGTTACAATAAACATAATCATTTTTAATTAAAAAATAATTTTTTTTACTGCTGTAACATATATTTAATATTTTCTTCAGTTACACAAAAAGAAAAAAAAAAAAAAAATCAGTCCCGTAACAGGCCACGAGGGGCAGATACGGTAGAGGTATCTGATTCATGACCATACGGCACACTAGGGAGATAGTGTGGTCAGTACTATACTCCGGCTGCCTGATTTTCCCCTTGCTGCTTCGCCTGCTAAAGTCATTAGCACCCCATGATAAAGGTACCCATTGATAAATTAATTAAAGGCTGGGCTGGCCTAGGGACGGTCAGGGAGGCCAAATTCAACCCATGAAAGAAGACACTAGAAGAAAAAATCTTTAGTGCTTGCTTGGGATTTGAACTCCCATATTAGTCACGGGATTGCTTGGCATATTAGTCCAGTGCTCTACCACTGAGATAACCTCACCCCCTCAGTTACACAAGCTTTACTTAATTAATGCGTAAATAAAAGCAAAACATACCTATTGGTATCTTTTTAAGAGGAGAAGTAACCTTCCTAACAGGAACAGGGATTGAAGATGAAGGTTCTTCTTTGGTAAAGGTACCCTGTCGCTGAATAGGTGCAGCCGCTCCTGGTTTCTTCTTTACATTAGATTTAACAGGACTTCGTACAACAGGTATAGCACTTGATCTAGCGCCACCTCTGATGCTTTTTACCTAGAACAAGCAAATATATTTCAAGAAAAGTCCGACTCGCAGGAACTGCGTCATCTTAGCGTGGTTACGTACATCTCAAAGAAATGAAATAGATTAGCATCACAAATCATCAGCGCTTATATCTCTGATTGACGTTGCCCTATCGAATTTGCTTCAGAACCTTTTTTGTAGAGAATTTAGCTAGCATTCGAATGGTCACCTTCCACTTACCACGATTTTCCAACCGTTATCGAGATATTTACGAAAAATGTATGAACATCCGAAAACTTTT